>OY744557.1:8530601-8851578 GCA_963556235.1 Cryptophagus acutangulus
TTTGTTCGGGCCGCAATCGGATAAAACAAGGTGGGAGCTCTGGAAGCTACTCTAGGAACTCGGAATGTGATCATGCTGGTAAGTTCGGGGCTATCAATCTGGTTATTCAAAATTTTCCAAAGAAAAACTGCTGCAGCAAATGTCCTACGGTGGTCGAGACTGTGGAAGTTGAAACGCTGAAGCAATTCAGACTGTGGAGTACCTTGAGGAGGATAACGTCCACAGGTTCGAAAACTGAGATATTTCAAAAAACGCCTTTGTACTTTTTCCAAAGAGGCTGCGTGGCTTACACCATTTGGAGACCAAACCATGCTGCCGTACTCAAGTTTGGTACGAACAAGCGAGCAATATAGAGCACGTATAGCATCAATGTTACGTATGTCGCGCACATTTCGTAAGATAAAGCCAAGGGATTTAAATGCCGAAGAAGTCGTCGCTTGGATATGTGGCACAAATGACAGTTTGGTGTCAAAAGTAACGCCTAAATCGACAACTAATTCCGGTCTATTCAGTACCGTACCAGCAATGCGATAATCATAGAGCAATGGTTGTCGTGTCTTAAAAAATGATTTAACTACGCACTTCTCGGTATTTAGTGGCAGCATATTAACGTGACACCATTGCTCTACATTGTATAAAGCCTGCTGCAGCTCCAGACAGTCTGATTCATTGTGAATGGTCTTATAAATTTTCAAATCGTCTGCATACATTAAGTTGTTTATTGACAGATTCGCACAGATATCATTAATATAAGTATTAAATAATAATGGCCCTAAAATAGAGCCCTGAGGGACTCCAGACATTTGCTTAAAAACCGTGGATCTGAAGCCATGGCATTGAACAAACTGGAATCGGTCTGAGAGATAAGATTTCAGAAGCTTTAGTAGAGGGAACGAGAGACCAAAACCATCGAGTTTGCCAATCAGAATTTCGTGATTAAGCTTGTCGAAGGCTTTCGAAAAATCAGTGTATATCACGTCGACTTGTTCACGATTATCTAATGCCTCAGATATAAACTGAGTTACAGAGGTTAAATTTGTCACTGTAGAACGACCAGATACGAAACCATGCTGATGAGTTGACAACAAACGCTTGGTATGTGTGGCGATAACTCTGTGCATCAAGGTTTCAAAGACTTTGGCAAAATTTGAAATTATTGCAATGGGTCTGTAGTTGCATATTTTGGAACGATCGCTTTTCTTATAAATTGGGGTAATCCTTGATAACTTCCACGCTTCAGGAAACCGACTCGATTTTAAGGTTAAGTTGAATATGACAGCTAGAGGAGAAGATAAGGTACCGGCACAGTCTTTAATGACAAAAGCAGGCACAAGATCGGGACCCATTGACATGTTGGCTTTAAGGTTACGCAAGCCCTGAAACACTTCATCCTCAGAAATATTTGTCCAATTCAACGAAACACAGGCAACTGGAGAGCTCGACGGGTTTATAAGACCCGGAGCATCAGAAAATGAATTCATAAAGTAGTCGGCAAAAGAATTCACAATCGAAGTGGGATTGTCTAAATCAAGATCGTTATAGGACATATGGGAAGGGATGTTGGAAAAATTACGCTTAGTGTTGATAAAGGACCAGAACTTTTTAGGGTTATCTTTAAAGGATAAGCCAGCATTTTCAACATACAATTTGTAGGCATTGGTCACAAGTAGTTTAGCATCAGAACGAAGTTGTCTGAAGTTAGCAAGATCTATAGAGCTCTTTGTCCGAAGGTACCTAGCCCGAGCTTTGTGCTTCAATCTAATTGTGTTAATGATATTACCATTAAACCAAGGAGGATAATTGCCGGCACAGTTATTTTTTAATGGAACGAACAAATCAAAACAGGAGTTGAGCACCCGATAGAGCTCTGTAACTGCTTCATCTACATTGGTGAAGTTCGAAAAGTAAGACCAATCGTACACAAGTAGCGCATGGTATAGTTCGATAAAGTTGGCTTTTTTAAAATTGTATGTCGAAGAAGGTTTATGAGGAAAGGATTGATTGGAGGCTGCTTCGGTTTTAAAGCTTATCAGTAGTGAGGGATGATGTAAGTCTTCGATGATAAGTGGCGAGAGAGATTTGTCTACAGTGCAGTCAGAATTAGAAAATACCAAATCCAGTAACCGATTATTTACATTCAGAATTTCATTGAATTGTGATAGATGGAAAAGACTAGTAAAATGTGAGAGAGCTAGATTCACGGGTTTGGAGGTGGGAGAGTGACGTTCATGGACATAACTGGATATATTAAAATCGCCAAGAAGTAGTAGACGATTGTCAGTGGCACACAACATTACTTCCAAGCATTCAAAAAGAATTTCATAATCAGTGACTGTAGACTGTGGGGGTATGTATAACAAAACCACATAAATTGGGGTGGGAAACATTGAGATTTTGACTATAAGCAGATCGATCAGCTTGGGGAATGGAATATCACAGATAGAATTGACATTTAATTGACTAGAATGAAGTTTATTATTAACAGCAAGTAACACCCCTCCACCACGAGAGGTATGCGTATAAGCGAAGTCTCTGTCGGTTCTAAAAATTTGATATCGATTGGGATCGCATAGCTCCGTATTTAGTACTGAGTGGTTAAGCCAAGTTTCGGAAAAGGCGATGACATCGTAGGTTACATAAGACATGGCAGTATAAATTAAATTAATTTTAGTATTAAGACCACGAACGTTCTGATAGTAGCAGTACATAGAAGAGGCGGAAGTATTTGAATTTCTTTGCTATGCGTTTCCAAGTACCGAAGCTCTGAATTTCATAAGGGACTGCTGGTAATAATGACAATTGTTTACATCCCACGCAGCGTGGTCAATACTAACTTGTGTCGTAGATTTAGTGTTAAGCAGGTTGCAATTGGTACAGCAAAGTGCAGTCGCTTCACATTTATCGACGGCATGATCAGCAGAACACCTGGGACACACAGCCTTTTTGGAGCAGTTCTTGGCTAAGTGGTGAAAACCAGAACAATTAAAACACCGTCTCATATCCAAAGCATCAAACACCTTACATTCATCATAAGCGATACGAACTTTGCCAGCAGACAGAACTCTAGTATAAGAATTGGTATCCAATTGAATAACAGACTGATACAAATTGGGATTTTTTTTGGTAGGCTTAATGGAAATAACCTTGACAGTACAATCACCGATAAACAGAGTGGGGTTATGAAGTTTTAAGTAACTAGTTAAAGTATCAGAATTTAGTTCCTCATTAAGTCCGGACAAACGTATACGAGGATTCAATGGCTTCACCAGTTTGACAGAATAATTGTCAGCGAGTTTTTCTGACGCAATTTTACGAAATTCGTCGCTTTCTTCCTTCGATGTGCAGCTGATGAGTAGACCACCATTGCTGACGTTGTGAACGCTTGAGATAGGTAAGTTGATGTCAGCTGGGTTTATTGCATTAATCAGATCAGTTTTAGTTTTTTTGGTTACTTGTTTGGTGTTCAACGGCTTGATGACTATGCTGTGCGCTGGTTTCTTTACTGCTGAAGCAAACGATGGAATCTTGGATGTAGATGGGTGACATGAAGCAGCAGAGTTCTTGAGCATATCCTTTAAGATTTGGTTTTCGTAGGTTAGAGCATCAATTTTGCGATCCATAGCCTCAGTTTTGTCTAAAATTTGTTTAATCAATTTCATAACCTCATCAGCATTACCTAGCACGAGCTCGTGCACTGGAGAGTCGTTAGAAAAATCGCCTTTCCGTTTCTTAGAAGTGCCACCTTGGGAAGAACTTGTGGCAGAATCAGTGGATGTTGATCGAGTGAACGAACCAGCAGATGAAGATAGAGAGCAGCCACCGCATATCAGATTATCCTCGTCATCATATGAGGCCTTAGCAGTTGCGGCGCAGCTTGGGTGGAATCTTGATCCACACTTGCAGCAGTCAATCGATTTTACCACTTTTTTACTGCAATGTTTACACTCAGGATTGAGGTTAGGATCTGGTGGCCCCATGCTTAAGCAGGAGAAAAACCACCGATGGACAAATGAATTTCACTTCACTCACGAAACAATAACAGTAGACTTTGTTTGAACAGATACACTTAAAATTTGTAATAAATTAACGTGGATTTTGTAAAATTAATTTGTACTTTAATTTTTGGTGCATTACTGGTTGCGGTTGCGGTATCTATTTCATAAGATTTCATAAGATTTCATAAGATTTCATAAGATTTCATAAGATTTCATAAGATTTCATAAGATTTCTTGAGATTTCATAAGATTTCTTGAGATTTCATGAGATTTCATAAGATTTCATAAAATTTCATAAGAGATTTCATAAGATTTCTTAAGATTTCATAAGATTTCATAAGATTTCTTGAGATTTCATAAGATTTCTTGAGATTTCATAAGATTTCATAAGATTTCATAAGATTTCATAAGATTTCTTGAGATTTCATAAGATTTCTTGAGATTTCATGAGATTTCTTGAGATTTCATAAGATTTCATAAGATTTCATAAGATTTCATAAGATTTCATAAGATTTCATAAGATTTCATAAGATTTCATAAGATTTCTTGAGATTTCATAAGATTTCTTGAGATTTCTTGAGATTTCATAAGATTTCTTGAGATTTCATAAGATTTCTTGAGATTTCATAAGATTTCATAAGATTTCATAAGATTTCATAAGATTTCTTGAGATTTCATAAGATTTCTTGAGATTTCATGAGATTTCTTGAGATTTCATAAGATTTCATAAGATTTCATAAGATTTCATAAGATTTCATAAGATTTCATAAGATTTCATAAGATTTCATAAGATTTCTTGAGATTTCATAAGATTTCTTGAGATTTCTTGAGATTTCATAAGATTTCTTGAGATTTCATGAGATTTCATAAGATTTCATAAGATTTCATAAGATTTCATAAGATTTCATAAGATTTCATAAGATTTCTTGAGATTTCATAAGATTTCTTGAGATTTCTTGAGATTTCATAAGATTACTTGAGATTTCATGAGATTTCTTGAGATTTCATGAGATTTTATGAGATTTCATGAGATTTCTTGAGATTTCATAAGATTTCTACAAATTATAATCTAATTGTTTATTAAACGTTTTATAACAAATAGAATTTGCAGTATATAACATTTAAATGCCATGTAATTTAGATTTTTAACATGCTCTAGATAAAACTTAGCCATGCGACAATAATAAAAATTATTGCATTCTTTATTATTAATAATAAACTCGTTTTTGTTCTGTTGTTCACACATTTTTTCATTATAAATAAATCAATATTATTCGTATACATTTAAATATTGAATATATTTTGTAATTGTTAAACTTTCTTTAATATTTAATTTTGCTTACTTTTCTGTAAGCTATTTGAAAGTTATTCTGTTTTTTATTTATTTATAATTATTGGAATATTTGTTATAAATTGCAGTTCGTTTACATTATATAAATAAAGTACTCGACTACGTTATTCAATTGACGGTGTACTACGTACTACGTTATTCAATTGACGGTGCGCTATAAAATGTATTTATCTGAATTTTATTGCACATTTTATAAGCCAATTAGTTTAGTTTAGTTATTCTTTTATTTTTCTTTTAAGTCGTAGGTAGAACGTCTGCTCGAGCTTCTGTAATTAAGCTCGACAATTTTAAGAAACAATAAAGAAACAAAAGTGTAGTATCTCATATTAAATAAATATTCTGCTACTAAATATATACGTTTGAAAATAACTGAATACAGATATTTATATAAATACACGTATATTTTAGAATTGCATTAAAGTGTATCATATTTAAGAGCAATTCGAAGAATTATATTTGTGAAAAAAAAATAATGTTTGCAAAAAAACGAAAATATTTTTAAATGGCTTAGATTGGGATTTAAAGTATTGGATTCTGGGCTAAGCGGAAGTGTCAATCTCCAATAAGTAACATTATCAGCGATACTTTGTTGCGAAAGAAATATATTGCTCATGTAGTATTGATGAAGAATTTATGTTGATTTTTAATAGTTTGTTTGAATTGCGCTGAACGAATGTGACTGAAAATAAAAATCGTGGCCTTATTGTATTTTAATAGTATTTTATTTAATTTATTGCACCACAAATTAGACATTGTATAACATTAGTAACATCAAACATTAAGTATAGCACACTCTACTGCATAACATTGTTTCTTAAACCTAATAAAGTATAACATGCATTAGATTTTTATAAATATATATTTGATATTTCTAAACCTGCAGGTACCTTTACACATTTTGGCCCTTTATAGTTTATCAATTTATACAATAATACTGATTATACAAAAACATTGGATATAATCTCAATGTTTCAAAAAATATATTTTGTTGTTCGGACCCTTACCAGCTTTTAAACAAAAACAATAGTTTGTTTTACGTTTTTTTTTTTTTTAGATTTTTGATTATTTTTTTTTTATTGGTCACGGGAATGAATGATTGATTATTGTCTCTTCACACAATAATCTTCTATGGGAGTTTTTTGCTTCTCCGAGAAGGTAAAATTTTTGCGGAGACGACGATATGTATACATAAATCGCCATAGATAAACACAACGACGCCATTACTATGAGTATTATTATTATTTTAGACACATTTGAATATATAAGATATAACAGTCATATGTATTAAGTATATAAGCATCAATATTATATTAGGTTATATAAAGGTCCCCTTACTGCTTCCAGCACACCAGGCTTGCCCAAAAACTAAAACGATGTGTGTGTCTTTTTTATTTTCCCTTTTTTCGATATTTTTTGATTGGCTCAGCAATTCTCTTAAGAATGAATATAAGTTTTGCAGATTACTTGGAACATCGACTATATTAGTATGATACTATTATTATATAATATTATTTAGTAGATTATATAGACATTGATGATTATATATGCTGATATACGTTATAATGGCAATCATTAGCCGGGCTTTTGGGATGAGAGCACTTCATTAATCGAACATTATCTTGAACATTTAGACGAAATATTTTTAGTGCCGAAACGGTGAAGAGCATCTGATTGCCTTGCTCCACTTGCAGGAAGGACTATGTGCAGCCATTCACTATAATCCAATACAAGGACTCTTCTAGATTAGAATTTGGAATTTCAAACATTTATGCACTCCCATCAGATTTGTTGTCATTTTCGAGAAATTGTGTTTACAATTGTTAATAAAAACAAATCAAAATAACATAGAACATGATTTGAGACTGTCCAGATTCGAGCACGCTCGCAGAGCGTAAATTTTGTACAATTTTATGTCCACTTTTCGTGTTTTTGTTTACCTTATATTTTTTTTATTTGAACATAAATGAAAAACAATTTTTTTACTTTGTACAATCTTTACAAGCATTTTATTAATACCTTATCTATTCTTCCTCCTCTTCGTTCTGATAGGTTACGTACCTTACAGATGATTTCTCTCCAGTTATTAAACCCTAATAATTAATAATTATACAGAAAGTAATTGACAATTAGTAACTCTTTTACCTTCTTTTCCTCTTTGGTTGGTGGGCTTTTCAAACAATACAAGAGTGGAGCATAGAGGAAATTTAGAATCGCTATGCCAAACAGCATCCATTCAAATCCAATATTCTTTACAAGAGTACCACTCATAGCGGGACCTAATTAACAATTACAAAAATAGTCATACAAAAGATAAATGCAACAAAAAACACGATTTAATTGTGAATAAATTATCTCTTATTAGTTAGCACATTCAAAGAGAAATGTGGCAGAATTTCCTCCATTCCTTTTGAACAAGATCAAATTGTAATTAAAATTTAAAAATCGACAATTTGCTTTCTATATTTTTTTATGAATAAACGTTGGTATATGAAATTCCTGTGTTTGTTACATTTTAAAATATGGAAAAAAAGGAGAAAGAAATCTGTAATCATGCAGCAAACCACAAAGTGAACTTAAAACAAGTGTATAAAATGTGTCTCTTAATTGTCACAAGTTACTTGGTTATAATTTTAATTTTATTAAACCTCATGTTATTGATTTTGAAAACAAATAAAATTGGAAATTTATATGGGTTTTCAACATCTGATTCGACATTCTGATACTATTATAAAAGACAGACGTTGTTGAGATTTGAACTGATTGAAAGTGAATAGTGTGTACTTGATACGACATACATTCCTATAAATTAAAATATAAATCAGTCTATGTCTATATCGGTTGGGTCAGGGAAAGTAGGAAAGAAAACCACACATATAATATTATAATTCCGAAATAAACACGGAGATAAAAACAAAAACCACAAAAATAGGCGAAAGCACAATTACATAAGAGACAATTCAATTATATACCTGGTGAATACAAACCATATTGAGTATGTTTTAATAATTTGAAATTACTGTGTGTAAAATAGTAAAAGGTATGTACTACAAAGATAAAAGAAATGTTCTGCATACCGATGGCAAAGCCCAGACAGAAAGCAACATCGCCAATGGCATACACGCTTCCATAGACTGCTGAATGCCGGATGTCCACTAAGTAACCCAATTCTGGCATCATTGAACTATCTACCATTCCAATAGCAAATCCGAGACCTGCATTTGGAACGATCAAGTGGTTCATACTGGTCGCCAATGGAATCTGCAAACAAATAATCAAACAAAAAACACTTTTAGTTCGGTGCTTTTGAAAGAAAATCGAGAATTCACTTTGCACTTACACACATTAAACAAACACCGATGATAATCAAGCCAAGCAGAGCAGCTAGCCATCGGCCCATTTTATGTCCTAGAGGTCCAAATAAATTTGTTCCTATAAGATAGGAGATGCTAGCTGGTAAAAATGTAACTCCTTGTTTCCAGCGTCCAGCTCCCATTGTGTCCATCATCCAAATTGGTAAAGATGGCTCTAACATGGCGATACCCATATTTGCAAATGTTATTGCTCCTAAATCAAAATGTTTTAGTTGCACAAAAATACATTCTTTGTAAGCAATTCATACCAGCTGCTATGATGATGTACGGATCGGAAACCAGAGCTTTAAGAGATGGTGGATCAGAATCTTGCCGTATTACGGACGGCTGTAGCATCAGTAATTGCAGGACTGAATAAAGTTTCGTATTATTAGTTAATTTCATAGAAAGGAAATGTGGAATATTTACGTCCGTCTCCAAGTGCAAGTGCAGAGAGTATAAGAAATGGTGCAGACTTTCCGACAAACTCATACATAACACCACCAAAAGGCGGTCCAATCAGTACTCCTAAAGCTAAACCTCCTAGTGCAATTCCCATAGCATTTCCTCGCTCTTTATCATCAGGGTAACGTTCAGCCAACATCCCCATTCCTGATACACTGGAGCAAGACGAGCCGATCCCTTGTAAAGCTCTAGCAATGAATAACACGCTGTAGCTTCGACCAAAAGCGAATACTACAAAAACCATTAAATCAATTTCAGTGAAAAGTAGCAAAATGCATGTATGTAGTAGACATATATAATCTTAATCTAGGTTGTCTGCTTCATGTTGGTGTAGCGCCTCCATTAGTCCTCAAGTTCAGTTGAAGCCTATTAGTGACGCCTCTAGAAGTGATTTAATTAGAACCACTTACACGGGGTGCTATTACAAAGCACCCGCCTTCAGATGTACGCTTTTTACTGCTAAATTAGTTTATCGACAAGGGTAGGAAATCAAGACATGCAGCTTTATCTTTAATTGTAATATTATTACGAAACATTTATATGTGAATATAAGGTAGCGTTGATTTTCAGCAATACTCGATTATTGAATTATTTATTAATATGTCTTCTATTCATGTTGTTAAAAATCCGGATTAGATTATATTAGATGGAATGGATCATCTGATGGATTGTATTCAGATAATCTTTATATTCAGACTACCTTTGAAACATAATTAACGTATTTGTAAACTGACAATTTAATTCGCCTGTAAATACTCACACGTGGCATTGCATTTTTGTCACTTTGACAGCGACAAAAGTTTGCCCTAACTTTTTCATCAACTAATCTATACTACTTTTACATCGTGGTAGCTTTTCGCTAAACAAACGTCAGAATAAATCGGCAATTCTTCTAAGTGCGAAATCGAAAGTAGTGTCGCTTTTACTAAAGTTATATCCTACCAAATATTAATCGTTCATATATTATAATTCTGTTAATTGTTTTAAAATTCCAATTTGCTTATAGTATTAAAATTGGTTACACATCATTTTCAATCAATTTTGTTGTATTAAAATCTATTTGGTATACCAAAAATACATATCCTTTGATGCATCAAAGATAAAACCAATCATACTAATTTCAATAAATCTACAAACTGGAAATATCGAAGATAAATTTTAGGTTTTAGATTTAAATAATATTTAAAGACTATCACTTGTTGATCTTCCAGATCCATCCATCTTACTTTTGAGGCTATGATAGGGCAAGTAATTTGATTTTAGATTGTAATTAATATTCAATATTAACATTGTGACATTTATCATATTTTTCTGTTGATCTAAAAGTATTTCATGCACAATAAAACAACATTTTTTTTTACTCACTTATGGTTGAAAGAAACATGATGACAAAACCGGCAAACATGGGTATACTGTAGCCAATTCTATAAATGTCGAAAAAAAAATAGAAACCAATAAGTTTGTTCTTAAATGTTTGATGTATTACTTACTTATGCGTTAATGGTCCTACGAAAGGATTAGCCAATAGCTGCACAAATGCCTTCGAGGCAAACATTATACCCACCTCTACCGTTTCTTGCACCAGATCCTTATGTCGTAGTTCTTTTTCAGCTTGAACCGGATCCAAAGTTGTGAAATTAACTGAACAAATACATAGAAGAAAATATTAATTCGTTCCGAGTTATTATCTGCAAATGCATTTACAATTATCTTGGAAAGCTGCAGAAGTTAAATTTAGATCCAGATCCTTCATGTACTTTGCACAAGGGTTTGCAGTTGTGGTGGTGGTTTTCAAAGCTCTTGCGTCTAGTGGTGCGTCTGGATGATTGATGTCATACAGAAATTCCGGAATGATCGGAACTGAAATTGCCAATAATTTTTTAAAATTCATAATTTATTTTTAAATATCTGTGCTGATATCAATTTTCGTGAAAATAGGTTATTAGTAAACGACTATTTACCCGATAATACCCGTCAGGCATTTTCTCTTTAACTATTAACCTTCCAGCTTAAAATGTTTGAGATTGAGATTGATTTCAAAATAGATTATATTCTCTAAACTACTCTAAAAGCTAAGCTCGAAATTATGCAACATAAATTGGTTTGATGATTTCAATTACATGAACTTAATATCATATTAAACAGAAACTTCCGTCTTTTTATGAGCTCATATTTAAAATGTTCGATGAGAATTTTTATGTCGAATATCATTTTTTTACATAAAATAATATGAAACTTTCAGAATAATTATTCAAAATTACGAACTGGTTGTAAAATACTAAGTTATTAAGTGAGCTTTAAGTTTTAAAGTGGTAATTAAACTTGTTGGGAATCAACGTAGACGTATTCCAAAAGGAATCCAAGAAGTAAAGATGACTGACATTACAGATTTGGTTTTATATTCATTTCCCATCTATAAGACATTTAAATGTATTTCTTTATAGCATGGCAATTAATTTGTGAGCTTGTAAAAATATTTCAAGCGAAATCAAAATTGAAGTCTATAAAGAAAGACATAAGGAAAGTTAAAATAAGACAAGACCAAGAAGGAATCAATGTCGATTGAAATCTTTTAACAAATTAAAATAGAATTAAAATAAAAAAAGATCACAAGTAACAATCTTATTTAGTCTTTTGGAAGTTCAATATCAAAAAGCTTCATTATTATAATTTATATTTATTAGGTGTCTAGATTTGACGTGCGTATTTACCCGACTTGAATTGAATGCATATTTTTCCGTATTTAACGCTTTTGATTGATGTTTCCATTATAAAACCATATCATCACTGCATTTTTCTTTATTTTATGAGGTTTCATATTGAGAACTTTTATTTCTATTCGCTATAGTGTTTGGTAGAATCGCAATTACAGATTTATACAATTGCATTGTTATTTTCCTAGCTAAACTACGCTTTGTAAATTATAATCAAATCGATTTCCAAGCAGGTTAAATAAATGTATGTTTTTCGAAGAGTAAAAAATTCATATATGCGAGAGTAAAAAAGGCTCATGAAAAAAATCCATTGCTAATGTTATCTTGACATGGCCAATATATTATTCTGCAAACTGTAGGTCTGTAGATTTAGTATTCTTATCAATGTAATGGTTTCTGCTTATCCCGAAGTTAATAGATGCACTCATACATGTTTAAACAGGCTGTCAGCAAAACTATTCATTTCACCATATGATTCTTAATCCAAGACTCTAAGAGAGCAACTGTTGAACGGAAAATTGGTTTTTTTCTTCGCTGATAATTATAAATTGATTTGGTTTCAGTGTTATTGAGATTTGAATATGATGTTAAAAAGAGGGTGACATTACACTGATGGGGTAAAATGGTTCTTCGGGAAAGGGTGTAGTGTTGGAGTTATCGCCTCGCTAACTCCTGAAAGCCGCCACTCGCTTTTCATGTTTAATGCAATACGTCAGTCCAAGCAATCAACTAGAAGATGTGCTTGCTTTACTACATACATTTAATATCTATGTAACTTACAAGTTATATTCTATTAAAAATCTAAGGGTATTATACAAAAAAAAATATTATGTTGAATTTATAGAAAAATTACTCTCTTTATAATGTCATGTGAGCTCACATTTTTGAATATAGGTAATCAAATGGCGTCTAAAAGAATTTGTTTAATTTCTACCCTAGTTTCGTATTAGATTATTATTTTAGTTTTACCATAATTTAGTGTGTCAAATTTGTCATATTATTGAAGCTGGAGTTTGATTGAATAATAATAGTCGTAAAACCGCGTGGATTCGCGTGAAACATAGCTTAAATGCTCAGGGAGCTTATGCTAACTTCGCCCAAATGTTTTGAATTAAGCAACGTACAAGCAAGCTGATGGTATTTTTAGAAAGACAACAAAATTTTGAACCGATTGATTCACATATTTTTTATTAATTAGTTAAATAGTCCACTTTTAAGTCTTTATAGTCTTTGATGCATCACCAATTAACTGACTGCAGTCGTCAAGCAGCCAAAAATTTGGTGATTTCTTAAGAACATTATTTTTAACAAAAAACAATGAGTGTCAAAAAAGTTTACTTTTAAATCACTCTGAAAAATAATTAATAAAAAGCCAATAGTAAGTTTTTACCAGCATTTATATTTGGTATAATAACTGAAAAAGCAGTTTTTGCCTTTGTTATACCCCCCCAGAAAATATCCATGGCTACTAAAAGAAAAAAATATCTTTAATCCCATGTGAATATTATTTAGATACCAGTTTTTGTAATTATCTAACGTTTTTTATTATCAAACTGCTTAGAGTGATACAAAAGGGCATCAGATATGTAAGTATGACCAAAAAAGATAAGGAAAAATGAACTAAAATGTATGTACAAGATTCATAATCGTTTCATAAAAGACCGTTTTAATAAAACCAGCAACATTATTTCTACAGAATTTTTGCTAAATTTCCTTTGTAAATTACATATATTTAATTTTAGATAAATAAACAACCTGTACTGACATCAAAGAACAATTAAAGAAGAGGAAAATAATAATTTGATAACCAGACTGTGAAAAATCATGAAGTGGTTACTGTTCAGGTTCAGTAAATGAAATCGATTTATATTTTCTCTTTCTTGTCATCATATTCGATTTACGATTTCCTCACAGACGATATTTATATCACGGCTTTTTTATAGTATTTTCCTTATGTTCCATATTTTCGTTTTGATTGAACGTAAATGGTTGATGAATTTTAATAACTGGTAAAAGAGAAATAGTAAAATTAGCACCAAACGTTAAATACATTGCGTTTGCAAACATAATGTTTTCAATTGAATGAGTTGATTATGCTGCTTATACTCTCGTAATTAGTTTGTGCATAATGTTTGACAACTATTGAAACTTCGATTGAAACACTTAAGATTAAATAGACGTATACATTTATAATATATAATTTCGACTAAAATTCCATAACTCCCAAGCGAGTCATATTGCTCGTTAGTAGAAATTGATAGTAGTAATTGGATTTCTTTTGAGAACTTGTGCTGCTGATTCTAACGATGTGATCATTAAAAAAAAAGAATTAGTGTAGATCCTGAAAAAAAAAATTGCTTTTGATAGGTAGATTCATTTACAGTATTAAGAACGGTAAAAGAAAGTTTATTACTGGTCAAAGACAAAAGTTTGGGCACAGAGCGAAGGGGAGTCTCCAATATTAATTTTTTCTATAAAGATGTAATACGGAACGATTGCGATAACCCCGACACTAATATTAATATTGACATATTTTCATTTAATTTGAAGTGGGTATTTATGTCGTAAACAGTAAGAAAATTACTTACTGTTCTAGAACGGTAAGTATTGTTACGCGGAGCAGCCCTGAAATTCATATACTCCCGTGTTAACTGACACGGTAAGTCAAAATTAAAGTAACTTAAATAAAATTACCTTCGACATACGATATTTTCCCGAGCCTATCCTAATTCATATTTTTAATGATCACTCGTTATTTGAAAAACTTCCTTTCTAAAGCAATGTTTCAAAGATATTTTACGAGACTAATAAAATCGTGTTATATGGCTTTTTAGGCTTCCACCTTCCTTATGTTGGTCATGAATGTTGTTCATAAATGACGAAGAAAGTTAAAATGTCAACAAAAAAAAGAGACGTTTCATTTAACTAATAAAAAGCGATGTGTGCAAGCTTTGGCTTTCGAGGTGAGTGTGAGTTCACCATACAAGTTATAGCAATTACTTTTCTGAAGGGTGAAGGCAAAAGCAACCACAATAGAAAGTGCATTCAAGCCCATACAGAAAGATGAGAAGAGCGCATATATACCTAAACCAAAAGTCAAAAGGCGAAAAGTGGCTTGACAACATAATAGCGGCACAATTTACTGTGCGAAATATAAAGTGCCATAAAATTATAGAATATTATTCAACTGCGTGGTTCGCTTTCTTTTTCCATCGCATTAGAAAATGTGCCACTTTCATCAAACGTTTTCAGATAAAAATATAATGACCAAAAGCGCATTACTTGAAAGCAAAATTTATGGACGACTTTTTATTATCGCATTAAATGCCGTTGTAGTTTACTTTGCTCAAATCAAAGACCAACGCATAAAATCAAATAATGCAATTATATTCGCCTCTTTCTTTATATTCCCTCTATTAATAGTATTTTTTATGAACCTTCAGGAACTTCAATTTCACACCTAAAATATTTTTTACAAATGAAATACCTAATAACAAGTTATAGCAGATTTTATTATACGACAGATTAACTTCAGTTCTTATATTTGATTTATTTAAAATTGAATAATATTGCTTACCTCTTCATCATATTATTTGCAATCAGCAATCAATAATCAACTGCGGTGACTGGTATAAACGTGTCACAAAGCAAACAAATAAACGTTTATAAACTAAATAAAGCAAAATTAATTTATGCAATTAAATATAATATTTTATGGAAATTAAATACAAGAATAAAATAAATAAAGCGTGATGAAATTGGTGAATGCGCCGGGAGGTAAACATGTATTGGAGCATTTGAGTATGTACTATACAATTATTTATATTATAATTATAATAGTTGCATTCTATTTTATTAATTTATTTATATGTTAAATTACTAAACTAGATTTATATTTAATGGATTACATCGTAATTATAATGTTTTATCAATAAATTTAAAGTATACTACGAGTATTTTACTAATCGGCGCAACACGGCGAAAGTAAATCGCGGTATGGATACAGCATGCAAAATATTGTAAAATAATATAACTTCTAAAATAATTATAATAGTTTGTACATTCCGGGAAATATTGAACAAAGGACACTTTGTCCAACATTTCCCGTGATCAACCAACTATTATAACATGCAAAGTTCCGCAAGGATCTATTTGAGGTCCATTAATGTTTTGTATTTGTACGAGTAATATAACAAAAAGTCATCAATACTAAAATCACAAACTCACTTTTAATAATCATAGGTTGTCATGTTTGTCACAAACAAGAAATTTGGGCATTATCATGAACACGAACTTAGATATTAAAAAACAAGTTACTAGTTGCATACAAAAAGCGCATTTGAATCTGGAGGAAAACAGACATTTGTTGACCCAACGTCATAGAAAACTCAAGAGAAAGACTTTTTAATTTTATCTCATTTTAATATTTGCAATCGTACTTAAGGTTTTTGTTTGGATAAATGAGCAAAACATAAAATAGTCCTGAAATCCTGCTTCACATTTATATATGGCATAAGAAAAAGATGTACGATATCTTATAAGCTTAAAGACACAAAATGGCTTTGCATGAAAAATCGAAAAAACCTACATATGAGTTTTTTATAATATTATCTTAATCCAATTCTTAATACGTAATCAATAAAATTACATGTAGATCCGAATCTCATGTAAATACATAAACTGCGCGTACGATTCTAAGGTCTTCTTTCTTATCTTATAATTTTAGAGGTTACTAAAGATCTGTCTGCTATTTATCAAAGGTATTTCTTATGTAATATTTTTTTTACTTATTTTTTTTTCGTTTTTTCAACATATGCTGTTTCCCAATCCTTATTTACAGATATTTCTTTATTATTTGAGTGTATAATATAGTGTCGCGAATCTGGAGGGAAGACCTTATTGTTTTTCAGCAAAATTGAATTACAGACATTCATAAGGGTTGGAAGACAAAAATAGTTTTAAATTCTTAATCCAAATTTTTTTTTATCACGTCTTCAGAATGTTCCTCATTCTATTCTAAACAATTGTAAAAGACATTGAAAAAATTCCACCACTTTTAAAATTTTCAAAATGACCTCTTAAGTGTCCATTATTCTACTATGCGAAGAGTGTATTATAATGAATTCAAAGCAATTATGTAATTATTTTATCTACGTACTATTACCCAGAAGGCGATGCCCTGAAGGGCTAGATATTATATAATGCCTTTATCATTGCAATTGGCATATGAATTGAATCCTTTCAGTTAGACGTCACAATCAATATTGAACTGCTTTGATTGGCAAATATGCGGTAACTAAACACATTTATTAGGCTTGAACACATTTATTTGATACAGGTTTTTAAATCATAAACAAAATATTTAGAAAAAAAAATAAGAAATGTAAAGGCACTTTTATAAAGCGAGCTATAAAGTAAATTGGTAAATATTGAAATGGTTGAATATTTACTTATATGCATTAAAAATTGAAGCACTTTGGAAATTAGTTTACATATTATAGCAGTTCCATTACCGTTTTATTAAGTTCACAATTAATACCTGTTTATTTAATTAATAAATACAAGTTAGTAACAAAAATATATTCTAACGCGTATTCCAGTTTTTATGGCAATTAAGCTTAAGGGGGTTAGTTCAATAAATATATAGCACATCCAGTAACTACTGAGTATTCAGGGAAAAAAATACCTTTTTGTACAACTTCTATAAAAAGTGGCGTTTTTAATTTAAACTGACTCGATTAAAAATTGAATATTATATATTTAGACGGCTAAATTTACTTTTAACACTAGGGTTAAAAGTAAATTTTGGTGATTTTTGGGCAGCATATAAGTTGCTGTGTTTACACTTTTTCAACATCTTGGGGAACATCATATGAATCAAATTCAAAGGTTATTTTACAATTTGCAGCATCAAATTCTTGGGAAAAACTATCTTTTGGTTTGACCAGTTTGACGTTATTTAGGTCTATTATTTATATTTATTAATAAACATCAACTCAACTCACAGAATAAAATCTCACTTTTAAAACTCATATCATAAATACCGATTTTCATAAAAAAATATTTCAAAATCTAGCTGGACCGAGATCTGACTTTTTCGCGTTGTTCATTAATCGGAAACATGACGTCACAATGAGAGGCGAGGAAAAGTTTCAAAAACTGGTAAAGCTGCTTTTTGTCTTTGATATAGCTTCTAGAAAAAATCCAAAGCTACTGAAAAACAAAGAAAAAGTTTTTGAAATTTGTCCTCGCCTCTCGATGTGACGTCATGTTTCCGATTAATAAACAAGGCGAATAAATCTGATCTCAGTCCAGCATCTAGCTACATTTTGAGATGTTTTTCTTCCTTTTGATTCAATTGTTACTGAATGTGCTATATATTTATTGAACCCACCCGCCATTAGTGTTTAAATATAGTTTAGATATAGCTAATGAATGAGAAGCAACAATTTAGATTTTGAACGTAAACTTAAAGTAAGTCCACATAATGGGCAAGAAAATCAAGTGTAAATGGTTCTTGTTATTATGGCAAAAGTGAAAGAGACAAAAGACGTTACAGTGTAAATAATAGATTGATGTTGAATTGTGATAGAAAAGCAGAGCGAACGAGAGTCTCGGTTAATTGTTTCCCATCTGTGGTCATTATCATTAGTCGAGATAATTACGTATATATCCCCCTTGAACTCAAATGACAATAGCATCAGTTTCTTATCAAACTCTCAAAGAACATTCTATATACATTATTTACTTCAGTTGCTTTATTCAAATTGCAACAAGGCCATCTGGGTCGACCTTTGTGATCCGAAATTTCGTAATCATTTCATTCTCGACACAAAACAATCATTTAGCTGCATGACTTAGTCTACTAACTCGTAGTTTTACATGTCTAAATTACAAAATTATATACCAAACCAAAATTAAATATAAAATATATTTATAAATTTATGGACGGAAATTCATTTAGCGGTTTTATGTGAAAATATAGCGATTAATCGAATTTATTCTGTCGTGCTTTGATAACGTTTAAACCTGAAAATTAAAAGCACCCTTCACACAACACACACACACATCACAACAGAATACACGACATCATCGAGATTCTCTATTTGACAATTGACCCGGAAATTTCTATATTCAAATTTGAATTTTCTATTTATAAATTTTGACCTGCACCAGCTTATTCTTTAACTATATGGAAATACATTACAAAAGGGTCCTACATACAAAAATAAGATCCAATCAAAATTTATTTTTTAACTATTTCATTAAAATGTAGAATTCTTAGTTTATCTAAAAATATCGTACTTCGAGATTTTTTCTTTCCGGATTATCACAACTCTCTCTCACTCGAGGTGCATTCGCATCTATAAACAAATTGGCATTGGAGAAATCAAGCCGAGGAAAAATTAATATTGGCTTTTTGTAGATAACGGTAAGAATAATTTGTATTAAATTTGATTTCGAAACTTATATAAAGATTTTGTAGACCTTGGAATATAGATATGCAATTATTTAAAAAGTTTTCACCATTCGTTATCTTCAAAATAAGAATAAGGAAGAAGGAGCAGAATGTAGATGAAGAATTTAATGCAATGCAAACAAACATCACGCATTTCATTATAGAGCTGGGATATATATTATTATAATTAGGAATTAAGTTTCCAGATGAAATTGTTACATCCAGAAAATTATATTACTTGAAATATTCGTAAATTCATAATAGAAAACCAGAATAAAAAAAAAATGTTTCTCTCATCTTTGAAAGGATTAGCTACTCCTAATTCAAAAAAAGTTTATACCTTCTGGTATATCTTTCGTTTCATAAAAGATTCTTGAGATTTTTAACTATTTAAAATGTAAACATTATTTAATATTTGGAATTAGCTTACCAACTGTGGTGAGTAACATGTTGTCCAAGAGAAGTGCTATGGCGACGATAACCAGTACGAGGCGGCGAGACTCCCGGCATCGCTGGACCCAGCCGCCGAAACGTGTCCCAGATACCCACTCGTTCACCACCGTCATTTCAATAAATACTTTTCAAACTGCAGATGACTATTTGAGTTCCTGAAATAATAAAAGAATCGCTTTGAGGAAAACCAATTTAACCACATATATTTATATTTAGTTAAAAGATTATGAAGGAAAGAGAACGGGACTAAAGTTAAGAAAATCTGCGATTATGTAAATAATATTTAAATGACAAAGCATTAGGTACATATAATATAGTATATATCTATATTATAAGTATGTAAAGTAGAGGGTGCAGTGAAGATCTGATATGAGCAACGAGCGATGTCGTTAAAAAAACACGGCTCGTTTTTAGGAGATGAATTGATATTTTATATAACTTTCTGTTTGTTTTAAGCGAGTAAATATTGAAATTTCAACTTAATATCTATATAAAAAACTGCAACCTTCCAACACCAATTAAAAATTAGTATTTTTGAATGTTTTAACTAGAAGGAAAATTAAAATTTAAAATTCGCCATGTTTTTAAAAAAAATTAATATTGAAACAAGGATTTCCTAAATTAATTATTATGGATATTTGTTTAAACTGGAGCGAAAGGAAAAATCTTGTAAATCAAATTAAATTAAATTGATTTCAATATTGATAGGTACAAAAGAAAAGATGCTATGGCATTTGCTCGTGGGAATTCAGATTATTTTCCATACTTTGATTAGAGTAAGTCCTTTTCCAATTTCAGGTTCAAAAAAATTCGCAAAAAAGGATAAAAACCATACGTAATACTTTAAGTATACTAGTAGAGTAAATTTTATTTAATTTGATCATAAAAAGAAATGTTTGGATTTATTAAGTAGTCTAATTAAGATATAATGGAGGAATTTTGTAATTGACTTAATTAGCCATCTCAATTTTATGGGATTTTTATGAGTTTTCGGGTGCTTAAATTAAATATATAATAATAACTTAGTAATTGCAAAGAAAATTGTAATAATAGTTCTTTGAAAATGTTTTATCGAGTTTGATGCGAAGTGAAGAGCTTTACACCGAATAGCAATTCAGCAAATCAAATGCAAGATTTGTATGTCAATGGTGTATTGTGCATACATATCCTCTGAAGCTTGTGGAATGATGTAAGTATATTACACTTTATGAAAGTATAATAACAGTAATAGAATTAGTTCATTTCATGATATCGATCTTTTTCTATACGCGAAACATAGCTTAAACCCTCAAGGAGCTCATATTCAAGTTGCCCAAATCTTTTATTTTACGCCCTTAAAAAAAATGGTACTTCTGGAACGAGATTTGAACTAGGATCCTCAGCTATTTGGTATCCTTCTTGCGAGTATTACCCCGTAGTTGGTCAGCCAAATGCCTACCGATTGAAACAATCACAAAACATTCAAGCTCTTAGTGGGAATGGAACACACGACTCACGGATGGCTAGTCGGCACGTTAACCCACAGCTCCACCTGAGCCGACCCTTCCATTAATTCATTAAATTTTTCTATAAGCCAATGAAAGAACCACTTGTGATAAAACTCGTCCCTTATAAATAAATGTAAATTTATATTTAGAACACGTCTGTAGAGGTAGATCCTTTATATTTCTATGATAATGGCATATCATCAAGAGCAATAAAACTATCTGATGCTGATATATGTACACGTAAATGGATATTTTCATTTTTGTCATATAAAAACGTGTTGATATGGCTTAAGACTTTAAGCTAGGAATGAATTGTTATTACTGGGATATTCCTCGCACTTATAATCTACAGTGCTACACAATTCGTCATTCTCTCTCACTCTTTTAGAGCACACACTACAATAATATGCTTTTAGGCCCTAAAAGGATTACTCCACGACAAGTTTAAACGCCAAATGCATTTTTATTCTCTGTGACTCTTATATCATCATTATGCACATTTCAAGATACTTTTATTTATTAATTGTGCAACTATGCATGTGTCTGAACACACAACACACTGCATCCGTTGCGATTTCATCGCTTTTGTTTAAGCAGTTGGAAAATATTATCAATCATCTGTTTGTGGCATTATATTTGATGTCTCTGGGGAAATTTTCGGTTAGTGAAATATCTGGAATCTGTGAAGTGAAAAGAAATTGACGGTGTGAGATAAGAATAGCGTATACAAATCGAAAATTGGATGTTCTCTAATTAGTAATTATTCTTAAAATTACAAACAACACAAGAAGGACCAGTTGAGGCGATGTTTTAAGTCAATATGAGATATTTAACACTGATACCCAGAGATTTAATAAATTGTTATTCATGTGAAATGTGGTTGGTTATTTTAAATTAATTGTTTTAATTTAGTGGTAATAATTTAATTGAAACAATACGCTACTAATTAGTGTCATTTTTATAAAATCAATTATATATAAATACATAGGTGTAGCCTCGGGTATAGATAACCGAGTTTAGATTTCCATTATTGTGATTATAACTGCTCTATTTGACCGATCTCAATTAATAATTGAAATTATAAAACTAAAAGGATTTCAGTATTACATTAAATATAAGTCGTTTACTGAGAATGTAGACTAATTGCGATAAAAATTTCGTGGGGCATTGAAGTAAAACACTTTTTGCAGCTACATGATCAATACATATTTTTTCTTGTAAATTGTCCAAATATTAAAAAAAAAAAAATGATAGTCAATGGGGGAAAGATCCGGTGAGTATGGAGGTCGAATTACGATGTAGACTTTCGTACTATTTCATTTCGCTCAACTTCTGGTGCGAGATGCGTTCAAGCGTTTCGTGCATTAAAGCGGACCTCTTTTATTCACCAATTTGACTACAATATTTTTTTTGCTGTAGTGGGTTCGCCAGGATTAAAAAAGCTGTAGTGAATTAATTTCGCTGGAGACCATACCATACTACCAAACAGTCACCATACTTTTATTTTGGTGCAGAGAGCTTTCTTTCGGTCCAACCGGTGGGCTGCACGTCAGTGGTTTTTCATAGAGAGTCCACTTTTCATCGCAAATGATGATTCTATTGAGAAAGGAATGATTACTGCTTCCCAAAAAGAACGCAGAACTGACTGCAAAACGTCGAGTTTTTTTATTCGCATTCAAATCATGTGGAACCCAATTGTCCAAGTTTTTGCATTTTCTTATTTTTTTCAAATGTTTGGAAATCGCTCCAGTACTTACATTTAGCTGTCCTGCAAGCTCTCGAACGCGGATTTGTTTCAACCTTTAATTCGACACCTTTAATAGCAGGACGCCCGCAACCTTTCTCATCTTGAAAGCAAAATTCACCATTGCGGAATTTTTGGTACCAACGATGTACCGTACACTCGTTGATGCTTCCTTGTCCCCAAGTTTTTATTATAGAAAAGTGGGCAAAATTTTTGTTTCAACATCTTAACTTAACGTAAAGGGTGTAACAGTAGACTAAAATACGATTTATATCGGAGATTAGTTGCATAATAAAGAAGAGCATAAAAAATACTTTAAAATGACACATACACAGCTACAGGTTGTGTGTAGTTCCTCTACGAGAGAAGTAAAAATTGTCGCAATAAATAAAATCATAAAAACTGTATTTATTTCTGAACAACCTAATAAGTCCGTATTCTGAAGTGAAATTAACTGAGACCATATTAAATAAATACTGTATTTCAAATTAAGCTATTCCGTAGGGTATATAGTAAAATATAATATTCCTTTCATATATTCGAAAAACCATTGAAAAATAATGAATTTTTACAATTTAATTTGTAAATTGCAAGAATGATTTTGAGTAAAGTAACTTAAATAAGCTTTCATAAAAATCTAAATATAGTTATGTAATAAAACGAATACCTATATGCAATCGTTTCTCTAATTATAATAGTATTTAGTGCTCAATTATTGGAATAAACTTCTTTAGATATAGCAATTATAAATTTAAAATTAATCAAATTTCTAGCATAAGTTTGTGACAGACTAGAAAACCCTTAGTATATTATTCTATATTAATTAAACTTCGCCTTTTTCCAAGTTCGAGCTTGTAATTAGAACATCCGTAAAGTTTTCTTACTAATAATGAAATGATTAGCGTTAGCTCAAAATGCGCTTTCAGTCAGAATAATCCGTTTGATTTGCTCAATTTGCAAGTGACAAACTTTATGGAAATGATAAGATGGCAAGATATTGAATGTATAACAAAAGGCACCACCGTCTCAGCCTGATCAATTCATGATTTAATTATTGCATTTTGGAATAAGAATAAATAAGTAAAATAGGACCGAACATCTGCACCTCGTTCAGATTCAATAAACTCTCTCGCTATAAAAAAAAATTAAATCTGAATTTAAAAAAGATTGGTTGTTAAGTTAAGTATGCTGGTATACTTGATTTCTTTCCTTTTTACTATTGATTGAATCTAAAGTTATTTCCATCATATTTTTTTTCATCAAAATTATTAGTTATGACTTGTGAGAAGTTTTAAAAAAAATTTGTAAGGACAAAATCAATAACTCAGTCAGCAATGAAAAACTGTGATGCAGCGAGGCATTGAATGTTGGTCAAAATATAATCATTATTTTTAAGTTCTTGTTGCACCTTTTCTGCATTTTAATGCTGCAATCAAGTCAATCTAAAACTACCATGATGCCACTTCCTGACCCTGTCCAAACAATGCCACTTCCTTCTCAATATTAACTAAATATTAACTCTTAAACGCTTTCCAAAGTGGCGAGTTTATTAATAATATCTCTCAGGACATACCAGTGCTGGAGTGCTGGACTACTAAGCCAGATTTAATTTATTCATAACTTTTTAATCCTTGTTCCTTCACCATTTGTAACGTGTTTGTTACATACAAATTTTCAACAACTCAAACTTTGCCGAAACTTATTAGTATCCTATTTCTGTGTAAGGAGTGGAACCACAACTCTTAATGCAACAAATGATTTTTAAGGACTAAAAACTAGTAGCTTCCACAAAAACGTAATTATCAACCACATAAAATCCTTCGTTGTTTTTTCTTCATTAGAGAATATGACGATATTATTCAACATGTATCCAATACAGTTTACTTTAATGAGTTGGTTAATGTTGGTATAACACACCTTTAAAGGATATATCTAATGGACTAATTTTTCAACTTGTAGTAAAAAACATGCTTGTGGTAAAAAAAAAAATAATAATAACATTTATCTGGTTTCATAAAGCCAAAGGACATTAAAAACGTGATATAATAGTCGAGTTAATTTCAATCCTAAGACAAAGCTTTATGATAATTGCGCAGTAGCCTTTGATCGTTTGATCTCAAAAAAATGAATCGCCGCTTCATGTGCACAGAGAAGTTTAATTTCCGCCTCTCAACACAAAAGAAGTCCGATGTGTTGATCAATAAATATTAAAATGGGTTATTTCTTGTATCATACTTTTCAGTAAAATTTTCTCTGCTTCAATAATCTAATTATCTGCCAGAAAAGTAAGATATTTGCCAATTAGACACAATTTGCGAAACTTTGTGAACCAATTAATAATAGTAATTATAAAATTGATTCAAATTGATTCAAATTGGAAAACGTGAAGAAACGTTTAATCTGCTTATATAACGTAATAATTATAACTCCAAATAATTAACTTCTTTGCTACACTACGTTGAATGTCGACCACAAACAATTTTTCCAAAATATTTTAAGCTTTAAGAAACACTCAGGCATTGCTGAAGTTTTCCAAGTTTTCTTAAGTTTTTCCTTTACACAAATAAAAGACCACCAAAAAAAACTTGAAACATGTTTTACTAAACTGAACCCGAGTTAATTTCAGATTAAAAGCACATTATTTTAGTTCTACAGTTGATTCGTTCTAAACACTAACTGGAAGTTAGATTTTGAATAGATTTTGAAATATTTAATTAAACCCCAACTTTTAAGTAACTGCATTTCTCAATTGTAGATTAAATTAAAAGTCAATTTCAATTTAAGAGTTTCACTGTCAAATTAAAAAAAAATTAATTTAGCGAGTCATTATAAAATATCAAATTATTTTTAATGCTCGACAAATTTGAAGTAGCGGGAAAGTACCAATTTTGAAACTACAAATTACATTAAATTGAATAATAAAATTAATTCAATATTATGAAAGCACATTGTATTTTACATGGTACATAAACATAAATCTATTTCCAATAAAAAATAAAACCGGGAAAAAATAGATGCAAAGTCCTACAAATCCTGTCGTAAAACGAACATCCTTCTACTAAATCTACTAGTTTTATTCCGCATCCAGTATTTACGATCACATTTTTGAATCCAAGCAACAAAAAAAATCGAAAAACTTCCAAAAAAGTTTGCGACAAACAGTTAATTAAGTAAGATGGAACTTAGGCGATAGTTATATTTAAAGGATAATTGATCATAAAAGTACACATACCTTAAAGGGGTTGACTTAGACTAGGAGCCCCTGCAGTGGACTGGCGGGCCGCTACTGCTAGTCGTCCATGGCCTGCAGGTAGGCCAGGCGCCTGCCGCCTCGTCGTGCCCGTCGCCTCTGACTCGTGCCACCGACTCTCACGTACTCAGTCGTCTGAATCCTGTTGCTCGCGATTGCGCAAGGATTCGCTAACCACGCACGAACTGGCTTCTCCAGGACTTTGTCGCTGATATCATCCCCGCCGGCCCACTCACCAGAGTTCCATTGGTCGACTCACGCATGTCATTTGTTTACCCCGCAACACTTTTATTAGAGCCACTTGTTGAAACTACCCCATACATGCTAAGTTTGCGATATATATACCCATTGCCCTCATTTACACTGGAGATTTATTCATTATCGTCTGTTAGGTGGAGTTGTGGGGTAGTAGATTTGTACGAATGCACCTGTTGTTAGTTTAGTGAATTTGGCTTGAAATTATGTTCAGATATTTCATTATTTTTAACCAAATTTATGGAAATGATGTGCTTTACATTTATTTTACAATATCATATTATTTTGCATTTTCATATTAGGCAACTAATTTTAATTATTTACGGGCTGTTACTTGAATTAATTGAACAGGACATTCAATAGACCCAGCGCATCCACCAAAAGTCCAAAACAAGTGCAGCAATAAACTATAATAATCTATATTGCAATGCAAGTGTGGATAATGAATTGCTGCAAATAGAGGAAATATAATATTGTGTGCCATCAAAGAAAATTGTTATCGAGGAAGTTGCCAAATTTTACGTATGTTGTAAATTATACAATATTTGTTTTTGTTAACTTCAGATATTAGTAGCTTTTTATCCGCGGTTTCCAAAGCTTACTTCGATGACTTTTTTAGGGCCACGAGTGTATTTGTATACATTGGTGACACAACACTGGTATACACAAAACAAATCTAAAAAAATACACCTCTGTAAAAAATACTATGCCTAAATTTTGTGTTTGTTTAGAAAATGCGGTATAAATGGGTTTTATTTGAAAACGTTATGGTTTTTGAAAAAATATGAAATATTCGCTATGAGCTTAAGCCTTAAGTTTCTCTCAAATCTATCTATCTGTAATTTTTGAATTTTAATGAAAGATTATAGAGCTTAAGCTCACACTGAAATGCTGGACGATATTGTAATAGTCGTGTACTTATTTCGAATTATAAATTTTCAAAACTTGTATTACAAAACGCTATTTCTACCTTGCCATAGAAGAGTAATAATCACAAGTATAGTCCGAACTTCCTTCCTTTGAAGCAGAGCTCAAATGGCTAGGGAGTTATTGTCGTTAAAGCTTCTCTCTTTTTTAATAAGAACAACAGAAAATATTTAATGGTACGCGTATATAGGTACTTAGAGGAGACGTAATCTAACCAACCAATTTTTGTTTATAGATTTTCTCACTAATTAACAAACTTTTATTCAATTTTTTTTTATTAAATCGTTAGTGAGGATACGTATAAAAAATGCAAGTATCACTTATTTGTGAATATGACTATACTCTATCTGAAAGTACCATTCATTAATCATTAGATAATTACTACTGTACTCATTATAAAAGTAAGATTCTTTGACAAAACAGTCTCTTTTGGCCATTTGAACTATTACCGTTTTAGGTAGACATATATACGAGTACTTATACAATGGAGTAAACCCGGCTCCTTCACCAATTTTAAGTAAAAAGTCCTTTTATCTTGTACTATAGTTTAAGACTTATATTTTTTTCTAATTTAATTACTTAGTTGTTTGTGGTAAAATAAAAGGCACACAATAGACATTGTGACAAAGTTTTAGTGTACATTTTAACAAAATATTATTGACAATTCCAATTACAAATTTTGGCGATATTTGTGTAAGAACACGTGTTGGTGCGCAACAGATTTACGAAAATGGATGTTTTTTTGTTTGCTATTTATCGACATAAACTGTCAATTGCAATAGGTTTTCATCTGTGAGTTACTTAAGACTAAACTTGATAATAATGTCAACTGACAACTGCAATAGTGTAACGTTCTATTTTTTGTCTTTAGTCGAATTGGTGTATCAAGATGTACGCATCTAAAAAGTCATTTCAATTAACAAAGTAGTTTAATGTAATGCAGCATCATTGAAATAAATGCAGAGTAGTGCTTCCAGTCTCTTCATTGGATTCCGGTTAGAAATGATTGCATATAGAAATTAATAAAATTTACAACTCGAGTTCTTAAATCATCTAAGAAATAAACTAAACTGTAATATAACTTTTATGAAACATTTTAAAATTAGAATAAAAACACAACAAACAATAATTCATATAAACAAAATGCGCTTGGCCCAAAATAGTACTAAATTGGTTTGGAAGAAATTTTTGCTAGTTACACTAATTTAATATGATTTGTCAAGCTAAAGAGTAATTGTTACTCAAATACGATTTACTGATACCGTTGAACATAGATAATTATTAAAATATTAGGTCTACGTTAAAGTCCTTTTGAACATGTAATTGGATTAATCATCGAAGCTGTTGATTTAACTTTGATATACAAGATACATATTCCTCTAATTTCAGTAATCAATTGATTAGTAAACTAATTGGCTTCGGTTCAATAATTTACACTAACACTAATACAAAGCACTTGCACACATCTTTTATTTTGTCGTAACAAACATTACTCTTGAATAACTTTTTTCTAAAATCAAAGGATAATAAAAGTTTTACGAAGCGTCATTAAAATGTTAATAAATACTACAAGATAAACCAAAAAAATATTATGTTAAACCAAAAAAAGTATTTAAATCATTAAGTCTTCAAAAACTAAAAAACCAAGAAAAGACACACATCGTTATTCGTTAATCAATAAATACAGACGAAAGGGACGGTTGAGCATTCACATTACGTTTGAATTCAAAGGGTCTAATTATGCGTTTACCGCAAACATTTTCTTTTAAGTTCCATAATAATTGAGTTATTCCATTTCACATAGTATGGAATTATTTTAAGGTTTTCTGGAAATAGTTCATCTTCTTAAAGTGGAATGAATATTTTTAGAGATAAAGTTTGAATAAAGTCACTTTTCACTTAGAAAACATTTAATTTAATCGTTAAATCAGAGGCATGTTTCGCAAGTAGAGACCGGTAACATCAGGCTGAACTTACAGAGAACAAATCTATGGCGTTAATTAAATTAAGAATAAACTGAAGCACTACATTTCAAAGTCGAATAACAAACTTTGGTTGACATCATCTTTAACGAAAGATGCAGTCATTTACTCACATTTTCTTTAGTCTTATCGAGCTTAGGTGACGAGAAAAACTTTGGGTTTGATCGGACCAGTATAGCTTCCGATATTTAGTGGTTTCATAAAATCAACGCATCTACAGACCGACGGAAACCAATGAACACGATTTTCGTAATCTTCCAATTAGATATGTCAAGTTTTTAACTGTTTTCATACTTTGTCAGTGAGAGAAGTATATAAGGATTTAAATTGGGTTTCATCGGCCCAGTAGATTCGGACATTTACTGATATAAAGAAATCAACAAATTTGCAGATCTATTCAGGATAGATCAACGGACCGACATTTTCGTAATTTCATGGGTAGTCCTGGATGTTGAGGTTCTCTTTAGAAACAATTTTGACGACAATGCTCGTCCCCACAAATATTTTTAATGCCGTTATTGACCATAATTTGACTCATATGGATTAGCCACCAATATTTTAAGATATAATCCGGTCCGATCCAAGCGTGTGGAATCGTATGAAAAAACAGTGACTAGGACGTACTCAACGTCCGATTACATTGAATGAATTGGAAGAGGAATTCTTAAGGAATGGTGCTTAATTCCCCGAGAATGTAATAATAATCTACTTCACAGTGTACTATGAAGATGTTAAGCTGTTGTTCGAAGCCTTGGAGATCTTGCATGATATTAGTGTTGAGGACAGAAAATCAAAATAGTATTTCTAAGATTTTTCGCTAAAACTTTGTACTTTGTTAAAAAATGTACATTTCAAATAACTAATGAAGCAAAAAAAAATGAGATAAATATTTAAAAATGTGACTACAATTGTTGAGCAGATTAGATACATTCTAAAAGTTTTTTTAAAAAGTTATTGCGTTTTGGGTGATGCAAACCCTGACGTATCTTCAGGACACAGTCAGTGCAATATTTGTAGTGAGTTTGCAAAGTCTTATTATTGTTGAAGTAATGGTAACTAACATTGATTGAAAAACTGAACTTTCTAAGATGTTAAAGTAACCTCTATTTACTTTTTGCATTATACAACGTTAGGAAGGGTTTAGAAATGCATAATGGATAAGTTCATTTCAAACTACTTACTTGATTGCCTTTTTCATCTGCACGTGAAAATATCATCGATTGTGTATATGAAATCTCTTAACAATTTATTTAGCTTGTGTTTAGTTTCATTTCCCCATTTTGCGAAAAATTAAATGAAAAAGTATAATTTTCATTGTGCGTTTATTTTATTATATTTAAATAAACAGAACGTTATGCTCGTAAAGTTTTCTATAGTCTATTGTGAATTTAAACTATTGTGTAAATGAATTTCAAAATAAGGCGCTTTGGAATAATATTTGTAAATCATAAAAATTTAGAATCAGTAGTAACATCCCAAGGGCATTGATAATTACGAAATAATTTAACGGAGTTTCCGGAAGCATGTTGTTGGGTAAAAGCCCGACCCCAAAGGAGGAGGGCTTTTACACAATATAACGTGCTTGTACTCGAGATAGCGCGTTAAATTATAAGAATTTATCAATGTTCGAGGGTATCCGATTAAATTTGTTTTTTAGATTTTTAGGTTAGATAATTCAATTATTCAACAGACAGAAACTAACATAATGACCTTGAAATGTATTGAACTCCAATAAAATGTTTCCATTTTTAATCACGTGATTTAGATAGCCAATTAAACTAGCTAGATTTCAGAATTGAAAACTACACAAGGATAGTTTTCAGTTTACGGCTACTCTGATAGCACACGTGACTACAAACCAAGATATTTTATTGGATTTCTGTACAAACAAAAATGCAGAATTACATAAAATGAATATGGATTTTTTAAAATTCAAAAATAAAATTCGCTTATGTTTAAAAACATATTTTATATTTTATTATTAAATTCACGTATTTGGCGGTGATTAATCGTCGTACTTCAGTCGTTCAATAAAAATGTTATTAGGATCATTAAAATGCAATTAAAAACGGGGGAAAATGCGTTGTAAATTGATTCATTTCGTGTGAAAAGCCAGTAGCATTTTTAGTGGTTTTCCATGTCGTTCCTAGTTTCACTGACACCGGAGATCATCCCCCGAACAAGCCACTCGGTCATGTATATGCTTTTCCATTCCACCCTTAGTTTTTCCACGTCCAACTTAATTTTTTATTAAACAACGGAAGATTTTTATTTGAAATTTGGCCCAAGCGGTTTGATTTTGATAAAAGCATCAGGCAACAGGAAATAAAACTTTTGCGAAATTGCAAACTGTCAGTGTTTCTTATTGGCTTGTCGGAGTTATCGGCACGCGGCCATCGTCGTTATCCGTACGTTTTGTAAGAAATTTTTATTATCTTATTACATGTAAGACACGTTTTTGCATGGATTTTTCGAAATACATTAACTTTTTGGAAGTAGGGGTACAAAACTATTTAATTAGTAAATAGTAATTGAGCAATACCTGCCAATAGCTTAAAGTAATTTGTAGTCCGCGATGCGTTCGTATTATATGCCTGCAAAGTTATGTGCGGAATTCTTAGACGCGAGGCGCCTGAATTCAATAAAAGCTCATCATCTCCAGAGCAAAAGTTGAACTGGAATGGCACACACCCCATCCACTACGCCCAAGTATTTCTAATAAAGAAATTTAACAATAAAATATGTACAAACTAATATATTTGTAGATGTGCAAGCATTATCGACAATTTATGCATTTATAGAATTAAAATTTATTATGGATTCCTGGTACTCATCAGGAGCATCTCGTAGTGTGAATCATATTGTAGTTCAAATTGGTGCAATTTAGACATCAAGAGAGCAGACACAACCACCTGACTCTCAAGTGGTCCTTCATTGCGGTCGAATGCGAGTCCATACAACGCGAACTCGTGGATTTTATCTACAGCAATTTGCCAGAAGGACTCACGGCACAAATTCAATTATAAAAGCTCTTCTACTTCTCGCACATCGAAACATACAAATCAATAAATATATAAATATACGATATATAATTAACTTTTGAAATACCCAAATGCAAACCGTTGTTCACACATATTAAATTTAAAACTTTTCTTTTTCCTTAAAATGGGAAACAAATTCATAATACACTTAGCATTTAAGAGTGCCAAAATACAGTGGGAGTTTAATTATAATTAAGTCATTTTCACATTTAGTTTAATTTAACATGATGAAATGTTAAAGCGTTAACGCTTTTGCACGTTTCATAACAAGTGCAACTCGACCTTTACAACCAAATTTTATTATTACTTCTCTGGTAGAGGAAATATTGTAATCGAGAAATTTTCCAAATTTCACTTTTTGACTTTTTAGAATGCGCAGATTAAAAATATCATATTCACTAATTTCCGTCTGTCAATCTAGCGGTCTCTCGGCCGGTCCGTCGGTCGGTCTGTCCGTTTCTTTAAACCACTATATTTCGGAATCTACTGACCCGATTAAAATATAATTTGCGATCTTTTTTCCTATCTGCCCATGGATGATATCGAAGAATAAAAAATTTATGAAATTCTCACGGATGCAGTTGACGGAGACAAAGTTTGCAGACCGATTTTGACCAAGTGGTCAATGCTTTTAAAAAATCTTTTTTTAAAGGCAAAACTCGACGTTTACAGCGGCAGCTATTTGTTTTTCTAATTTATCTCCAAAAAGCATTTATTTTTAAATAATTTAAAAAGAATTTATTAAACGGAAATAATCAAAGATTAAAGACCTCGAGCTGAAGCTATCGGGTGTCAATCACATTATTAATGCTTGATAAGTATCGTTTAAGTTATTAAAATGCAAATGTTGTTATATTAATTATGAATGTCGACAATTTTGATCTGCGCAAATTCAATACAGTTCTTAACCAACAACGATTTTGATTTCTGTTGGAACAAAGCCATATATAATATAGAATAGAATAGAGTATCATTCTTTAAGCAAGGGATCTTTAAATCTAGGGATAATATAATCAAATAGACTGAATTGATTATAAGCAAATATTTATGTGCACCCCAAATAGAGGGTTTTACGAGAGCGACAATAGCAAATGCTATTCTGGCTCTTAAAAGAAAGATTTCTTGATCTTAGTCCATAGTCCATGGAAGAGTTGTACAATATTTTTAAATAGAACATAAGAATGAGAAGCATTGCTTTATACAGTTTACTTACTTATGAAAAATATTTTTGGTTTCCTTCTACGGGAGCATTTCCGGCTTGCATCCCCATGCCTATCCTTGCCCCAGGGCTAAGGACGCATTTCCCCTCCGGGCAATCCGGGGACATGTGAGTAGGAACTATTTTTGTTATTTTGCCATAGGGAACCCATTCCTGAAGTTTGGTCCATTGACTTTTGGACCCCTATGTAATAGAGTATAGGTATTGTGTAAACTATTTTCATGTGTAATTGTCTCATGAGTGATAAAGATAAAGTATAATACAGAAAATGCGATTGAAAATATTTCGAAGTTAGTTACCGATTTTGCTCAAACGCCTACATTAGGTACCGACGACCATTTCCATCATTATCATTGTACTTTGTACGTGACGTCTCACTTTAACCTGCGGAAATGGAATGATATAAATAAAAATTAATAAATTTGAAATTTTAATAGTAATTAATTAATCATTAGTCGTTAAAGGGTATTACTTATGAGTTATCGCTATAGTTTCTTTAGATCTTGATTTACAATTAATTGTGCTATAGAAATTCTACAAAAATCAATGAAAAATAACACTAAATGCTTAAAAAATGTTAAGATGTATTAATTGTTAGGTGATAATTTTATTACCTAGTATGTCATTCTAAATATGAAATTAATTCTAATTTGTTTTATTGCAATGTAATTATGATAACTAATGACTTGTTTTTAAATGTAGTGGAAAGTAGACTAATGGGCATCCAATAGAAATTAAAAGAAAAATATTTTTTTTGTCTTACATGTAATATAGGTATGTAATAATTAGAAAGTAATTTATTGAATGAAAGAATTTAATTATACTTGTTTCAGATATTTTATCATTACTTATTCTTTGATTGGTAAACCTACGCATTTTAATTCTCTTATGTTATTGGATTTTCTGAACAAAAATTAGATTCATAAGATGTAGCGTTTAGCGATGATGTAGAGATTTACCTATAAGATTGATCAATCCATTTCTCATACCGATAGATGTCGCAAGCTTGATTAAAAAACTATCGATTGGACGATTTCAGTTATTTATAATAATTTTTTTTGATTTGTGGTTTCATTGCGTGAATTCACGAATTAAAGCAATTTTGATTCAAAATGTGCAGCGGATGTTGAATTCCATGTCAACATCCGCTGAATGCAACAGAATCAATGGCGCCTACTGGTTACGGTCACAGAATATCAATTACGGTGGAACTTAGTTTAGCTCATTATTTATGAACATTCATAATAACATTCTGATGAATCGTCCTATCCCGAGTCACGCTTGGTAACATTGTAAACAACAATTGACAGTGCGTGCGGTGCCTACCTTATCGACAATCACAATGGTGGAACCATAGATAAAGGATACTATTGACAGAGAGTATTGAGGTATCAAGGAACTAGGCATCTTTAATTTTTGGTAACGGTCATTGCATTTTATCCTTCTTTACACTTCATTGTTGAAGAATTAGAGCAGAGAAAAGGAGATTTAACTCCACAGAAGTTTACTGCTATACAAATTTGGATGGGCTTGCCAAACTAAACATTTTACATAACCAATTAGGAAAGGAATGAAAAGCCTTTTATGGCAAGCCATAAAAGTGCCTACGAAATCGTAATTTCTTCCAAAAAAGTTGATGCAAGCATGTTACAATGTTTAATGTAAAGGCAACCAGCAATACATATGCCTCATTTCAAATCTGAAAATTCAATAAAAAACAACAAAAAATTAATATAATTACTTATTTATATTCATAGATATCGACAATTTCCATAATTTGATATATTAATAGGTTTCATAATTTGGTATATTAATAGGTTGTCACATTCTAGTTTTTTTGGCAGTGTTTGGTAAAATTATAAAAAAATCATCAATAAAATCAATAAAAAGATAAAAAAAAATTGTATGCAACATGGTAGGAAATGTGGTTTCGTGTAACGAGTGGATTTTTACATACTAAATAGCCATCATTCAAAATTTCGATATAATTATAAACGAGTAATAAGAAAAACCACAATGTTACATTAACAAATTGCTATAATTAAAAAAAATAATTAATTCATTGAAAAATACAATGAATTCATAATTAAAACTTTCACTATAGATTAAATTCTCGAAAGTGTTGCTTGAATGCTTCTTAAATGATTGATTAAATTCTCTGAATTTGATTTGGTGTATAAATTTGACAACAAAGATGCAATGGTGTCTTCGCACATCGTTGCTAGCGCTTTTCTACAAAAATTGAATTAGTGAAAAAATCTTTATGGTTGGTTCTTACTGTTATCAATCCACGAAGAAGGGAGGACGAAAGTAATGCAATGAGCAAAAATTCGTCTAAACCACTACCAAACTCTATGCCCCCCCCCCTCGTTCGAGCATAGATTGACAGTAAGAACAAGTTTTAATTGAGTTGAGTTCACTTACTTATCACCACTAGTGAATGATTCTAGATTATTTACAAATGAGAGAATTAAAGCAGCTGTCGCTTCAGGCAGATGGAATTCATTTTCTTCGGATTGCCACATTTGATCATGGGCTGTCACTAGAATCAAACTGAAAAATAATTATAAAATATATCGTTCATTGAGACACAATATAAACTACTCACTTATTGTAAACTTTGAGTAACTTTTCAATTGGAATATTAACATCAACTAACGCATTCGGTACCAAACATTTATCGCCCTTTAATCGAGCATTTAGCATTTCCACTTCATGGATGATATAGGCTACAAAAAATATAGTATAGCATTATTTGATATAAAATTCTTTTTTTTTTGCACCATCATGCAGTTCGATATACGCTATTCAAAACTTTAAACCTTCCGGTTTCCGATGCATTGAAGATCTCGACTTGCGACTTCCAAAAACATCCTCAACCGGTAGGATGCATTCTTAAATATCAATTACCTAATGGGAAGCAATTCACTGATGACGAGTATTGTCTAGCCATGTTCTGAACTTTAGATAAAATCTGTCCCATTCGATCGTTCGCACTGCCAGCACTTTTCCGTAACTCTTCAGTGAGAATTTTCTGCCAAATTGATTCAATCAGATTGCAATTGCTATATCCCGCAACATTTATGATCGCCAATTGGCATTCAAGTAGCTTGTAAGGATCAGCAAAGTTCTCATATAACTACAAACAGCATATTATATTCCAATAACTTAGCTAAAATAATTGAATTTGAAGTCACCTGCGAGATTTCATATAGTCCGGTATTTAACATAGCCATTGCATCAACTGTATTCGGTAATGTGCTAGGCAAGTTTGCAACGGCATCAAGAATTAATTCCTGCACTTTGGCCACTTCCATTTTATCTTCAAGATCTCGAAGGAACAAACCTAGATATGGAGAATATCCTGTCTTATCGCTCCGCATACACATGATAGCTCGCGCTAGGTAATTTAGTCTATCTTTTAAGCTAATTTGGACACTGAAATCATTTGTTTAGTATTCGATCAGTAAATAAGAACAGTGTTTCTTTGATGACCGGACATTTTACTCAAAATACTCCGGTTTTAGATTTTTTCCGATCATTAAGGAAACACCCTATTTAAAAAATCAATTACGTCAACTTTGAGGCCAAATTATTCAGAATTGTAGCAGCAGCAGCATGTTTTTCATTACTCTCATAATATTTCCATAGCAAATCCATGACCACTATGTTATCAATAATATCTTCAGTTGAATTTCGTTTTAAGAATACTTCCAATGAGGGCTGCTTGATTTTAATCAGATCGCCCATCATTTGCTTGCTCAGCATCCATTGGTATAAGGCAACATGCATGGCATCATCAGGATATTCTAGTATTAGATCAACAATTTGGCACATCTAAAATCATTTTAATCAATTGTATTCCCACGATTGTTTGACCGGATACTCACAATGGGATTTAGTTTCGGATTTTCATTGATGCCATTACAATTTGGTTTATAGGTTTCGGCATATAGTATATCTAACATATTAGATATTTCACGATAAATGGTCATTCTGAAATCATAGAGACTTTTTACTGGAGCAGCAATATTGCCAAAGTTATATGATTTCGATTCTTAGAAACAACTTGCAACGTCTCCCACTCCCCATCGCACGTTCTTTCAAGTCCCTGTTGCTACATACCTCTTTCGCCAAAAGGAGTGCCCCTCAGCATCGGCTGCAGGTAGAGTATCTTCATAATAAAATTTTCGTGCAACATGATCAGGATCACTCAGATCGGCAAAGTGGCCGCATAATTCAATCACTGCATTATATGCCTTCAACGAACAGAATTGTTTGCACATTTCATTCAAATTGATATTGTTTACTATGCCTTTGCAGATCTTCAAGGCCGACATAATCATTTGTTCTTTTTCGTCCATGTTTTGGACCTTTCTTGTCAATTGCAGTAGTTCATTTGCCTGGCGAAAGAAATTCACACATTACCTGCCACAAATTGCTGAGCGTTGCTTACCTTGGAAAATGCGGCATCCTCCTGCTTATACAAGTTGGGACATATTTCCCTGAGCTTCACAATAATAGAATCAACTGATGCATCATCGATTAGATAACTGTTAATTAGCATGTTTATAAGTGTTGGGCAAATCGTTTCGTGCTGATGGATGAACAATTCCTTAAACGTAGTACTCTGCAAAAGTTGCTTGGTTTGTTCGGGTAAAGTTTCAATCAGCTCATAGAATGGATGTTCGGACAGAAGCCTCCACAAGCTCACAATCTGACAACACTGATTCACAAAGCATTTCAACGCGTCCAACGATCGGCGTTCTTCAAGTTGTGCTTCATGTAGCGCCTGATTCGTCGTGGTTTTCGGTGTAACAACATACCTCAGATTCGAGGTATTAGACATCGCCGACAGCTGAGTGTTTTGCAATAAGAAATTATGAAGGCCTGATAAATTATTGGCGAGTCGTGCGCAATCCTCAAGGCCAATGTTGCTTTCCATCTAGAAAATATCAAACCTAAAGTCTTGTTACCAAGCGATGGTGCTCTACAATTACTATAACGTTGTCGGGATCAACAACAATTCGTTCAACGCACGTAAGCGACCAAATCGGCCGTAAAATCCTAGACAAGTATATACATAAACCATTGTGCTTGGCTGAAAAAATGTACGGACTATGTGAATCAAAAGTTGTGTATGGTTGACTTAACATAGGTTGGGGTATGTTTGGATTGAATGTGTACATGTTATCGTGGTAATTTGAGATAGGTTGTCCGGGTGTCGACATCATGTTTGGCGCGAACCCTGTTGCTCCTGAAACTTTAACACTTTCTTTGAAACAACTTTTTGCAGAAGATTATTTTACAAGCCACAGAAAAAGTATGTATAATGAATGCTAGAGTTACTACGTGTGCACGACCGTTTACCCAATGTGAAACTACTATAAGCTAGTCAAGCAAGAAATGATTATACTTACAAATAGCAGTTGGAGCCGCAGCTTGCGGAGGTGCTACTGTGGGTTCACCACCATACATAAAGAACGCCTTGGTAGCGTACTCTGCAATATTCGCTTCCTCTTCACTATCAAGCGAAGCCAAAATCAAACTAGTGACACATGCCTGATCCGCCTTTTGCACGCAAAAGAAATTTTTAACAATATCGCTTTCGTATCCATGACTCTCCCGTAAAAGGTCTCTTAGTATATCAACGGGTCGCAGTTTGAGGAAGACCTGCACACTGTGCGATGTTAGTACGACGATTTTTTTTGGACCAACAGTATGCTGTCGTACAACCAAAGGTGGCAATTCTGACGTTAATTTTGGATCGTAGTTTGAAAGAGGCACTTCAGCAATGGCTAAAACTGCTCCATCTAGGTTCACAGTGTTAAATCGCTCCACCAAATTGCTACTGAATGGAAACAAATCTGAACTTATACACCACAATAAATTTTTCTCTTGGACTGAAGATATTAGGAATTGATTTCGCTCTCGATAGTGCGACATCTGCACCGCCTTAGGTCGGATCGATGCATTTGCTGAATAACCAGGAGGTAGGCGCACATGTACAAGCAATAAACAATACGGCCTTGGATTCGATATATCCAGTGCTGCGCTTGCCACCGAAAAATAAAATCGCACGCCAGCGTGTGAAACTGCAACGAGGTTGATATTGGCTGATTCCCTTGCCTCGATTGCAGTTATCGATTGAATACCCTGATAAGTTTGACTATCTAACGTTCTAAAACAAAATCGATGATTTGCATTCAAACTATTGAAAATCGTAGGTGTTGACTAACTTGATAGCTTGTGTGGCTTGTGCTACAATTGTACTTTCCGTCATTTTGCTGACCTTACAAAACGAGGTACACTTATCACCCAAATCGAAAACTTCAATCGTACCCCTTTGCGTTAATGTATAAAGAATATGACGACTGTTGTCAATGGATATCTGAACGATTCCATCGTCTTCGATCAATGCCGAATTCAGAAACGAAGGAATCAGAAAAGATAAGGTACTGGTTGATAGGTTGACTTTCCAAGATCGTTTACCGAACCAGTTAGTCTCAGCCTGAAAGTAATACTCATCCTTTAAAATTCATAAACATCTAGTTATTTAAGTATTAGAGTCGGTTCAGAATATTTTTGAAGATCGAGACAAAGTTGAAATCTCCAATACATTTCAAACCGGTTGGTCGGTTTTTATATAAGCAGTTCAGAAATTAATATATTGTAATAATAATGATTTACCTAAATTAATTTTAAAACGGATTACCTGATAATGAACTTCGTACAGATTACCCTCTTTAGATCCCAAAAAGATCCTCCCAGATACGGTGCCAGTAATCACACTTATCGTCACCCCATCGGTTGGTATAGTGAACACCGCATCAGGAAGGAGCTGAATCAGTGGAGGGCCACCGTCTTCATCATCTGTAAAAGTGACGCCAAGCGTCACAATATCAATTCCGGTTGCTAGCACCAGCAAGTATTTGATAAATGGATGAAAAATGCCCGGCTTCGGATGAATCAAACCAACACAAAGTATCGTTTCGCTGATTCCATCATAATATGCCAGATCGACGTTTTCTTCGTAGGTCCAAATATAAATGTCGGTGTCGACTGTTAACCAGGCACGATTTATTTCCGGAAACAAGCCCATCATACTCAAGCATTGTGCATCTTTGATAATACTTTGTGTTAAGAAAAAGCATAGTTTTTGTGATTATTGTGAATTCAAATTAATGGCGGCCACTTTATTGGAACCAATAAACGAGCTGTACTACTGCGCATGTCAGTGCTACTCTTAAGGTTCGTTTAAATTTTACTATCAATGTAAGTAACAATAAGTTTGTTATTATAGTGATGAGAATTGCATTTTCTATAGACTGGTATAATAAATAATGCTAATCCCCGGGCATGCATCAGTGTGTATGACCCTTAACGCATTGTATAAGTCAGTGATACAAACATGCCGGCCGGCTTTCGCCTTCAATAAAATATATATTTTTAGGATGCACTGAAAACGTGTTCACGTGATGCACTGAAAGTACGCAAAATGAATAACTTGTTTAATTCAGTTTGCGTACTTTCGAATTCTATACAAACGCTACACGAATTTCGTACAAGTTCAACAGCCGAGTGTTTAGTAAAAGTATTAAAATGAAAGCAATATTCTTATCTTATCTTTCCGCTAAACTCCTTGTCGTGTCCAATATGCCCGCGAAGAGCTATTCTGCAAAAGGATACGAGTTACATTGTCCAGAATGTCGGATGGCACAGGCACAGTGTTGACGCATTTGATTTCCATCAAATCCAACTTTAGTGTTTTACTATTCGCTGTTAATGAATAATCCTCATCCACCAATCCACTGAAAGTGGTCTCAACTTTTCCTGTGACATTCAATTGTGTGGCGAGTCGAGGCGCTGCATCGTCGAACGCAATAGATTTCTCGACCCTTCCCGCGGCACATTTCGATTTTTGCGCCGGTGTAAATGGCTGTGTATTATCATTATCGTTTTTATTTTCCACTGTGTCGCTTGATCTACTCATTTTTGCAATATGGTTTTTAAATTTGAGGTTTTTGTAAAAAATAACGCCTAAAACTGAATATTTGTGGTTAAAGTAGCAACAACGCGCTATCAATTTACAATGCAAAGTGAATTTTACCTTAAGAGCTTGATGTATAAAGAATAATAATAGAATCTGCTTGATGAATGTGTTAATTGACAGTTTTTCTCGCTGCTTGTTACTACTAATTTTGTTTCAACGTAATCTTTCAAATTTTAATCAACAAGCACGAGCACCATGATTTAATATGAATGAAGTTGGTTGGCTGCAATTGCAAAGTGTCAGTGTCAGATTAATGTGGATTTACGCATGGCGGCAAAAGTAACAGGGAAAAGATGCAACCAGTAATACACTGTAAATAATATTATTCTATAACATTGAAACTTTAGAGGTAAAACCTCTTTTCCATGCATTCAAAACTTGTTTTAATTAATTTAATTCAATAACTAAATTAAATATCAAACTTTCTAAATTTACGAAAGTTGTAAAACGAACGACCCTTACTATCACGTCTGTCAGGTAAACGTCATCTGTCAATTCTTTGTTGACAATGACAAATGACAAAGTGGAAGTCAACAACAAAATTACAGCAAATACTGAAGACTGAACTGTGTACGAATCAGTAACAATGGAAGTTTTTAATAAAATTTATTCGCAAGTTAGTAGTTCTGTTAGCAGTACGGTTTCGCAGCTATCGGGCGTTTTGCCTGGAAATCCAGTAACGCGAGAGTTCGATGCCACAAAGCATGTAGCTTCGGCCGGACCAGGTATGAAACCAGTCAAATTCTCTCTCAATATCACTACATGCTTTCCCTCATTGCAGGACTATTATGGAAAATATACAAAGGCAACAAGAATTCCACGAAACAAGAAGCGTCAATTTTCGTGTTTGAAAAACGCCAATTGGAAAAGTTCAACAAATCGGATCGCGATCTGATTTTAGAAAGTTTACGTCGCGGCGTTATGCAATTAACGAAAATCCGCCATCCTCGCATTCTGACGGTTCAACATCCACTTGAGGAAAGTCGCGAAAGTTTGGCTTTCGCTACTGAGCCAGTTTTCGCGAGTCTGGCTAATGTCTTAGGCCAAACCAACAACATGCCACAACCATCGAACATGGCAGACTACAAATTCTTCGACATTGAAATCAAATACGGATTGCTACAGATAAGCGAAGGCTTAACCTTTTTGCATAACGACGTAAAGTTGTTGCATAAGAACATATGCCCTGAAAGTATAATAATCAATAATCAAGGCGCTTGGAAATTGTTTGGCTTGGATTTTTGCGTTCATAATACAAGTGCGGGCAATAACGCACCCAACTATCCGTTCGAGGATTACTGCTCTACTTTAGCGAGTGTTGCACGTCCGAATTTAGATTATTTAGCGCCGGAATGTATTATCAGTCAGAGTCATTCACCCGCTAGTGATATGTTTTCGTTGGGAATGTTAGTGTTTACGCTAACATCGCCTGTTAAGCAGTGCTTGTTGCCCGTTAAGGATGTTCAACAATTCCGAACAAGGGCACAACAGTTGAAGAATTTGAATACAGCCAAGCTTGCTGCGGTGCCAAGCGACTTAAAGGAGTATGTGAAACTGTTATTGAATGTTACTGCTGAGTTGCGACCGGATGCTCATCAATTTATTAAGGTATTTATATATTTTCTTTATTAAGGCGTTTTATAATTAAATCTGTAATTCTGTGAACTATAAGTGAAACACAAATCGCGTTTTACAAAAAATGATAGTTGCGATTAAAATGTAGCAAAAAAGTTTTGGGAATCTTGTGCAAATTACAGGAAATCCGTAATTACAAAGTTTTGGTGAAATCGAGGGTGAAATGTATTTCCTCGCATATTTCTATAAAATTTCCTAGTTTTAATATACAATTTTATTTTTAATGAAAATTTTTATCTGTAATGAAAAAATATTGTTTATTTCATTGATGGGTTAAAAAAATTTTGAAAAAAGTGCAGTACATTTTGTAATAATGATTTTAGAAATTTGCGGTATTTTAAATTTTCCGAAAACGCGCTTCTTCCTAGCGCAGCACATCCACTGATGTTACTAGCCTCCAAACAAAGTGCGTTTTTATCTCATCTCTCTTTTTATTTTGTTAGTTAAAAAGAGAAGGGGGATAAAAACACTCCTTATTTGGAGGCTATATGTGACGTCACTGGACATGTTGCGCTAGAAGCGCGTTTTGATGATTGATGCATGATTGATTGTCGGTAATATAATAGCTAGTTACACGAAAATGTAATTGCCTACCAATTTATTGGAATTTAATGAGAAAAATGGCGTCAGTTATCAAATCAAGTCAAATCAGTTTGACTTAAGAAAAAAAATGTAAATCAACTTTCAGTTATCAACATTTTAAACACAATTTTTTACCGGTACGTATCATAAGAGCCAAGCAAATGTGCATAAGAAATGAACCAACCAGCAATATAAATCGTTTAAAATAGTGCGCGTTTTGTGTTTAGCTTGACAATTTAAAAATGGATGATATGAAGCTCGATTTGACGTTAAGAAATTCGATCTTCTACGAGAAAGTGGTATCAATAATAGTAATATTTCAAGTTTGGTAGTTTGAGTTGACTGTTTCGGCTTTATTGGCGTTTCAATGCGATGAAATATGGTATTATCGCGGGCTACAAAAATCATAAGGATGGTTTGTTTAGTGCTTAACTCGATGGGTTTCAAAGTGTTTTTGTCTCGGTTTTTGTAATAAGTGTTTAAGTGTAAATTCCGGTGTAATTTGTGGCAATATTAGTTTTATTAGTTTCATGGTTGTGTTAAAATAATCAGTTTTCTGCTCGGTTTTAAAATGAATAAAAATGCATAATATGTATCAAATAATTTTATGAAAATGGTTTCACCTTTAACAAAAAATCATCACTCTCAGCTCTTAGATTCTATCATGCTGAGTACTGCCGACCCCTTCAGCTAAATTACTTTTTTCTCCATGAGCACATTGATACACAGAAGTATAATAATAATCCAAAAGGTTTTTTGGCAGCAATCACGTCTTGGAGGTAAACCTCAAAATTTGGTCAAAATCAGTTGGTTGGTTTTGGGATAAAACTAAGGGAAAAAACTTTATGATTTGTTGATGAAAGTATTTGATTTCATATCATACTCTTTTTATATGGTCGAAATCCGCTCGTAACGTTTAATGCTCCTATTCATTAATATTTTCTGCAACGGGTATACATCCTCAGCCTAATGTTTCTACTTTAATCGTATATATGAACTGACTCCCTTAACAGTGCGTCTTTTTGTTGACTAAAAATGTCTCTTCATATCTTACCTAATTTCACATATAATTATTTCTTACCTCGCCAAGTTTTTTTCGGGTATCAATGCAGTAGTCGATCAAACTACTTTGATCCCATTTGTATGTTTTCAACTCATCCTCACGTTCTTTTGCAGACTCTAATAAATGCCGAATTTCCATTTCCTGACGTTCATTGGTATTCTTTAATGCATCCATTTTCTTTTCGGAGGCCATATAAGATGTTTTGACGAATTCGGGTAATTTTTCTTTTACCACTTGATTTAAATATCTTTCCCTATCATATTGGTCTTGTTTCTTCAGAAATTTAATTTCTTCTTTCATCTCATGTGATGCTTCAGTTAGTTCCGTCACTCTATCTCTCCTTAAATAATTAAGCATAATTTAATTAATATGGTGAGGTTTATTAAGTTGTTGGTGCGCTTACGCTCGTTCCAATCGATATTCGGTCCTCTCCAGCTTATTCTTTTCACGCTCAGTGGTCCATTCTTCGTCAGTCACTTGCGTGTGCCGTGTCATATTATTCGTATCTAGGTTGTAAGAAATTATACATGAGATTATCAATTTATACATGAGATAGTAATATCGTTTCTCAGATCGGATAATGAATGTCACAATTGTTTACCTCTCTTTTTTAGCTGGTGTGTAAGAGACGCCACTGTTTTTGTTAATGTTTGGATTTCGCCATTCAGCCTCTTCCTCTGCTTCTCAAGTTCCTTGCATCTAAAAACACATCCATCATAGCATGCGATATAAAGATTTTATCTATGAACTAATTAGATTTGGCAATTACCTCTGGCAGCAATAGTTTTCGTATTTGTATGTCAACTTCTTATATTCAGTTTTCTGGTTTTCTATGGTTACTTCAAAGTTTGCCATTTGATTTTTCCAATTCCCTTCGGCCATCATTCGCTTTTTTTCCATGTTTCTAATGCAATAAATTTCAAATTAGTTATAGGCCTGTCAAAGGTCACGCGAATGAGGTTGTGCCACTGGAGGAAAATTTTCATTACGTAGGCGTAAAATTTTATGATGATATGACCAGATATTTCCTATATTTTCCTTCCACTCCCCTTTCTCACTGACATGACATTGGATAGCTTGAGGTTTTTTAAAAAAAAATTCATTCTTAACATTTTACGTCTACGTGTTAAAAATTTTCCTTCACTGACGTTACCCTGGACAGGCTTATTCAAACAAAATTAACATACGTTATCTGTTTGTTAAGTGCAGACTTTTGTTCTTCGACTTTTTTTGTTTCAGCTTCGGATTCACCTAGTTTTTTCTTCAGCGACTGGATGGTATGAATCTTTGTAGAATTTTTGAGTTTATATTGTTTGCATTCTTCCTGCTCCGTAGCCAATGCCTGTTCTGTTAATTTATGTTTCTCCTCGCTTTCTTTTAACAAACCATTGTACTTTTTGTCCAATCTCTTGCTATCCATTTTTTGTTCTTTCAACTGCTCACGCAACTTGATGTTAACTTCGTTGGATTCACGTAGTTTATTTTCAAGTTCTATAATATTGCTAAGCAATTTCTCAATTTTGGGAGTGTATTCGTCTGCGTTTTTGCCTGAAGAATAGAGTATCTCTTCCCACTGGTGAAATAGTCCAGTAATTTTACTAATTTGTTGGTCATAACTTGCTTCCAATGATTGTTTTAATTCAGCATCTTTCAGCATCAGGTATTCCATTTGTTCATTTGTTTGAGGAGTATCTACGTTGGACGTGATACTGTTTTTTAATAGTAGAACACATTCCGACCAGTCCATTATAACAGTCTTGTACATACTAACAAACGACTTGAGCGCTTCTCTGAGTGCGTCTTTCATCACAGTTACAACATCAGTTATTTGATTTCTACGGGCCGTACCTTCATCAATCGTTCTTAATGGAATAAGCTTTACCTCTTCTACATAGACCAATTTTCCAAAAGCCTCGAGTTGTTTTTGTATTTCAACTATTTGTCGGTAGATACGGAGGACTGGTTTCTGTTTTTTATCAAGATCCTCTATATACTCGTGTAAACGCTTGCGCTCGTTTATGAAGCGCCTCTCCAGAGTAACCTTATCAATGCCTCTACGCGAATCAATTTTCGGCGATATATTTTTATAAAGTGCCTCTGGTCGTTTTCCGTATATTGATTTTGCTTGCGATTTAGGTTGGCGAGCTGACAAATATTTGTTTTTATAAATTCTCAATTTTTTTTATTGCAAAATAAGAATCTCTCTTTACCACTATTTAATCGACCCCTCAAAATTTAAACACATCTCATCACTTATATTGAAAAAACAACTATTGTACTATTATTTTGTACTAACTGTACTATTATTTCGAGTCTTTCGTAGAGGAAGTATTCTAATAATGACATATTAGAATGCAAAGAGGACCAAAATCACTCATTTCTGCCTTTTGGTCCTTTCGTCTGTTAATTTTTAAAGCATTAAGTCTCAAAAAACAGTGTCCCGATCAAAGTTAAAGCTTTGATTTTCAAAATACGTTACCGAATTGGTTTTTTCAATATAAATTGTAGTGCAAGTGAATTAATTTGATTGAGTCTAAATTCTGAGAAACAGATCAAATAGGGGTAAATGTTTGTATGTTATCAGGTAGAGTACTCGGTAGCGTTTGTGTCTAAAAGTAGAATACTCACTTGAAGTTGTCGGGATTTGCGTAGTACTGCGTTGGTTTGGTGGTGTTTCGGTAGAAGCAAGTATGGAACCATTATCATCGTTGATATCCACGACTATAAATAAATTTACAACGAAAAATGTTGAAATGGAAATAATTTTTACTACTGTTAAAATAATTGGTCACCTAAGAACAAAAGCTGTTTTTCGTGAAATTATAAAAGTTAGTCTCCAAGTTGTTAGAAAGTGACTAAATGCCTAGATAAAAATTTTCTAAAAACTATTCGTTTTTAGAAATTCAAAATCAATCCAAACAAGTTTAATCAAAAAATCAGAAATCTAAGAACCTCACGAAATTATTGTAACTTTGCCCAAATATTTTGTATTAAGGTACAAGCAGTCTAATGGTTTTTTATTTTTTTATTAATTAGTTAAATAGTAAACTTTATATAACTTATTAATAAAAAAAATTAAAAACCTCAAGGTATTTCATCGGGTTTTTGGTAGCATTGGTGTTGTCGAGGTAGAATACTCACTTGAGCTTACTGGGCTTAGACTCGTATTGGATTCTGCTGTATCTGGACGTGTTGTTGTAGAGGTGAGTTCTGGAGCTTGCACTGGAAAAATTTATATCGGATATCATTACTGCTTGGTAATTCTTATCGGTTTTTTGATAGTTTTTGGTGTAGCTTTTGTATTGTCGGGGAAGAATACTCACTTGAAATTTCTGGTGTTGGCATAGAAGTGCCAGCAGTATATGGACGTTTTGTGGTAGAGTTAAACTTTGAAGCTTGTGCTGAAAACATTTTAAATTTAATATCGTTAAATTTACAACAAATTTTTTGAAAAAAATTAATGCTCAGTATGCTAACTTTGCCCAAGACCAAATCTTTTGTAATAAGTACTGATCAAGTACTCAATCTTCAGGTATTTTCTGAAAGCCAACAAAATTTTGAACGTACATTCAGTTTGCGGAACTGGATGTTATTTTTCAATTGGTTATGAGTTCAATATTTAACTTTTTATATAAATTTCGTGGAGTTTGTTTTGAAGGACTATGTATTTGATAAGTCTTATCGTTTTCTTGATATTGTTTTTGGGATTTGGGAGCAGTTGGGTTGTCGTAGGTGGAATACTCACTTGAATTTGCTGGTGTTTCCTCAGTTTTAGATGGTTCAGCTGTATGTGGACGATTTGTGTTGGAAGTCAACTCTTGAGCTTTCCCTGAAAATATTATAAATTGGATTTAAATTTATAAAAAAAAAATTGACGAATTAATTGCCCAGCAAGCTTATGCTAACCTTGCCGAAATATTTTGTACTAAGCATTGTACAACAAAACGTTTGCTTAACTGGTTTTATTTCATTTTTTTTGTAGATTTTTTTATCAGAGTTCAAAATTTAACTCTTCGGATAGGTTTGGCTGAACTTGTTTTTCTTGATATTTATTTTGGTAGGATTTGTGTTGGTCGGGGTACAATACTTACTTGAATATGCTGATTTTATTGTAGGTTTAGGTTGTTTAGTTGCATCTGGACGTTTTTTGGTAGTGGTGAATCGTTGAGGTTCCACTGAAAACATTTTAAATTGGATTTCAATTTACAAAAGTTCAAAATTTAACTCTTCGTATATGTTGGATTGGATTTGTTTTTGAAGTTGATAATTTTTATTGTTTTCTTGATATTGATTTTGGTAGCATTTGTGTTGTTGCGGTACAATACTCACTTGCATATGTTGATCTTAGTGTAGTTCTGGGTTGTTTAGCTATATCTGGACGTTTTGTGGGAGTGTTGAAACGTTGAGCTTGCACTGAAAACATTTTAAATTGGATTTAAAATTACAACAAAAAATCTGAAGAATTAATTGCGCAGAAAATTGTACAAGTACTGTACAAGCAATCTAATGGTAATTTTTGAAAGCAAACAAAAGCTTGACCATAAATTCCGTCCAAAAAATTCGAGTTCAAAATTTAACTCTTTGTATAGGTTTGATTGAATTGGTCTTTGAGGTAGGTAATTCTTATTGTTTCTTTGATAATTATTTTGGTAGCATTTGGTTGTCGGGTCACTTGAATACTCACTTGCATATGATGATCTTTGTGAAGTTCTAGGTTGTTCAGCGGCATCTGGACGTTTTGAGTGAGTGCGGGCGAAACGATTAGCTTCCACTGAAAACATTTTAAATTGGATTTAAATTTACAATACAAATGCTGAAGAATTAAATGCTCAGGAAGCTGTGCAAGTACTATACGAGTACAAGAAATCTGATGGTAATTTTAGAAAGCAAACAAAAGTTTGACGATAAATTCCGTTTGATTAACTGTTTTTTTTTTTTTAAATTCAGATAGTTATAATGAGTTAAAAATTTAACTTTTCGTATAAGTTTGGTTGAATTTTTTTTTTCTTGTTATTTATTTTGGTAGCATTTGGTTGTCGGGTCACTTGAATACTCACTTGCTGCATATGATGATCTTTGTGTAGTTCTAGGTTGTTCAGCTGCATTTGGACGTTTTGTGTTAGTGTTGAAACGATGAGCTGGCACTGCAAACATTTTAAATTAGATATCGTTAAATTGATAACAAAAAATTTGAAAAATGAAAAGCTCAGGGAGCTTTTGTTAACTTTGCCCGTTGTTTGGGTTTTGTTGAATTTGTATTTGAAGTACTATTGGGTCATTCTTATCGTTTTCTCGATATTGATTTTCGTAGCATTTGTGTTGTCACTTGTCGGGGTACAATACTCACTTGAATTTGTTGGTCTTGCTTTAGTACAAGGTTATTCAGCTGTATATGGATGGTTTGTGATGAAGCTGAAACCTTGAGCTTGTACTGGAACTATTTGAAGTTGAATATGATTAACTTTACAACAAATTTTTTTGAAACTGAAATGATGAAGCTGAAATGATTTTGATTAATGTCAAATAAAATTATCATCTAGGAGACTTTGAAATGCCCAAAAACAAAAGCTGTTTTTAGTCAATTTATAAATAAAAACTTAAAAATGCAAACCAGCTAGATTAGATTTTTTACTAGCAGATTTCGATATGGAATTAATTTGACTGAATTTATTTATTTTAATTCAAGATTCCGTATTTTGAGGACGTTGGCATAAAAACATTAACATACTTGGACTCGTTACTGCAATGGGACAATCTGCAAAAGTCGCAGTTCTACAAAGGCTTACCCGAAGCCCTAACAAAATTACCACATCGTGTTAAAGTGCAGCGTGTTCTGGCGTGCCTTGTTCGTGATTTGGCGCAACCAGCCATGGTACCATTTATTCTACCCAGCGTATTGGATATTGCCCAAGACTGCACCGAAAAGGAGTATTGCATCCATGTATTGCCGCATTTAAAACCCGTTATGAAACTAATGCAACCTATTCAGGTAATTCATTTCTAATTCAATTAATCTCATAATTTTATTGTTTTCTTCTAAACTAGATATTACTGATTTTTCTGCAACGAATGGAACTACTACTGAAATTGACTCCAGCTGAAGATGTGCAACAGCATGTTTTGCCAATGTTGTACAGAGGCTTAGATTCCGATTCGCCCCAAATTCACGAACTCTGTTTATCGATACTGCCAACTTTTGCTGGTTTACTCGATCATTCCAATGTTAAAAATAGTCTTCTACCTCGTATTAAGCGGCTATGTCTAGCGACCTCGACGCTTTCGGTTCGTGTGAATTGCTTATTATGTATAGGACGCCTTTTGGAGCATTTAGATAAATGGCTGGTTTTGGATGAGATTTTACCATTCCTACCGCAAATACCATCCCGCGAGCCCGCAGTATTGATGGGCATTTTAGGTATCTATAAATTAGCAATGAACCACAAGAAACTCGGTATAAGTAAGGAAATTATGGCATCTAGAATCCTGCCGTTTTTAATTCCGCTTTGCATTGAAAACGGTTTAACATTGGCACAATTCAACGCTCTTGTCACTCTCGTGAAAGACATGTTTCAAATGGTCGAAAGCGAACATCGCACTAAACTTGAACAGCTGAACTCGGTCAAAGATGAACAGAAAATGCTTGCGGCTAGTATGCCTGAAATTTCAACGAATTTGCCCAAACCACCTCCAGTCGATTTAAGCCAAACGTTCGGCAATTTGGGATTGGACAGTTTCATTACGAATAAAAGCGAATCTTTGACGTTAAAAGACAAACAACAAATGGCGAAACAACAGGATGTTATTAAATCGTTTCAAAATCAATCGCCAATTGAACCTGTTAAGCCTATGGCAAGCATTGTGAAAACACCAGTTAAAGACTTGACTGCTTCTTTGATGGAACAGCATTGGACGCCTAAAATTGCAACTAGTCCTAGTGTTCCTAATTTTACACTGCAAAATCATGCACCATCGCTTAACCAAAAGCCGTTGGCGATTACGCAAAATCAGTGGGGAAGTTTTGGTAGTCAGAATCAGAATACTATGAATAATAATCCATGGGCTAGTCAGAATAATCAATTGGGACAAGGGTTTCACAGCAGCCGAACTGTGGCCAATCAAAATCAACAAAATTGGAGTACTTTGGATAATTTGTTACCACCTTCAAGTAATGATAAAAAGTCAATGAATATGATGCAGGTGTCGCAACAGCCTCTCATTCCACCTTCTAATAATAATTCCAGTACCTCAAACACACTGTCTAACGATGATATTTTGGATTTTTTGAGTTAAACTTTCTGAATTGTTTCCATTATGGCTAATAAAACTTATTGTCATTCCTGTTTATTTGTTTGTGATATTATATTTGTTTTGATTGACTATGTATATTTATTTAATAAAATTATTAGTTTTATAAGAGCAAAAATTGCATTATTGTTTTAATGTTAAAATGTGTTTTGGCAATGATTTCTGAATCCAATTTAATTCTTTTTGATATCAAATATTTCGATAGTGTGAACCGGACTTGTCGCCAAAAAAAAACAAAGAATATGCAACCATACATACACGATAAATATTTTAATAAAAAGCTAATAAACTTGAATTTCACATTCTGATTCCATTGTTTCAATTGATAAATGGATTTGAATATTTGAAACTACTCGAACCTCACTTTAATTCAAAACAAAATGGCAAGAAAAAGTATTGCTTCGCATGGGTGCGTTCGAGTAGCAAGCGAGTCAGCGAAAAGAATTTTAAATATAATTTATCATACAAAATGTAAACAAACTTAAAACATATATTTGATTTTCTAAAAAAAAGTTAAGAAAAATTGATCATGCTAAAAAATTACAGTATCATGAGCGAAAATTTACTTACAATAACTAAAAAAACTATTTAAAGTGTTAGAACCTGTTTTTTGTGTATGTTTGGTTGCATTTACATGGAGAACTTTTTTGTTAACATTTAGTATTTTTAGTTTGACAACTTGTCATAGGCGAGTTGCCAGTTCATTTCTTCTTCTTCTTACAGATTCATATTTTTTTAAGATTAGTTTAATTTAAATTGAAAACCCTGTTGCAAGAAAGGAATAAGTGACAATATAAATGTTAATATGAACAAATTATATGGTAATCGTTTACTAAAATCTACTCAATTTACGCAGTCTACCATCTAACGAGAAGTGCGATTTTCCAGTTTCTGTGTTTCCAGTATTCTGGCAACGCTGCAATCTGCATCTGCATCTGCATCATTTGTTTAGACAGACGTTCCTAATAAGCAACAGTAACGTATTTAATTTGTGTGAATACCGATCAAACATTAAAACATGGACAATTCGTAAGTTGATTATTTAATTAATTGTTGAAAATGTGTTTGTATTGAGTTTGAGTACTTTATCTGCAAAACCGTTATTTGCTCCAGAGTATTTATACATAACCTCACTAATTTGCAATTTGAAAGTAAGTTTTCCTAAGTTATCGGCATCTAGTGATTTGCATTTCGGCAACCCACTATTCACTATCTAATGTGCAAAGTGTGCTTTGTCGGTATCTTAGCAACGCGCTGCATTTGCATTATTTGCAAAACATTTGTTTTACACATTACTGCCTAAACAACAGTCATTCATTTCATTTCGCCGTGTGTGCAAATACAAATACCTACCGAACAAGCATTACTTATGTCTACTGAAACTACTGATAGGTAAGTTGCAACATATCTGTTGGAATAGTATTTTGAATTGAGTAGTTCATCTGACATATGCAAACTGCAAAACTAAACCACTATTTGCAACACACAGTATTTACTATTTAGATTTACATATCCTCTCTGATTTGCAATTTGGAATTAAGTTTTAGTGCATCTCGTGTTTGCATTTTGTGTTTGCAATTTAACATGCCATATCTATCGCAATGTATGCTTCGTCAATAATCTAGCAACCGCTGATTAAGTATGTACCATTTTGTTTTGAACATAATCCTAAAGTAAATTATTTGAATTGAACAAAATACTTGTTCACAAAGCGGTCAGTCATATTTTGTAGAACCCTCTCGCTTGTGATTGCAGCAGTTCAGGGAAATTCCCTTTCCCGTGTTTCTAATTTAAACCGATCGTTTTTTTCCAGACTGAAAATGACTTTCCAAGAGAACTCAAGATGTGTTCAATTCATAAGACAATCCAATGATACTGTTAAAGGACTCCGCTCTCTCCTGGAACGTCAAGAACTCGTCGATATTACTATTACTTGCGGATGGCAAAGTCTGAAAGTCCATAAATGTGTACTTGCGGCTCACAGTTCATACTTTGATGTAAGAGATTAAATTTTAAGTTCATTTAGTACTTGTTCAAAGATCTCTAATTGAATCCAGCTTCCACTTTACAGTTTGTTGCAAACTTCTCGAAAATTTATTGAATCGGTTTATAATTTTAGTTCAAATACCGCATTTTTGTACGATTTTGAAATTACCAAAAATGTGACTTGGGATTTTAATTACTCGTAGGAGAGAACTGTTCTTTTTATTAATACTGTGACGATATTGTTTATTGTTTCCATGTAGATGAAATGTGTAATCCGTATTTCAAGCCTCCAAGCTTTATGTTATTTTCTTGCATTGTAGCAAATTTTCCGCAAGAATCCTTCGATTAAGGAGGTGTCTTATCCTGGTTGCAGTTTTGAAGCTCTGGAGAATATTATTCAGATATTGTATTTTGGCCAATCAACTGTTTTGGCAAAAAACTACGAGAATTTGCGAGTATTGGCCCAGTTGTTCAAGTTGACAGAACTTGAGAAAATGTTCACTTCTACTAGAGATTGTGTTGAAGGTCCAGTTGGTAATAAGATAATCATTAAAACTTCTCTCATTCCCCTTGATGCTTTTAAAACGAGCGGGCAAAATTTCAAAATGTTACACTTACAGGTCAAAAAGTTGTTTTATGTCCAGCAAAAGTGTATCTCGTGATTCCACCAGCAAAAGACGGCGGGGGTATGATTAGACTTACACTCCTTCATAATCCTAATAAACCGGCTCAAAATTCGAATGGTAATGTGGTGCCCAAACCAGAATCTGGATAGTTTTTGTCAAACTTTACGAACGCCAAAAAAGCTGTTGATTTTTTAAATTTTAATTTCAATTCAATTTTAACCTTTTAGTTCTTGTGTTTTTTGTAATGTATGTTTTGTAATTTATTGTAATTGTTTATATTTGTGATTGTAATTAATTTTAATGAAATGTTATTAGCTTTGTAAATATTTTGTTATAAAATAATAGTTAACTAATAAAATATTTTATATAAAGTTACTAAAATATTTTCAATACATGTGATTTCGGAGTGGTTCTTAAACATTAAATTGTTTATAACTAATTAATAAACAAAGACAAAATGCCATGTGCATTAAAATTGCCTTTAATGCCGTAGTTTGCATCCAAAAATTGTTGCAAGTACATAATGAAGTGTTTGATGTGCAGGCAACCAGCAATACATTTAGGATTAATTAGATTGACGCTTTCGGTGAAGCAACCTTATACAATAATTCCATATAGATGGCGCGAACGCTGGTCGGTATAGAAAATCACTGTAACCTTGGACCACCTTACGTGTGTTGACACTTGCAACATGACGTGTAAATAATAACCTCAACATTGCAACATAATATTTGAAAACGGTGAAGAACAAAACCGTGGTTCCGTGAGTAATACTTGTATAAATAATAATAATAAAAACACCATGGTTCTGATGACAATGATCGCTCGAGTGGCTGACGGTTTACCGTTGGCTGCCACCATGCAAGAGGACGAACAGGTTCGTAAAACATTTAATCCGCAAATCACCTTTAATTGATACGTATTGTGGTTGCAGGCTGGACGAAATATATTGGACTACCAAAACCAAGCGAAAATGCTATTCCGCAAACTAGCGCCCACATCGTTACCGCGATGTACAATCGAGACTGGAAATTATTTGTTTCAGTAAGTAAACAACACTGTTGGCGAGTTAGACAAACAATCGAGTAATTTGGGGGTTTAGGCGGATAGACGAGGTATCTAGAAAGAGTTTGCTGAAAGTTAACCGTACTGAAAGAGCGTGTAAACAAAATGAAAGTTGTGAAAAAAAATCCATTTAATTGTACACAAATTTTTGTTCGCGGGTACTATTTAAAAGGGGTACTATTTGCGAATTTAGCAGTGCAGTATCTTGGGTTTCTAAACCAGGGATACATAAATAGACAAACAAATGTACACAGAATTTCCGAGGAGTTTCGAAAGAAGTCCAAAAACATTTCTAGACTTCTTTGAGAGAATTCTTAGTATGAATTTATAAATATGATTCATGTCGTTAAAAATGAAAGCGAATGGTATCTAAATATGTTCAACAAATACATGTTTGTATTTTATCTAATATCTTTTATTTTATTGTGAGTAAAAAAGACTACTTTTGCTGATATCAGAAATACTACTATATTAGTTATATTATCGTAAAAACAATTTACTTATACATTGAAGCTCAAGAGAACCAATCGGAAGAAGCTTAAACAAACAAAAGGTTAATATAATAATTTTGCGTGGAATGTGCATACGTGCGGTTTTAAATGCAACACTCAGTTGTGATTCAAAAAATTTAACAAACGAGGAAAGGCATATTTTTTATACTATAAAAATCATGTAAAAATTGCTTACTTAAGGGACTATGAACGACTAAATTTCGCTGTAATTTCATTGTCGTAGTGTAGAGTGTTTGCCACTACTATACCATAATTAGATTTCTGTGAATGTTTTGCTATAAAACTGTTAGTTTTGATTTTTTTAAGAAAAGTATCACTTCAAGAGTTATTTGTTATCAACTTTCTCACTAAATTGTAATAGAATATTTTTGATTTATTAATTTAAAAATCAAACAAAACAAAAATTTAAAAAATTTCTATTGCACTTGTAAAATATTACAATAATAATTTTAAAAAATAACTAGGTCAAGATCTTGAAAAACAAGGCCAATATAACATTTGGATTTTTCAACACGTATCATAGCCCCTTAATATAAGAGATATAATGATTTTTCAAAGAGCCCCGAAATAAAAAATCTCAAAGAATAACTATTTGAACAAATTGCTCTAAAATAGTTTCTCTGGTGGGTGGCGTCTCATTTTGGCGGAAAAAATATTAAATTTACAGAAAATTTTTGATAGTTAAAATGATAATTGAATCAGCTTGATTTCTAATAATTTTTTGCGAAAATCTTTGTTGTTACCTGGTTTCCGAGCTGATTCCCATCAGTTTCCCCAAATCGCATCGCTTACTGACAGACAGATTTATCTAACAAAATGTATTTCAGTTATCTAATAGAATATGGAGTGTGTTATTTAGTACTGTGCGAGAAAAAGTTCCACAGACGTGTGGCGTTTACCTATTTAGAAGACATTGCTCAAGAATTCCATGCACAGTACGGCAGCCGAGTGAATACTGTCACAAGACCCTACACATTCATCGAATTTGATACATACATTCAAAAGGCGAAAAAGAAATTCACCGACAATCGATCGCGATTGAATGTGATCAACAATCATTTGCAAGATGTGCAACGGATCATGGTTCAAAACATTGATGATGTTTTGCAACGTGGTACCATTCTTGCAGGTATTTACATAATAAATACTTTGAAAAAAGTAGTTTTAATTTTATTGATTTCGAACTCAGATTTGGATACCAAAACTCAGAACCTGACAATTCAATCGCAAAAGTATAAGAAGGATGCAACGTATTTGAACACGAAATCGATGTTGGTGAAGGCAGCAGTTGGCGGAATTGTAGTGCTGGTATTTATTCTTTACTTTTGGGTTTTGTAAACTGTAATAATGCACTTTTTGCCACCATAACTGAATAAAAGATATATTTTGGTTTTTTAAGTTTTAATTATATTTATAATAAATGGTATTTTGTGATTATTTCTGTATATCAATAAATTTTATTGGATAAAGTTGTTAATAGGTAACTTATTTTTGTAAGCGCTGATGAAATCTGTTTCGTTAATCAAAACATACAAATAAATCTGTAAGGATAGGTATTTTGGGTTTTTTCTTAAAATTTTCGGGTGTTTGCTGATACGAACACAATAGCTATTTGTGTATTAAGAGCGCAAAGTGATACTTTGTCGCGCGAGCCAGAATGTTGTCGTGCGACGCGATAGCGGAGCACGACAATCTGGCGAGAGCGACAAAAACACTTTGCGCTCGAAATACACACAAGATTTTTCCTACAATCGATTTTAAATTAAATTTTTGTTGCAAAAATGTAAAATTAATATTTTGACAACAAATAAAAATGTGATTATATCATCGGTAACCAAGAAACGCTCATTTCTAAAAACAAAAACTATTGTTTTACTGCATTGTTTTGATTTAGCGAGCGGGAAAATCAGCAAAAAGTTCTAGAGCGGGAAAGTGACAACTCCTCGGAAAACGCCAACTTTTCGTTGTCAAATGGAAGCACAAAGGCTTACTTTTATATGCGATTGTAGGAAAATATGTATTTTAAATATATTACTCTGTGTGAATGTTACATCTAAAATCAATAGAATTTGTTCATTCTACGATACTGGTTTTTTACTAAAATTTCAATCCAGTCAATTAAAAACGCCACTTTCAATAGAAGTACAAAAATAATATAAAAACTAAAATTTATTTTCAATTTATAAAAAATCAATACTTCAAACTTAACAATAAATTCCTTGGGGTAAACTAATTATTCATACAATTTTTCTACTCGGAGTCTGATGCTTCTTCACCAGAATATTCGCCAATAAATAACAAATTTTTCAATGACTTGTACAGGCTTTCATCACTGTCCGCACTACTGATCATTCTATTCACCATTTCCTTTCCTGATTTAGTCGCTGGAAGTTCTTCCTCCATTTCTACTTCATCGTCTGTAATATAAGATAAAATTTTAATATTATATTATCAAAGAACTAATTTTCAGTTTAATTATCTACCTGAATCGATTACATCATAGCTATCAGCATGCTCCTTCAAAACCACATGAATCGTCGGATATTCAATGATCAACTTTTTCTGTAAACATTCACGTAGAGTTGAATTGGCATCCAATTCATAAAACTTCCTTCCGACTTTTTGTTCCGCTTTTAAAAATATCCTCACACCAGGCAGATCGACAGCTCGATAATACTGTAGCGGTTCTTCTAAATCAGGATCTTCAGGCTTTACTAAATACTTGTGCAGCATCGAACTAAGTCGCTCCGATTCCACAACTTTCCGGTCGATTAATTTAAGATTGTCCGCATTTACGAAGATCCATTCGATGTGCCAGCAAATTACGTTGTTCTTATAACTGAGTTGCGAGGAGTTGTTGCGGCGACGTGCGAATTTGTACGGCAAGAACTTCAGATTCGTATTTCTCGTTTTCGCGGCATTGCGTAATTTAAACAAATGCTAGACAAATAAATAAATTATTAATAATTCGCATTTTAATTACATTAAAGTATTACTGTTGGGATTTCGTGTTGGATTTTTCTGCCAAAGCTTTTCTTCGACGTTTCCAGTGTCCGAGAAATTTCTTCCAACAGTCTCAAGTCACTGGATAAATCCATATTTGAAAATTTATTTATCGGTATAAATTTGGCTCGATCTCGACAGCCATCGCATTCGATTTCCATCTTGTGAATTTTGTTGCAACGTAATGAACACGTTTTTACCTCGCATTTTGGACAGCAGTATTTTGAATTGTGATAGCCGCAAACTTCGCACTGTCCCAACCTGGCAACATAAATCGATATGGTTAAGGGGCTATGATACGTGGTGAAAAATCTAAGTTTTGCATTGGCCTTGTTTTTCAAGATATTGACCTAGTTTCCTTTAATATTATTATATTAATATTTTACATTGAAGTGTAATAGAAATTTTTTTAAATTTTTGTGTTGTTTGATTTTCAAATTAATGAATTTATAAAATTCAAAAATATTCTATTACAATTCAGTGAGAAAGTTGATTACAAATAACTCTTGCAGTGGTACTTTTCTTCAAAAAATCGAAAGCAACAGCGTTTTGTAGTAAAACATTCACAGAAATCTAATTATGGTATAGTAGTGGCAAACACTTAAAACTACCACAATGAAATTACAGCGAAATTTAGTCGTAGCATAGAAACTCACTGTGACAAAAATTAATATCGAAAAAGTACGATAATAATAAAAAAATGAACAAAAACTGTGCATTTGAATTAAAAAAAAAAAAAATGTAGTGAATAAAAATACGCTCAGTATCGCAAAAAAAAATGTAAAACAATATTCTGCGACTGCGACGCTTATTAACGTACATAACATTTCCCTCTTATCAACTCAAAATAAAAAATTTCTTTGCAATCTAATTAAAGTCTTATTTACTTTGATGTGGTAGCTTCAGATTCGTCCTCATTTGTAAAATAAGTCTTCACACTTCTTAATTTTGGAACTTCCTTCTTAATTTCCAAACTTGCATTTTCTGCGGGGATACTAGGCTTGGCATCAATTGATTTTACATCCACTTCCATAATCAAATATAATAATTAATAATTGTTTTTAAAAAGCACGTGTAGCTTGACAGTGACAGTAGCTTGACAGTGAAGTTAGAGCCGAATGGCTGAGCGCTGGCATCCACAGCAGTTTTTGAGTGACGAACCCGGTTGGGGCTGTTTTACTAAAATCCCATCATTTTTGTCAAAACTGTTTGTAGAATAGTTACGTATATTAAATAGCTATTTCATGTCACAAATAACTATTTCATAAAAATGCTTTAGATTAGAAAATTTATTAAATTAACTTCGGTGGAATTGTTGGAAAATTATTTATAATGCGAAGGATAACTTCACACCGCTCACTTACCACAGTGACTTATGCTAATATCCAGTGTCACCAACATAATATATTTCAAACAAAAATTGTTTACTAATTAAATTTGTTTAAATTCTTGAGTCAATTTACACAAAATCGTGCAGGATTTACAAACATGTTAATTATTTCGATCGAACCGAATCAAACTGTGTGAGTAATTACAAATCAAATGACAGATGCAGAAAGGACAGTAACCTTACAAGTTGCTTTTTTTTTGACGTTCAATTTTTAATTCATATTTTTTTTATTCATCGAAATTCTATTCTATTTTCGGTGGAATTTAGTTCGGCAAATATTGGACTAAGCGGCTCGATTGTACGCAACAATAATACAACATGAATAATACGCGTTTCATTAATTAATCGTGCTAACGAACGGAATTATCTAATCTTTGAAGTATATTAAATTAACAAATTGTGAATCTAAACAAAATGCAATAATAGGCCATTCAACGTGGATCTGTTGTGAGTACTTAATGAAAGCAAATGAAGGGAATCGTTCTTCTAATTCAAATCGGTTTAATATCATTTCAGCATTGCAAGGTCAACTTTACACAATAGTGAAGGTAGGAACATTTTATTTGTAGTAGATGACCGCAGTTTTATCTTGGACATAAATGTTGCTTCTTTAATAGTGAATGAGTAATACGTTTATAAATAGTTGGTTTGAAGATACCATTTTTAACATGGCAGGTAGTGTGCTTGAATCATAATTGTTTCATTCGGTCTCTAATGTATGTTTCGTTTTTCTTATGGTTTTACTTTTTGTTTGGTTAAGAATTTAGATTACAATGAACAGGTCATCCCTCATAGCCAATATATTGCCCGATGACCGACCTGTAACAGCAATTCAGGTAATTATTACTCTCATGTTCAATGTACGATTCTAATTGACTGCTTTGTAGATTATAGAAAACATCGATAAATGTCCTAGAGGCTTTTACGTAGTTAGCAGAACTCACGACCAAGACCAAGACGCTGATTTACGTGAAAGCTCAATTTTTAAAAGCTCAGCCGCTCGTTACTTGTGCATCTCAAAGACAGAAGGTAAATACATTTTTGTTTTTTTCTTGTTTTTTTTTACTGTCGAAAATAATGAGATTTCATATATTTTGAAAACAAAACGTGTTAAGTGCTGTTTACATTATACGTTTTGCCGCAAGACTGATAGTTGTGCGACTGATATTTTAAACGCTAAATGAAAGGCCAAATATGTTTTTGGGTTTAAGTTAAAAATATGAGAAACCGAAATATAATTGTAAGGCATTTTCGTAAGTCCAAATGGACAATTTTAATGCACTTTAATGTGAAATAAATCTGTGATAGCGTTTGTCATCTTTTGTTATCAAAACATGTTAAAAATAAATAAAGATATACTTAGTGCGCACTAGTGCAACTTATTGAAATTCTCCATTTAGTTTATTGCGTGCTGGAGTGGGGAATTTTCATTTCGGTAGAAATTCATCAGTTTTGCTACTATTTCACTTTTATTTTTTATCCGATTTTGATGTGTGATACATCAATGGGTTCAGAAAACATGTGCTTTTAAGAATAGAAGAAGAAAAAGCTCTTTAAAATAATATATATTCGATAAGAAATAATTGAAGTTTAATAGATGAGGTTCATTATGTTATTAAAAGTTCAACCATTTCTTATTAAATATATATTGTGTTAAAAGACTTTTTCTTTCTCTATTCTCAAAGGCACATGTTTTCTGAATCCATTGATGTATCACACATCAAAATTGGATAAAAAATAAAAGTGTAATAGAAGCAAACCTGATGAATTCTAGCGAAATGAAAATTTCTCACTCCTGCACGCAATAAACTATATTGGAGATTGTCAGTAGGTTGAACTAGTGCGCACTAAGTATAACTTTATTTTTTTCAACATGTTTTGATAACAAACGATCCACAAACGCTAACATAAATTTATTTCACATTAAATTTTATGTTGCATTACTGCTTGCAAACACTACCAAGGGACCCTTAAAAGTTGGTTTGACCAGTTTGAAGTTATTTACTTTTATTAGTTTTATTATTTATATTTATTAATAAACATCGATTGTTTTGCTGTGAAACTATGGTGATACATTCCACAAATTAAATAATTGAAAAATCGAATAAAATGTCCAAATTGACAAAGTTTAATTAAATAATTTTTTATTAAATTTGGCAGTCCTACAAAAATTCTTGTATAATATTTGTGTTAAAAGTAATTTTATTTGGTTTGTGGAGTTAGGTACTCTACTCATAACAATTGCATCGTACTCGAATTTGCATATTTTGGTGATTAAAAATACCTCATTTAACGTACGTTGACAAAGAGGTCAAGGTGACGTCAAGACTATTGATGACGTGACTTCTTAAGAGTTCTGAATAGCCTTTACATATTTTTACTAGTTTTACTTAATTTTCGCAAAATTCGGAAAAAAAATACGAATTTTAATCTTTACTTATATTCCAACAGGGTTACCAAACTTTGTTGTTCAAGAACTGATAATACTGAACGACAAAACAAATCCACCAACAGGGTTTAGTTTACTTAATAGGACTGCAGACAGTGAACAAAAAGCTTGGAAAAAGAAACAAATCTGTTATCGACTAGTCAAAAAAGGAGACGTAAGAACTGCAATCACTGACATCATTGTTTGCAGTAGGCTCAAAAAGGCCCCAACAGGATTTTCATTTGCGGGGTGAGTAGATTTTACAACTCCACCCAACTCCCTTTAGAATAAATTAGACACTAGACCAGAATTCTTTTTTTTTATGTTAAAAAATGGTGCCAAAAATTGTAATAAAAATTTCTTTAATTTAGCGAATTAAACGGTGTAACAATCTGTTACAAAATGGGCAACACACAAACTAGCCAATCAAATGGCGATCAAATTGGACGTCCAGCCCCGCCTGCAATACCCCCCAAACCGGGAAATCCAATGTATCCGACCTTAGGAGACAGTGACAATGATTACGAGATCCTGTCTCCGGGTCCGATAGGACCATTAAGACCTGCACCCAAACCACCTGCACCTGTGCCTCATCAAAATTCAACACACACTTTGGGCAATAGTTCCCATACCGGACTGGACGGTGTGCCGTTTATCGTTAATCCGAAATTTTTAAATTCGACTACTAGTGATAGGGTAAGTTGGATACAAATCGTTATTGGCAATTGTACCTCAAATCTTGATTTTTAGTTTCAATTTCCTGTGATCAAAGCAAAGACTATGCACCAGATTTTAAAGGAATACGATTATCCTTTTACTGTAGAACGTCAGACTTAAATCGACATATATTAAATAACTATCGTTAAATTGAACTGAAATTTTAATAGCGTTGTTATAATTAATGCATCTTAGGTTTCGTTTTTGTCATTGTAATCGTTTAGTAAGTTTAGCAAAACTATGAAAATATCTCTGATCGAATTGTTCTACTCAACCTCAATCCGACTTCGTCAAAAAATGTCTTGCCAAAATTGACAATCGTCCACAAGTTTTTAGGAAATATGCAAAAAGTCATCAAAGCTTTTATGGTAGCGAACATCGTATGCCTAGATGAAAATTATTAAATTCGATTACTTATAATACAACAAGATATTCTTTCTCTTTATACTGTTTATTTTTTTTTTCTTGCCAGTAAGTTCTTGTTTTATCATTTTGTTTATTTAGCAATTTATCAGAGATATAGCGTCAGATACAAAGAAGGATGATAAATACTTTGCTTGCATGACAAAGTTGATTTTTCACTATCATTATTATGATTTGCATACAAAGTAATTAAACGATAAGTTATTATTTCTTCAAACAAATCATTAATTATACATTTGTATCGAGATTAATTGATTACTAAATATTCATTTTAGATTAGATATGTTTAGCTATAAGTTACTGAGTTATGTAACTTTAAAAAATACCATATGTTAAACTCGTAAATTTATTTTTTTTAGAAGTTTACTGTTATTATAAATTATTGTTTAATATATTTACCTGATAATCTATTATTTAAATTGTATTAGTGCCAATATATTAATTAAAAAAAAATTCAATTCAATCTAATTATAATAAAATATTTGGATTGTTGATATAGATATTTTTTTCCAAGCACCTCAACTGGTGGCTACCAAACGAAAATCGGTAGCCCGATAAACTTAACATTTTCTGTTTGAAACTGAACTTTTTTAAAGTTCAAACTTTGGCCTTCAAAAATTTTTCTAGTCTTCAAAATTGAGAAAACCCACTAGAGAAAAACTAGACGAAACAGTAAATAAAACATTAACCTTAGTAGAGATTAAAAATATATTAGATTTCGTTAATAGACTTGTATAAAGTATAAATATATTTCATTTCAATGTACAACAAACAATTTAAATCACAGAATTGCGTCCTAAAAGTCCAACATTACAATCATCACAGACACGTACAGGTTTCGCTGAAGATGGCAACATCATTGAATTATCCGAGCAGGAATTGCAAAAAATTTCGCCACAATTTCGACAATGATGCTAAAACATAACATTTTGAAACCGAAAATAAAATGATTTAAATAAATGTAATTACTTTCCGCCTCGTAATATTAAACTCCTTATTACAAGTTTTACAATGTGTAGTAGAGTTGTCGTTCGCCCAAGCACCATTTTCACTCCGGATTCTGTTAACTTCCTCTTTAAGGTCCGATATCGCCAATTTTGAATCTCTTAACTGTGCTCCAAGTTCTTCTAAAGTATGCTCCTGCTCTAACGATTGATCTTTGAGCGTGTAATAATCTTCTTGTAAACTCGCATATTTCTATAAAGAATTCATTAAAGAAAGTTCAATCTTTTTGAATTGCAAGTAGGTACCTGTGCAATAATTTTCAATTGGCTAATTTCCGAGTGCAGTTTTGACATTTTTTCCCGATCTTGTTGCATTGTAGCTTGCAATGAAACGCGCCATTCCCGCTCTACCTTTAAATCACCTTCAATGCTACTCGCTTGCTCCTCAACTTGTGCAGTTTGAATGTCCAGTTCGCGTTTCAGTTGTTCAGCAGTCACCCTGTTGCACTCGCTTTGTCTTAATCTTAGTTTTGAAGAAATAGAATTAAATATTGCGACGTTTGAATGGTTAAGGGGAAGTTGGTGTCCTCTATATACGGGAAACGTAGCTTAAATGCGAAGGGAACTTATGCTAAAGTTGCCCAAATCTTTTGTATTAAGCACTGTACGAACATTCAAATGGTATTTTTAGAAAGTCAACATTTTGAAAACATTGTCAGAATTTTATTTATTTAGTTTTATTAGTCAGTAAACGTAAAGCTTATTTCCCAGCTTTAGTCTACACGCTGGGTTCAGTATTTCTAGTCTGAGGAACGAATGTTGTCCGTGACGTCACGGAACACTTTCATTCCCCAAACAGCCAAATTTAGTAGTTTTTCTTTCTCAAAAACTATACGAGCGATTTTCATAAAATTTTCAGTAAAACTTTATACACTAGTTTCGTCTGTACGTCTGTATTTTTTGAACTTTTTTATGGGTATTCTTCTACCTTAAGCCATGTTTTACCGTTATATATAGGACACCTAAATTCCCCTTTAAGCTCTGCACAATTAAACAATCCAATGGTACCGGCAATGAATGAATGCACAGGGGATTCCCCGAATGATAAGAATAAGGACAAAAAGCTATGAATAAATGGATTTAAAACAATAAAGTTAACAAATAAAAAATAAAACATTTATAAAGGAAGTATAATGGCAAACCAAACCAATAGTTATACAGTAAAAACAATAAATAAATTAATAAAACATAAATATTACACATATTAGGACAACAATGAAAAGCACAGTAATTTTTATTAGATTTTATTTTTTACAGTAAGCAAAAAGTTTATTAAAAACAACAATTAGAAAAACGAAACCAACTGAAGCTGCTTTTATAATATATTATGTTTTGATATTATATGCAGAGTGAATCGTGTTACGACTTCAATTCATAATTATTTATTATTGTGGCTCCTAGAACTGACCTCTTTCATGGTGCTATTGAAAGTTTTTAGCAACATTTAAACAATATGAAATTTTACTAAGAAACAGTTATTAAAATCATATCAATTGTTGTTAATATCGAACAACATTTTGTTGAGATATGCTTTGTAACAACCTATTGCTGGTGTCAGTCTCATGAATTGGCGACAAGTGTTTGTCTTACACCACTCACCCTGTCTTCAAATATTGACTAATATATTTTTATTAGCAACAATAGTAAACATTGCAATAAGTAAAACAGCAGTTATACAAGAATATCTCAAGTTATAATACTTTTATCATATAATATTTATTTTATTATTTAATTAATTGTTAGGTTCACTGCTGCTGGTATATAATGAAGGTTTGCCAACACATTTCCATTATAAATATTCAATTTTCTACTAGTGTTCTGTTAGTAAGAAAATAATAAAATATAGGCAAAAAGTACAGGGCGTTTCAAAACACTTTTACAATACCCCGAATAAAAAACGAATGTTTAAATGCTTACAGTTTTCTATCACAGACAAAAATTGTGTGCCTATTTTTTATTATTAAGAAGAAAATTATCTGTACTATATATACGTGAAACATAGTTTAAATGATCAGTGAGCTCACGCTAAAGATGCCCAAATCTTTTCTATTAGGCATCGTGCAAACAATCTAAAGATATTTTTAGAAAGCCAACAAAATTCTGAACAAAATGTTGACGTCATAACAAAAAAATCATGACGTGAATTTTTTTTTAATTTTGTTGGCTTTCTAAAAATACCTTTAAATTTTTTGTTAAGTGCTCAATACAAAAGATTTGGGCAACTTTGGCATAAGGTCCCGAGCATTTAAGTAAAAATTGTAGATTATTGAAAATATTAAAAAGATTCTTTTAATTTTTTTCAAATTTCATGATTAAAATGACAACTTAATTTTACTTTGTTTTAGAGGAATGTAACTCCAAAATATGACGTTATAGAAAAAAAACATTATTGTTTTTCGACAAGGAATCCCCCTTGTCGCAGTATTTATGAATCACTCTGTATATATGGCACAGTAAATTTCCCCCTCTTTTTGTTAATCACCAATCACCGACAAGCATTATAGAAAGGAAAATGTACCTACTTATTTTCAAGAGACTGAATAGTATCGGTCATAGATTGAGCCTTATCATCTAGCTTGGTGATTAGTTCAGTTTTATGTTTTAAAGATGCTTCACATTCCTGAAATTAAGCCAGAAAACAACTACATTTCTCAGTCTTTTCCATTATTTTCTAAAGCCTTAGGCTACTTTTTCTTTTTCAGTAACGGCAAACTAGTGTTTTTGTATTTTTAGATATTTTTGTTTAAGAATATGTTAGACATTTATTTGGATATTTGAAAATACTTTCAAAGTGGCATCTAAAACAATGCGTTTTTATCAAAAATTCAATTAGTATTGGTTGTATCTTCATCACATTTAGTTTCTAAATCGAGTTTAACAAAAGATTCAACAGATGATTCTGTCGAAATACTAGCAACATTGGTATCAGCCATAGCCGGTTTCACAGCATTACTTGTAGCATCATTCTTCGGAATGTTTTCCTTGTTTTCAAACTTTATATGTGAAGATGCTACAGGTAGTGCTGGTGATCTTTTATCAAAAAATCTCTTGTCGTTACTATGCTGCGGTTTCTTGTCGTCTTTTAATAAATGATTGTACTTTTCTAGATTGTTTAAAATTTTGCCAATTTGTCCAGCTTTGGCCTGCAGACGACTAACCATTTCTCCCTTTTGTGTCAATTCCATTTCGCATTCCTATATCAAACATTATTTAGTATTTGCACATATTACATAGTCACGCACCGACATTTTTCTGTGGCTTTTCAACTACCTTGTTACATCGTAATGTCAATCATTATGGTACTAGTCTTAAGATTATCGATGTGGACGATAATGATTGATTACTATTCGAATTACTATACAAAATTTTAGATATTTAAGACTTCAAAAAATTACTTTTTAAATTACAAACTGATCTCAATTGTTACCATTACATTCTAAGTTCACCTACCTGCAATTTCCTGTACATTTCCAAATTAATAAGTTTAATATCATCAAGCTGCCGACGCAATGAAATAATGGTGTCTTGTTTCTCGTGGATGTCCTTTTCCAGAAGCTTCATCGCCACTTCCATTTCAGCTTTTAGGCACATCTAAATCAATGCCATCTTGTGAAAATCATTCAAAAAAAGAACTTAAAGCTATACCTGAATCTCCAATTCTTTATCAGCTTCTTGTCTCAATCGTCGTTCCTCATCCAAACGATGTTTCAGCTCCTCTACTTCACCAGCCACCACATTTTTGGTAGCGCCATTATTCTCATTCTCTGTGATATTCGTTATTTGAATACCACTGGAAGTCATACTATACTCACTAACATCACGGCCGAGCTCATGTCGTAATGTCCGATTCTCGTCGTACAATGCCAGCAAATTATTCTTAGCAATCGCTAAGTCTTCTTTCATCAGTGCATTTGTAGTTGTTAGACTTTCAACTTTCGATTGTAAATTTGTCACTGTCGCACTGAAAGTGTGATTCGTAATTGCAAATGCTATTAGCAAGAAAATTGATACACCTACTTCAAATGTCTGTTCAGTTCTTCGATGTAATTTTTTTGATCTAAGACAGTAGTCATGTTATCGCCTTGTTCGTCATTAGACGAATCGGCAGATACATGATTGGTTGATCGTAAATATAATGAAAAGTCTATCACTCCTTGTGGACAATCTAAATCTTCTTCCTTAAAAACGACACATTGTTAACTCCTGATAAAGAGTAATGTCATGTTGAGGTACTTTAACACAGAGGTTGCAATCGATTACGTTCAATCCAACTAAAATTCCGATAATAACAATTGCTTCATCAGTCAACATCAGCGCATCCGGTTCAAAATAATCAACTAAAACATCATCCTTGTGATCGATCAACACTTTCAAGTAATCCGCTAGCTTTTTCTGCATTAACGCTAATCGCAACCAGGCGCGAGCTCGACCCATTGGCGTTCGAACTGTGGGCAAGTCGCGTACGCTGGCTGTGATGTCTTGCGCTTCCGGTGCATACTTTTGTACCATTTGCAAAATATCCCACAATTCTTTCTTTGGACCCAATAAACCCTGCAATTAAATTGACTGTCAATACAGCCGAACATTCGTTTTTATTCCACAGGTCATACTTTTTTTGGACGCAGACCATGTCCCAAAACGTGCTCGAGTACAATGAAAAAATGCTGGAGAGGCATGTGATCTGAATCCAGCATTCGACCATAGCGCAGTGATTGCTCAATCAATTCTTTCACGACTAATTTACTGATGTTGACTAGATTACTGCGTTCAATGACCACAGGATCCCGACCTGCAGCAATCAGGTAAATTATTTAAAATATTGAAATGAAAGGTTGATTTTATATTTATGGTAAACGGTCATTTGGTAGCATCCAATGATTCGAATTGGTTTTAGCCAGCATTGCTTTCGGATTTGTTTTATGTATTTATGGACCATATAGTGTGAGGAACGAATGTTGTCCATGACGCCACAACGTTTAAAAAAAATGTTATATTGCATTTTAATAATTAATAATAATTTACCAAATATTAAGCTCTCAAGACAAAAAAAATCCACTGAAAAAAATTTAAACTGTTCCACACCGTTCAAATCCCTGACATTTACGCAAAATAATATTGATCACAAAAGTCACAAAATGTATTTTTAGCTAGTAGATAAACATTGGAGTTCAGACAATTTTACTGTTATTGTTTGTTGTAAACACAACATGATGCATATTTAAACTATGCTAGATAGCATTGAACCTACTCTACTCGAACAATTACCGAATCCCATTAATAAATGGCGAGCTTTATAAAATATTGGTAACCATAATATGGTAGTATTACGTGTCTGGATTCAAACCTTTACCATATATACCTCCGTATAAACAAATAAAAATTCTGTAGATCTTAACACTCTTTTTGAAAATGTGTGACTGGCATACCGAAAGGCTGTGCTGGTATTGCAGGAGGCGAATGCATGTTAATCATGGATTTAGTGATGGAATCCTGCATGCTGAATTCAACATCTTGTAATTCTTTCAGACACAACCATTCCCCATCGACCGATACCCTAAAATTGCACAAATAAATAGTATCTTGTGCACCGGCCATTTCTTGATCCATGGCGTTATTTCCGCCTTCTGGTATTTCTTGCACTTTCATTTGTAACCGATGTTACACAATAATAACTGAACAAAGATATTTTTTATACAACTACCAAATGGACGTGAATATATAAGCCTTTTACAGCAATTAACTGCGTGTTTGTATTCTTATGATAAACATTGCGAATGTGTTCAACATGTACTTTTGTTTTGTGGGGATGATATTGATTTTATTATACCCTTACTCTGAGCAAGTCCTTTTTGCAGGAAAATCAATGAATCCTTCCTGTGACGTGACATCTATTGGTTCAACGTTTAACGAACTGTGCAACAAGTGGTTTTGTGTTATAGTCACACGTGGTTACTATAGTAACACAACAATGGCTAGTAGTAAAAAATTGTTGAACTTGTCACTTTTGTCTGACATTTGTCCATTTTATTGACATTTTTGTGGAAATATGCTCCACCGGGCGTTATGTTTATATTACAATCCCTAGGGTTGTAAAATAAACATAACGCCCCGTAGAGAAAATGTACGAAACTCACTCCAAGTGAGTATTTTACCACCCGAAAAACACAATATCAAGAACAATATCCCAAAAACGACTAGAATTACCAAATCGTACTGAATATTAAATACTGTACCTAACTTAAGTTCAACAGCGGAAGAACAAAAGAATATCACCACTAAGAAAATTTCATTGTGCTTAATGTTTTCGCATACTAAGGAACCCAAACTAACACAGGACCCCAAACTCTCACAGGAGTTTCGATATTTCCACATAACTTAAATGAAAGCATATATCCAAAATCTGCATAGAAATGTGACTGAAGGATTAATATTAATATACTAAATGATGAACATATTTATAGTGATAGATATTGATGTACAATATCTATCACTAAAAATAAGTAGTTATATTGATTTAGTTGTAATTTCCTTGATTTTTCAGTTCTGAAATGAATAACAAATTTAATTTGTTGATTGTTAGTTGAAACCGAATGTATTGCTGGTTGCCTTCACATTAAACATTGCGCTGTACTTGCAACGGATCAATTCTTAAATGAAATTACAATTTGAAATATAATTTAATGTGAACCGCATTAAAAGCAATTTTATCGCTCACTAAACTTCACATTCGTGATAAAAATGCTGTTTTAATGCGTTGTAACACAAATAACTGTTCCCTGCTAGATACGTCATATTAAAATTATCCATAATCGAGTTAACAAAATACAATCTCTTAATTTTGATAAAATAAAAAATCCTTAGCGAAATAACTTTCCACTATCTCCGTAAATTTATATCAAACAATTGAAACAATTTGTTGAGATCATGGGTTTAATTGGTTGTTGAAATTTCACTAAATCAATATATTTAATTCAAAAATACACTCATACTCGCATTTCTGCTCGGTTGAATTTCAAGGTCAGACGCTCGCAAAACTAACAAAGCTGTTAGTGTAAACCATCCTTAATAGTAACAATATTTACTAAATATTAAAATAAATATATGAACATATTTAAAAGCTCATATACAAATGCACTTAATTCGCTGAACGTATTTTGTGAATTAAATGACCTCAATATTGCAGTGACAATGATCCTTAGAATAATTTATGAACAATTGATATTTACCTTTAATTTTGGGTTGTATTTTTCGTTTGCCGGGTTTTGAAACAAACAAATCTGACCAGTTGAAGTCCTTAATTGATGATAAAGATGGTGAACGTGAAACATGTTGGTCCGAATTATTTGGATTTACTTCATTATTTGAATTTGATGGCAAATCTTCGTTACTACTTACTGCAGCCATTTTTGTTATGATTATTTTATCAGCTGATTGATAACTGTAGGCCAAACATATGACGTGGCAGGTGTATGGCTGGTTGCCTACTTATGCAATTAATTTGAGTTTTCTGCAGCGAACCTTGAGATCAAATTAAACTAAACATAAATTAAGTAAGTCAGATATCAACATTGATTGATAACACCAGTAAGGCAAGAGAATTGATCATAATGGTGCGTGCTTGGTACATGGATTCTGATCCAAGTGATCAACGAAACGAACACCACAAAAGTCCACCAGAATTTTTAACAATTGAACAACTCAACAAAGTATCTGGAGTTGAATACTTTAAAGTAAATATGCTTGAAAACACATAGTATACTTTATATGTCTAATTTATGTAATTTTCAGTTGAATATAGACACGTACAAAACCGACGGTCAGTTGGACGCAATTAAAAAGCAACGCAATTATACGTACGAAGATGAACTGGTGTGCTCGAAGGATTGTTTACCGAATTATGAAGAAAAACTGAAAATCTTTTTTACCGAACATTTGCATACTGATGAGGAAATCCGATTTGTACTTGATGGTAGCGGCTATTTTGATGTTCGCGATAAAAACGATCAATGGATCCGTGTTGAGGTTATTCCTGGAGATTTATTAACGCTGCCGAGTGGAATATATCATAGATTTACGTTGGATAATAAGGTAAATGTAGTTTAATTAGCCATTGTTTTAGATTTAGTTTTTGGTTCACAACTCGGTACCAGCATAGTCAGTATGCTGGTACACATCTCTTTGATCTTCCGGTTTCTTCGTAATCTTTCGGTTTTTTCGATTGCGGTGCGGCTATGCGCTAGTTTTTTCTTTTCTTTTAACATTTTTTTTTAATAAATTTAATAGATATAGTAGAAGTATAGATGTAGCGCATCGTATGCTTGGCTGTAGCAATTTTTGTGACGAGGGAATAGGAGATAATTAATGTGGGATACAGACCAGTGACAAGGTACTGGATACAAGCGCGCTTGCGTTGATTTATTACCTAAGCGCGAAATTCAAATTGTTCCCTGACGAACTGGAATGATTGAAAATGTTAAGTAAAATGCTAATTAATAAATAAATTAATAATAATCTATTATAAATTTATATATAATTTATGTACCAGCGCCATCTAACTAATCTCATAGGCGTGACGCCAAGCGCAGGAAAAACGGCGGCAAATTGTTAATTTAGATCGACTGTATCATTCTGCCGTATTGACATACCTAAAACAACACAGTGCAATACGCATGTTCACTTCTTCCTCAAGGTAGGATTTGTAGGGTGAGTCCCCATGCTCTGCTAACTCGCATTGCCAAGGTCATTGGTTGTTTGCGTAGGATTTTAGTTCATACTTCCAATAATGCAACTAGTTAGCGCTAGTGTAGCAAAGCGGAGTGTTCCTCCACTCCCAATCACGTGACGCTTTATTTACTTCGCCACTGTCACAACACAACCTCACTTAAGTCTTGGTGATATCGTGTTTTCCTATCGTTTTTATTTCCATTTTGTGAAGAAAGATTAAATTTTTGTGCAATACGTTTTGTTTATTTTGTTATAAACAATGGGTTTCACCTGTGCTGTTCGTGGTTGTAAGAATTCCTACAAGACCAAGCATATTAGATAAATTTTTCCATCTAATGATGAGGTATAATATAACTTTTATTTATTTAATATTATTCATTAATAATGCATTATATTTTTAGTTGCATAGACATTGGTGCCATGCGGTTCAGAGACTTGATTTGCTAGAACTGGAGAAATGTCGAAGAAAATCATACTCTGTATGCGATGTTAATTTTTCGAAAGATGACAAATTTATAACGGTCTGAAACCGAAGAAATTTGAAAGGAAGCATCCCCAAATTATTGACAGGTAAGATCTTTGTTAAATTCTTCCCGGGAATTCGTCAGAATTCTTACTTGACTTGAAATGCAGAATTCAACCATAGAAGTCTTAAAAATGTATTCAGACATTTAGAAAATAATATTGCAGTTCATTAAAATTTTCGAATTTATTTTTAGATGAGCCAAACGAGGACATCGACTTTGAGCCTGAGCCATCTACTTCAGCTCCAGTTACTTGTCAAGAGATAGGTACAGAAGATAATTCTGATTTAGAAGTGATGGAAAAACCACGAAAAGGATATATTATTATATACTAATATTATATATATATATTTACATATATGTTATATACTGCAACTTTGTTTTCATTATTTATGTGCATATCTTAGTTCTGTAAAAAATCTGTAAGTCTTAAACACTTAGCTAAAATGTATAATTAGTTAGAATTCACTTTAAATCACTAAATTATAGCTAAAGATAGTGATTTAGAGTGTATTGAACTAATTACACATTTTAGCTAAGTGTTTAAGTCTTACAGATTTCTTACAGAACTCACAGATATGCACAGAATCAACCCAGTGACCTAAATTCACAATTTTGAAATTTGAAATTCCCGCCAAAAAACCCGACAATAATTCAAGTTAGGAATCTGTAATGCATCAGCGCCATCTCTGGATTACGGTATCAATTAAAAACACTCTTTGGGATTTGTATGAGAGAGTCCGGTATCTATAAGTATCCTTTATCTATGTGAGTCCCATTGGGCATTGTCTCTCATCGCATCCGTGTTTTTCGAACTGCAAAACAAGCGAATTATTTGCGCTATAATATTTTTGTAAAAACGTTTGGTTATCTCTCGGCAGATGGCAGTTTTAGAATTATTTATTTTAATTTTTGATGTATTTTTGTTCATAGTCATACTCCATGACTCCATTGTAGTTAATTCTAAAGAATTATTTTCTTTAAATTCTATACGGTGCATGTAGCTGAAAATTTGTGAATTTGAATCTTCAATAATCTTAATGAATATTTAATTGAATCGAGATATTCCCAGATGCGACTTGACTATTAATTCAAATTTAATTTACATTTATGCATATGCATATTAATACATGCACAAGCGATGTATACTTTGATAACTTGAAAGGCCTTCAGTTCCGCTACGAATAAACCAAGATGCATTTTGAACAAACTCCATTAGATGGCACTGCACGTGTAGTAAGGTGCTGTTAATTTCGTTTATCCATCTTACGTCTATAATCAAGCTATTGCAACACAACTTCTCAGGAAATACAGATTCCACAGTACTTCTCTCGTTATTATGTTTCAATTTTTTTATTTAAATTTTGAGATTATTGAAGCATCTTTTGTGGAAATTTTTTTATCTGATTATCTAAAAATGCTTTTAAAAGCGGACGTTCTTGCAAGTTTTGAATTGCGGCGCGCTCTTAACTAGATTACAAGCAAATTTTAAAACGGATTCCGGCTCTCACAACTTTCAAAATGTCATTTTTGGAATGAGTTTTTCGTTACAGAACAATTTTGGCCTTTGTCACTTTTGTCATTTAACATCTGTCAACAATTTAACTTTCTTCATCAACTTAATCTCCTAAAATGTAGCCCTTGTGGCCCGTTTGCCCTCTAGATTGATTATCAAAAAGTGGTCGCTGGTGTGACGAACCCGGTTCACGTTATTTCATACCGTTTCTAACCAGAGCATAATCGCGACGAAATGTTGACGTCAATGCTGTAATGAACCGCTCTGCTAGATCAAATGATCTAGCAGAGCTTTCAAATCAGGTTCAACCGCAGCACGAATTTGGTTCATCACCTAAAAACGACTAATATCTGTACGAGCAGTTTTATATAAGTGAAGTCTTGAAAACAAGACGATATGTTGCTATTTATGTCTTCAAATTCAAACATTTCTAATTAATGATTATATTTATCTGTTCAATTCGCTATGTAAATTTTAAAAGTAGAATAAAAAGCATAAATAAATTAGTTAATTAACTATGGGTTTATGCATAGAATCTACATTTCGTTTAATTCAAGATCACATCGTTGAAATTACTTATTCGTATCACTAATTGGTCAAAACAATGGAGACTTTTCCAATGAACATACAAACAAAGAAACTCATAATGCTGTGCTATTGACGGTGCAACATTGTTGAGTCGCTAATTATGCAATTCATCAACAAACAATATCATAGTATTTTGATGTCGATCCGGCATTTCCATAGAACGGAACTGAAAATAGAGATTGTAGCTTTTTTTTACTCCGTAATGTGTTCAGGAATTGCAGGGTGCAGGAAACACCTTCTCTGTTCAATTTAAGTGTCATAAATTCGTAAAATTGTATTACCAACGTTAATTGTAATTGTAATTGACGGTTGTACGATTCGGTTTATGGTAAATTTTAGGACATCTATTACTTCCATTTCTCATTCTACAACGCTTACGGTGATTTCTGGTCTTGGTCGATCTAATGCTCCTTCATTTGACTTACCAATTTATTTGGCGAAACCTTTGAAATTTTTAGTATTCGTTTCTTTTTAACGATTCGTTTATTTTTTTTAATTAAGTAATTTTAGATTTTAAGTGAAATTAAATTTTAACGAGCACTTTTCAGACTCTTCCATCACATTAATAAATTAAATAAAATTTCGCGCGAGTCAAGCCAATTTATTTTGTTCAATGTTTTTATTACTTGTCCAATCTCAAGTTATGTATGGTAGGTTGAAACTGTTTCAGTTTCATTCAAGAATTTTTTTTTAGAACATTTTAATTAAAAGTATAATATAATTTCACAAGCGAACAGAAGATTATTGGCAATCAACTTTTACACGACATCTTAGTTGCTGGGGAATTTGAAAAGTAATATTTGAAACATCTATTATAATCATAATATAATGTCCTTTTCAAGTGTGGTAATTTGACGATTATTTCTTGACCAGAAATTTAATTAAAAATATTACATTATTAAATAAATGTTGAGTTTTGTACTTGTATGTACAGTCGACGTCATACTATGGCAACGACATCGTTCATTTTTAGATAAAGTGAACTGTACCTTTTGTAAATTTTGTTATTAATTTACAACTTTCAGAAAATTGCACAACGTGGTACGTAGATAAATTGAATCATATCTGGAATCATGTTATTTATATTAATAGAAATGTCATAAGAAGTGAAATTGATACTTTGTGTGTGGAGCTTAGACAACTGACGAGGTGGTTGAGGCGATCATAAGTCATTTATAATTTTCACATATAGAACGACTATGCACAAACTATTTTTAAATAAAACATATAAAAACATTTTTTAAATAAAGTCTTGCGAGGCAAGATCTAACTAAAGTCTTTTGCCTCATTTTTCAAGACAAGACGAGAAGTTGGCATGCAAGACAAGGCTTCTCGCCGCAGTGAATCACTAAGAATATCTTGCAAGTCGTGATTGTCCAATTCACTGCTGCAGGCGGATTCTCAAATTCGACTGATCTTCATCAGAGACATGTCATGGTCTGCGCGGTCGTCGGACTGAACTCCCCGCGATTAGCGATTAGGTATTTCTTGTGGTGTATCTAAAGGCCTAAGGGGTTAAGCATCGTTCCACGACCCCACAAGCCCCAAAAGATGCAATCCGACTCGAAGTAGTATCTGCATATCACACGATATGCTTAACAGATATGGCAAATTATAGAATCAATATGGAGCAGTGTATTGACATTTGACAATCACGGTCACCACTTGTAAGACATTCTGTTTTAAAATTACCCCAAATACACTTTCTTGTGTTGTTATTTCAGAATTCAAAATTAAAACCTTTGTTCCTCGAATCGTTTTTCCAGCTTCAAAGTTAGGGTGGAAGTTTTAACGGACTCTTCATCATTTTGAAAAATTGCTTGGTTCGCTAATATGAATATTGCAAATATTCTTTTTAAGATACAGTTTGTATATTTTAATTAATGAAAACGAAATAAATAAATTTATTTTTGGCAACACTCGACAGTTTATTTATTCGTATACATTTTTAATATACTGTGATATTAACATTTTTAATATACTGTGAACTTGCCCATAAAATTATCTACTTTTGCACTGCATCCAGAACCAAGTCCAAACGCTCGATTATCTGTACGGCCATACCTCTCAGTCTCGCAGTTATGTTGTTAATAGCATTTCTGATATTCTTTAGTTCCACGTTGGTGTCCGGGTTCAAGCCTTTTGCGGTCAGAAACGCAACGTCAGCGTCGAAAACCTGCTTCATCTTAAGTATCGCCTTGTTCAAAATGACCAGGGAATTCGTAATCACAACGCAATGTTCCAAGTACTTTATGCATATGCTTGGATCACTCAATAACAATGGATCAAAATTGTCTTGCGAGTCGCCGCCGTTCATTGTTACTTTTTTGCAAAAGAATTGACTTGAACGAATCTACTGAAAATTTTGTAATTGACATTGACAAATTTTTGTTTTCACTGCAACCTTTATATTTGAGCAAAACATACAATATGTATGTAAATGATTAATAAATGGATCTACAATAAATGGACAAGGTTAACAAATGTACATACAGCTTTTAATTTTGGATAGCCACCATGTGCGAAGAAAAATTGGTTATGTACATTAAACATTTTTGAGTAGCATAGATTTGTACTCCATCGAATTTAGTATTTGTGCAATCTCCTACCATGTGCTTAATTGTTTCTTCCGAAACACCACAAGCGCACTTAGGGCCTGACAGTTAAAAATATTAATTGCAATGTCACCTAATTTCTTAATAATATCCAAAAGATCTCAGAAAGAGAAAATAAATCAGAAAATTGTAATTGTAACCGTCGCATCCACCATAAATGCAGTCGCGGTATTTGATGTAGAAACCGATGTGGATAGAAGTCGTTTGATGTTAATTAGAGTGAGATGATTTCAAAATACGTAAACAATACGAAAAGCATGAAACAAAAGATATTATACTATATGGGCTATTATATATCGTTGTGTGATTTTCGTATGAGATAACTAAAGTATAAATTCAATTCCTCTTTGTAAGCCAACCCGAGATATACTAACTAAACGAGTCGTACGCAGTTCAATTGCAGGAAAAGATTTTATGCACTACATGCGAAAAGTTTGTTCAATACCTCTTGACTATGATTATACTTAACGTGTCGTAACTCATTCGGGCTAAAATCGACATTTAGAGCACATTTTGAGCAAATGCACAAAGTAGTCCTTGTTTTCAGTAATTCTTTAAAAACATTAAACTCAAAAAATGTATGTGGACACAAATACTAAAACCAGTTTACATCTGAAATTAATGGTTCTCAGGAGACATAAGTGCTTCTTGAAGCTATGAGTACATCATAAGCGACCTTTATCGATATTTAAAACGATCAAAAATTTTCAGAACGAGTGTAATTATTGCTGGTGGCGCTAATTACCTCTATTCTATAGCTTTGAAATTTTTTCATTTCCTTTACGTTTTTTGTTCCAGAATTATATTAAAGCCAAACGGCTTTTCATCGGCGAACCAGTCTGGACCGCTCACAATCGACCCTGTGATGAAATGAAATGTCGAAAGGACTATCTGAAAAGTTTGCAGATATGAATAGTTTAATCTATCAACAAATTGTTCCATATCAATCTTTATTTGTTCGAAATAAATATTATACGTTTTCTGTTTCCTAAAAACCTAAAAGTTTTTTTGAAATTTCTTATTTTTATCCCTCTACATCTCCAGGACTGCCGACTGCGCGAGTTTCGTCGACGGCGTCGCGATGTTGTGACCAGGTGACGGTTGTTCAGATTCTCTCAGTACTGGTTACACCGTTTTGTGAAACGACGCGTATTTTCTACATTACAAGCGTACGGAAAATGATGGTTTGAAAATTACTATTTGGTGCGACAATTCGCTTCACCGAAAAAACTTTTTCTACAGACTTTTGCAAATTTTTTGGTTGATTTTATTGGGTTTTTCGGGTTGTTTGAAACTTTTTTTTTTAATTTGGTAAGTAAATATTTATAATTATATTGTTTATTAATTATTAGTTTTGATTGAAACAAAAACATTGTTTAGATAATGATGTTGAGCGATAAATGTAACATTAGAAAAGTTTGAAACATGAAATAACTATACAAAACTTTTTCCATTATAGGCACTTTTTTATTTTTTATTTGTACAGTTCTATGGTGCGTTTTAAAAATGCATTTAGATTCAACCCAGCTTTGCTTTCTATAAACACATGCACATACGTACACAAAAAAGTCATATTTTATTCAACCTTTATTCGAAGTTTAAACAGAAGTAGAAGTGCGAATAAAATATTTTGGTCTAATCTCAAAAGAAGCATAGCGCATTTCAATTCAATTTGCAGTACATTTTACTATTTTTCATGTTTAAACCTATAGAATAAATCTTGATCAATAAAACACTTTAATGTGTAATATTAATTATTTTTTTGAGATTCTTTATTTGCACATTTAAAATACCTACCCTTGTTAGAGAGTGGAAAGCTTTAAACTTGGAGTTAGAACAACATACCTATTTCTCGTCTAGCTAAGCTATAAGCATATTATTTGTTTGACTGCACCGAAGTTTATTAAGGTAATATTGATTCAAAAAAGTTTAATTTCAAAATTTATGGGCCGACCCAAAATAAGCATATTGAAAATGAATGATTTGATTTGCATATCCTTCCACATTTAGCTTTGAAACTATAGCAGTATTTCAATGGGTTCCACAAGATATGTAGGTATATGGGTTGGGAATATTTAGATCGAAATGAATGGATCGTAGCATCATACGAACGCAATGAAACTGCATATTGTAAATTTAAAATGCATGTATAAATGGTGACAGAACATGTGTTTTAAAGTATAGTACCAAAGCTAGCGCCCATAAAGGAAAAAGCACTATAATCTATATCATTTTGAACCTATTTACGAGTCAGTATATTCCGAGGTACATTCTCTCTTGCATTGTCTTCAAATAAAGAAAACATTTCCATTATACTAAAAATCTTCGCTTTTCAAAAAGTGAAAAAGAACTCGAAAATAGACACTCTTTAATATATTAGCAATGGCAGTCATTGTGAAATAAAGCTACTCGTATGTTCTATACAAATCGATTATATAAATCTGAAGGGTACATTTCATAAAATCATTATCAGAAAATTAAAATTGCTTTTTCAATTACTCAATCTATAAAATTATATTTAAAACTAAAGTAGTGAAAGTAACAAGAATAACTAATAATTCATTAATATTCTAATCAATAATCAAGTGGAGATTTTCTGTTAATTTCCAGGCAATTTATTAATTATTTTTTAAATGAATTTGTTTTTCAAAGGCTTTACTTTTTTAATTAGGTTTTATAAGTAACTTTTTTTCAGACACCAGACGAATTTATTTTTGATGAAGTAAAATTTGATGATAAAAACATGATTCAAGATGTATACGTATTAAAATATACACTTACCTGACTACACAATTTAAATAAATTGTTTGGTTTTGTTTAGAATTATGTAGTTGTTTTTGTTGTGATTTTATATTTTTATTTTAAGCAGAAGAAAGGAATTACCTATGATATTTTGACCGGGATTTGCTATAATGTACATTTTCTGCACTAAAAACATGTTATTTATCTTTTCGATTTCTATTCTTTTAATGATTATAATGATAACTGCAAATAGTTAACCCGTTAATGTAGACTATTGCTTCCAATTCCAAATATGCCCTTAAGGGTTTAGCTAGATTTTTAATATTGCCAATTGTAAACAGACAAACAGTAGTAAAAATTTATCTCGACATCCTCATATGTATTTATTTTCTAAATATAATATGTTTTGTGTATATAATTAAACATTAACAATCTAACAATTTTCTTTGAACTAACTTAATATTTCTACAAAGCAAAGTTTTCCAAAGTTATAAGCTTTGTTCGTAGAACACTGTATTTTGGTGACGGTTTTTGACTGATTGAAAATAATGAAAAGCAGTCCGCCAAACTAAACTCTGAGTACGGTATAATATAATGTGTCAATTCGATCTTGAGCGCTACGTCACAACGACATTGCTGCTTGTTATTAGCAATAACTCAGTTCTTGCAGAACTAAACAATTCTAAACTAGAAATGGAGGACTCTTTTTATGATTTTCAATTAGTCAGAAACTAACAAAAAGTGTTCTACGAACAAAACTTCAGTGTTTACCTCGGTGTATACAAGAAACGTGCCAGCCATCAAACGGAAGATAGGCAAATTATTTTTGTCCAATCCACTCACATTTAAAAATTAAATTAAAATTAAATATTTTAGTTGAGAACAACTATTTTATGCAAAAACCGAACATAAAATTGTCAACTATGCAAGTAATTGTATAAATTATACGTTTATTTAAAACGCTATATTTTATTATTTATGGGTAATTAAAATAAATTTGAAACCGTATAATAAAATCAATACAATCACAATGTAGTGACCCCTACCCGTTTATGTCCAAATGAAATAAATCATTTAAATTATTAGATTTGGAAACTGGACCACTTAATCAAATAAAGTGTTCTCTGAAACACATTGCTATTCTGTGTACTATCTTATACAATACATAAACATAATTATATCTTGTTGAAAATGATGATATATACTAACATGTACAACCAGTCTAACAATAATTTGTATGTAAATATATTTATGTATATCTAATGCAGAATCCGTTTTCCTTCACTTTGATTTATTATGTAACCTGCAGCCATATTATTATATACCGCTTATATTAATTAAACTAAAACAATAAATAAGTAATTCGAGTCAATCCAATTTGACATTTATTGGGCTGCATATAGTATTATGAAAATACTGGTATATTTTTTAGAATATTACTTATTTATAGTATTTTGAAGGAGACGAGTTCAATAAGGCGCTTCCAGTATAGCTACTGCGTCTACGGGAAAAAAATAACTATTTAATAAAAAAAAAATCCATTAAAATAAGTAGAGCAAGATTTAAGCTTCTAGAAAATATTCAAAACAACTAAAAAATAGAGGAAAATAAGTCTTTAATAGCTTGTGAATAATATTTTTGGACCGGTTTTTGTCAATTAGCAAAAGTAATTTCAATAATAAGTCTCTGTTTTTTATTAATATTTTATTTATTGGATTAATTATGAAAAAAAATTACAAGATATTTGTTTCTTGATTTATCAGTAGTTCTGGATATTTTCTAGAGACTATAACCAAGAATTGCTTTTCCAATTTCTGGAACCTTTTTCTCATATCTCGATGTGACGTTATGTTTCCAACTAGGAAACCTGGCGAATAAGTTAGATATTGGTTCAGCTATATTTAAAAAAAATATTGAAAAGTTTTTTTTTCCTATAGATTTAGTAGCTACTGGATGTGCTTTATATTTATCGAACTCTCCCAATCAAATGCATTTTAGTTACTTTGTGCATTCGTTTTTTTTTTGTTATAAGCAGTTTAGTTACCTTGTACTTCAGCATTGTGAAAATGTTAACGGTAAATCGGATAGTTCATTCTTCTAGGAATTCGAATGAAAATTAATGATAATAAGCTCTAAAGTTCAAAAACTTTTAAAAGTTAAGATCAAATTCAAGCCATTATAATGAGCCAATAATATGCCGGAACTGAGCGCGCTTGTTTAAAAAACTTAAGATTTATTCTAAATTAGTCCAACAAATTCTGTATTAATTTATAATTTTTAGTTGACATTTTAAATAATTGTTTTCAAATCAAATTAATTTAAAGTTTTATTTAAATAAAATGTTATCTAAGATTTTATTTCTTCTTGATCAAACCTAAAAACATTCAGAATTCGAAATTAATGTTGGTGTACGAGTATATGAAGTTTTGTGGATATTGCAACGCTAGCGTTTAAATTTAGCACATGTTTCACCAAAATACGAGCCAAAATGCGGATCATGTCCTTCTGGATTTTGGCATTTCTGTAGAAAATTAGTTGATTTTAAAATTATTTAATCCGCTTAATATTGCCAAGACAGCAGACAATATAAATGCTTGTTAAACTGTATCGCTGATTAGAGCATTCAGCTCTTGGATGAAAATAGAAATACATTTGTTACTTAGGGGATTATATCATTGTTCAGCAGAGGGCAATGATATAATAAGAATTGGGTAATATACAGTATGTATACACTATTCCGGATTCCCGGATTATGAGTCGGTTCCCGGATTGAGACTTGATTTACAAAGCGAATATTTCTAATTTTGTTAGATGTTAGAGCAAAAACCACACGTGTTTTACAAGTTTTAAAAGAAGCAAGGCATTTTATAAACAGTAAATGTTTGTGATAAATCACAACTGAAAAATGTTTTCTCTTTTTAACTCAATCCGAGAACACACTGTATATTGATCTCTTTTATTTATATAAAATATTTTGCTTATATTTATTTTTATGATTACCATATTATTATTACTTTGGTACAAAATAACTTTACCGTTCAGGAAAATAGAGTTATAAAGCAGAAAACTCTATTATTATTATTTACAAAAGTAATATAATACTAATAAAACTGGTCATTCGAAATGACATTCATTTAGAGTTGTCAAGTGCAGTACAATTGCTATACAATGTAGTTGATAACTATTTTATAACTAGTTTTTAAGCTTGCAAAAACAAAACAATTGCAATATTTTATGCATTAATTATATTTATTAAAAATTTTCAAATGTATGCGTTATAAAATACATATATGTTTAATCTTTATTGATTCCCAATTGGCTACCAAATTTCGATATAAAATATTAAGCGTTTTTAATATTTTAAATTGACCTTAACTAAATTATAGAAAAATGCTGGATGGCGTCATTCGAAGTACCAAGCTCTCGACTAAGCTATTGATTCTAAATTTGACATTTTCTTAAATTATATAAATACTTATATTTTATCAACTCGATTGGATTGAATAAAGGTTAATTGCTTAAATAAAATCCAAAAAGAAAAAAATATTTGTAACTAGAATTAATAGTATAAATATTTACATACATACATTGTGGCCATTTTTGCTAGAATATATCTCAACTCAAAATTGCATTCCAGTATTCGATTTAGAAAACTGAGTGATCGTATTCTGGTTTTCCTTTCTGATCGTTGACGCTTCGCTCTCAGATTATTTCTCGTTGACTTCAGCATGAACACTGAATTGGTAGATTTCCACTAATATTTCATCGAAAGTTTTTTTTTAATGGCAAGTTAATTGATGTAGTGTTTGTTACAGTTTACTTTGTGAGTGCTATGTTGTAAACGTTGCCTGCCTATTACACAATGTTTTGCTCTTTGCTGTAACTAATCTATACATGTCCATCATGTGCATTTGAATTAAAATCATGGTCCAACAATATTGTGCATTGTATTTTTGAAGTTTAATCGACAAATTTGTTAATTATTTACTATAATTCTTTTAAGTTCAAGCTGTAATTATTAAATTGTGATTTGGGTGAATGCGCCAGTTCGAAATAGTAGCCAAAAACTGTATAATAAAACTTTGAAATTTAATAATTTGATATAGTTTCATAGATGTGAAAACCGTCGAAATATAAGCCAAATAGAAACGAAATAGAACATGTCTGTAAATTATTCTCCAAAAAGTGCCGTCCTAAGATATCAGATGATATAAACCTGAATATTTTATTAACTACCTAAGATAGTCTACATAATAGGACTTGATAATATCATTTATTTGACCAAAAAAAAGGAAAAGGTACATCCTTACAAACTAAAGCTTTTACATGAGTTGGCCGAAGACGACATTGATCGAAGGGTGGAGTTTTGTGAGCAGATAACTGAAATGTGCCATGTAGATGCCGTGTTCTCGAAAAGAATACGTTTTGGTGATGAATCAAGCTTATGTCTAAATGGACATGTAAATTGACCAAATTGTAGGTATTGGGCAAGAGAAAATCCCCATTTGATTCATACCCAGTGCCACTAAAACGCTAATGTTTAGACAGGAAATTTTGGTAATTTTATAGGACCTTATTTCTTTGAAAGAATACTTTGAATGAACATACAATTTTGACGTAAGGAATTGAGACTTGATAATTGTGTGTATCTGTAAAATTCTTTCTCACCACGCATTGAATGTTCAGCGTTACTTAAATTTAGTGCTTCTCAATTAAGGGATGTGCAAAAGGATGGCGCCACACACAAAAGCAACATTTTACAGTTACTTCAAATAAGTATTCTCTACTTGATTCTCTATTTCGCCTCTATTTTTTATCCTCGTCTCTAAAACATACTAATTTACTTGTTCTGTTTCATTATTTTGAGGATTTGTACGCAAACTTTATGTGAAATATTATGATTAATTATTTTTGGTAAATCTTTCCAAATATCCTTTAAAAATAAGTAATAATATGTGATAAAACACAATATTATCCCATTAAAACACTTCGCCACAAAAGCTTTAAATTTATTAGTATGTCAACTCAAGCATGCTAAATCCTGATAGTCATAAAGTTACAACACAATGAAAATCCTCTTCATATATATTGGACATTTTGTACATTTCACACCATTTTGAACTTAAACAGATTATACATTGTCTCTTTTATTTAATTAACTGCAATCGTTAATCTCTCAGTCTTGTTCGTAAATGAATAATGGACAAAATATGGAATTCATTTCGTTTGGTTGGAAAACTTTCAAATGAATACTTCTACCTATGTATTTAAAAAAAATTCAATAATTTTTATTCAAGCGAAAAACATTAGTGAAAAGGATAACGCAAAAATTCACATTGAAAGTTCAATATTTGATATTTTTTACTATAGCTAATAACTTGCTAAAAAAGAAATTGCTAAGGATATGTTATTTTATATTTATTTTATAATATATTTTGTAATTGAAATAATTAAAAATACGCAGTCATTTGAATATTTTATTTAAGCTATTAGATTGAGTTTTACTTCAGAGCGGATGTTGATTTCCTGTAAAAGTAGGTTTGATCTAAAAAATGCTATAAAGGAATGAAATAACATTTTCAGGCATTTCTGTTAAATTTCATCAAGGATGTGCAGAATCCTTTTATTGTCGTTTAATTTGTACTATGTCCTAAATCGTTATAAATTACAGGTTGCTTTTTATTTATGTTTAGTATTATGTATACGCCGTACATAAGACATTTCCCTTGGGTTATAAATTCGCATAGTCGAAGAGAAAAGTTGAACTTTTCAATCTTGAAAGTTTTGAAATAAAGTTCTTAGGGATCGCACAATTTTGATATTCATGACCCCAACAACGGATATGTTTAAAGTTATGAACTACATACGAATACCAGCATACACATGGATTGCATTTCTATCGATATATGCGTTTTTTTATTATTTAAATCTAATAAAGTGTATTAAATCAAATGAACATTGTGGTTTTGGTTTGCATGTTACGAGAATACGATTTTTAATTATTTATTGACGGTCTAGTCAATGTTTTGGACTTCAATATCTTCGTCACTGAAACTGAAAGCCAATCAAAAACAAAAGCTTCTCTTTTTTAACCAGAATTGGTTCCTAGTAGAGTAGTTAATAAATATTTTTTATTGATTATCAAATTAATTTTCCCAGTCAGAAATGTACAATACTACTCATATATTAATATATGTACAGTGGCGGCCAAAAAAAACGCAACACCTAATATTGCTCTTTGTAAAAACGACTTTTTAGCATACTTGATATTAGTCACATATTTGTTGTCAGTGTCAAAATAATTTTATAATAAATTATCACAAAAGACTTAAATCCTTCAAATAAATGCCTCAATTAAACACATTTCAAAAATCCAGAGCCATTGCCAAATTAGAAGACGGTTGGTCATTGCGAGAAGTTGCTGCAGGAAAAAAAATATTTTTTGTTTTTTAAATATCATTTTTTTTTTAATTTTGTTTTTCAATTTTAATATAAAGAAATTTTACAACACTAAAACTTTTAAAATTACGCCTACTATTCGTTTAAAGGTGTTGCGTTTTTTTTGGCCGCCACTGTATGTCATAATTACCTTACTTTAATTGAATTAGGATAAATATTGTTTAAAAACTGTAACCAAATGCAGTATGGATTGTTGACGTGTTTGATTTAGTGAAGTCTATTCTGCGAAATCCTTATCCTATTGACTATTTCAATTAGTTCCAATTGCATCTTCTTTATCCGAAAACCAAATTTGAATACTAAACGCTCTGAAGAGAAATGTAATATCAGTAATGATGGTTAACTATAGCTATATATTGAATGGTATTATTCATGATCCTTTCAATTATATGTATTACATTGATCACTAAACATAATAATTCTGTAAATCCATACAAGTAACAGATAAATTAATTTTCAACGTAATTTAAAATAAAATCCTGAATCCCGTCAATTTTTCATTCTAAAATAAGAATATTTGAGCAGAATTTTATACTTTCTTGTTCTTCCCTGGCATTGAACGATAGCCCTTTAAAAGTTTTAAATATATTCAAAGCGCTTGTAAAACCCCCATGTGAAAGAGGGTTTTTAATCATCTATTCAGCAATTTTTAATTTCTCTAATCTTTTTAGTGAGAAAAATTAAATGTTTAATATTACTAAAGATCGAATCGACAAAATCGAATTTTAGAATAGAGATCCTGAGAGTTGAACAATAAAAAAATTCAGGAAACCGCGAATGCTCATCAGTCTGAAAAAGCAATACTGCGGAGCAGCTTTCAATATTTTGCTTTCCCTTTCTGATTTAAAAGATTGACTTTGGTCGTCGATAGACGTTTGCGGGCTAATGCAGAAAAGATGCATCACTTATCCAACTTTTTCTTAAAGTGATTTTGCTTTTTTCATATTATTAGTATTTTTGAATGGTTGGGTTTTAGCAGAATTTTTTCCACAAACTGTATACAACTACAGGATATATTTAAAATCTAACTGTGCACACGTTTTTCAGTAGAATCCAGCATCATTGTTTTGTAACAGGATATTGCAAACTATACATCTTTCAGGATACTACTCGTATTTATAGCTTGTACAATTATGGCACTGGCCAACAACATGAAATTAGCGTATCTTGTGTTATACTGTATTATACTGTAATTAGTCAAATTATCTTGACCCTTAGTTTTGGACATAATGATATTAGTTTAACGTAATATTCAATTTCGCACAACCATATTGAGCCACTAGCCCAACACGCAAATATAAAAAGTTATTCAATTTAAATATTTTATTTTGAGTCGTTGTGGTTTTCTTCTGTCGTGTTTCGTATATAGAATCCAACTATCTAACTATCCTTGACATTGTGGATTGTTGTGCACCTCCAAGCAAACCCCTAGCCACCACATATCGTTGACAACGGTCTGTCCTAGTCTCAGTCCTAATCAGCTTCAATTACAGTCTATTTGGTCATTGGTCACAGGAAGAAAATATACGATTTCGCAAACAAAAACAGACTGTTATTCAATCTGTATAAAATAACAAACACTGTATTAGTAAAATCTTACGGAAAGCCATTTTAAACATAGAATTTTAATTTAATGAAAAATATTTTCCATTTGAGTTTGACATTGTGTCCTTGATTCTCAGAAATATTCCATACATTTGAATTTTCTCACAACAGTATTAATAAAGATAGTTTTGTACAACTTTTTGGTTTAACATTTTGAAGATATTATTATCATTGATTACCAATTTTATATTATTTTCCTAATATTCCAGAGAAACTTTTCAGTAAGGGGTTCTTGTTGCAAGTTGAACATTGGTCGGTTTTCATGGCTGGTGAAAGCAACCCATATCAATTCAACAATTTGAGTATATGAGTATACAGTGCGTTTGAATTGAATAGGAATCATAGTATTCACAATTCCTATTCAGTGGGATCCGTCCAACCAATTAATGGTATATGCGTTATTGGGTTCCCTTACCGCTCTTCAATCTTTCTAATGCCAATAGCAATGCGAACACTGTGACCCTTGTTCTTTCTAGTTTAAACCGCGTTGTAGTTATGTGGATACTTGAATAGAAGAAAATGAATACTAGTGGAAAATGAATTCGAACATCATTTAATCATATGAAGTGATAATACTAACGTTTACATTAACCATTAACCACCATTAACACTAACGTTAGATTTTAATCGTTTAACAATATTGACTAAATATATAAGTTTCTTCCAAAAAAGGTCAATGTCATGTTAAGGTTATATGACAAACTTTACAGTAAAATGTATAAATCCATCTTTGCTAACATTATTAACACAGAGGAGGTTTTTATCGGACCAATCCTGATCTTTGTATGGCACTCGAACGCTGAGCTGAGTTCACCACCTTTAATTAATTCATTTAAGTGAACAATATGCTAAGCTGTAATCGGTGGAGAAGGCGACAGGGTGGATGGAAAGTTAACTTGTTATTACCAAGTTAAGCGTTCATTTTGTGGAATGGAAAATGTATTATTTTGCGTAAAATTTCTTTGAAAAATTGAGTACAGGTCGGGCTATAAATAGGTCGTCGTGGACGCGTCTATATTGTAAGTGGATTTTAACAAGCGAGCAGGTGATATCGATTATTGTCTTCTCAATACAAACTATGTATAATAAACATGCGAACCTTAAGTCTATGGCCAATTTGGTCATTCTATCCAATGAAATGACCAAGGGAATGAAACTGGTTAATTTAGATACCTTACCTGCTCCATATAGAAGTATATACAACATACACTAAAATAGAATAGGTTAAGGGTGTGAGTTTATTAAATATAAATCACAATCAGTAGCTAATAAATTTATAGGAAAATATGATGATTACACAGTACTACCCTCTTTGTTGTGTTAAAATTTCTTATTCAAATTTTTAGATTTTTGAAGTTAATTTTGTGGAATATATTTAATCGTGTTATTTTGAATTGTTTTTAAAATATTTAATTAGACAGCAAATTTAAAGCCAATCTGAGCGATAAAGTTAAAACGTGTAGGTATATGAAGAGCTGAAAAAAGAGCTGAAAAAAAGTGTGTTATACCCTATTTTAAGTGGATGCCCAATTTGGTCGTTTTTGGTCTCTAATGGGCAGGTTTTTGAAAATTTTCATCGATATCATCCATGGACAAGTAAAAAAAACGACGCAAATTATGTTTTAATCGTGTCAGTAGATTCCGAAATATACTGGTTTAAATAAACGAACAGACCGACAGGCACACCGAAATTAGTGAATATGATTTTTGTAATCTAGGCATTCTAAAAATTAAAAAAGTGAAAATTTTACGATTACAATATTTCCTCTACGAGGAAGGTAATCTTAAAATGTATGCGGTCCTAGATAAAACTTATGCGCCTTCTTATTAGTTGGAAACTTGACGTCACATCGAAAGTTGAGGAAAAGTTCTAAACATTGTTAAAGCAGTTTTTGTCTGTGTTATAGCCCTTAGAAAATACACAAAGCTACTGAAAAATTGATAAATTAGTATATTATTTAACGACCGTGTAATAATACTATACATTCTACGAGTATTTAATAGAGAATATTTCGTTTGGCTGTGAAAAGTTTTGAAGAAATGTTTAATATTTATCTCTGAGTTGTAAAACTTGAAACGCTGTGATTAGTCGGAAATAGTTGAGTAATGAAATATTACTCAACACGCGTGAGTAATAAATAGCAATACATATCAAAAAACTCTTATATAAAAAAGGTATTATTTAATAAGATTAGAAAAATATATTTTTCTATTTTGCAGTACCTTTGGATATTTTCTAGCGGTTATAAAGTAGAGAAAAACGGCTTTACCAGTTTTTAAACTTCCCCTGGCCTTATGATGTGAGGTCACTTTCCAATTAATAAACAGGGCGAATCAGTCAGATCTAGGTCCAGCTACATTTTAGGAGATTTTTTTGATTGAAACATTATTTTCTTCCTGTCCATTCAGTAGCTACTAGATGTGCTATATATTTATTGAACTACTGTGAGTAGAAGTGTAGACTATAAAATATAATTTACTTGATCACTAACGAAGGATATGTGTCATAAATTGTAAAGGCTACTTTAATATTGACAAAGTTGGCAGGTTAGGCGTGTTATTCAATTATTGTTAAATTTGTTTTGTGTTGCTTATATATGCTATAATGATAATAACCTATGTTAATTATCTTTTAGCAAGTGTCAATTAAACTTAATTATTATTTATTATGTGTCATCTTCACAAACTATCACTAGAAGTGCAATAATAATACACTGTAGATGTACTACATGCTCATACTTGACTAAATTGTTTTTATCTTACATCTATTATTTATCTTCTGAACTAACATAACCACCTTACTGAAATGTGTTGCTACATTTCTTGTAATTATACATATTAATGGATGGAATTCACATCCATTTTACATTTATTTATGAATACTAAGTACAAACTTGAGGAATCAATATTAAACTTTGAACTAAGTTTTGTGTTTAGTTTTCCTTTAATGTTAATGATGAATAAACAACTTATCGTTCAGTAAATTCGTTCATAGCGTATATTAAGTTCATATCAAGGAAATAGGTTCAGACCTTTCAGTCTAAACATGCAAATTCAAATTTATTATACATTTAGTAGATGTTTTATTAAATTTTGATGAATGAAATAAAATACATTTTTAACTCATCAAGACTAACTATAAAGGTCATGTCACATTCAAAAAGTCGAAAAACGTGCTTATCAAGCTCGTGAACAACTAATCCAATTAAAAATTCGCTGGAAATGAGATTCCACAGTACTTCTCTCGTTGCTATATTAAAATTTGTTATTCAAATTTTTAGAATTTTGAGGCATCTTTTACTGAAAAAAATTATCGGGTATTTAAAAATGCTTTTTAAATTTTAACTAGGAACAAAATTTTAAACCAATTTAAGCGATAAAGTTGAAACGTGTGTATGAAAAGATTAAAAAGTGATAACTTGTTGTAGGTACTCTAATTTAATGAAACTATTTGAAGCTAAATTTAAAATTACCAATATAAATCAATGTTTGAAGTAAATCCTAGCACTATCAGTGTAAGGGGTGTGTTAAGGGTTAAAAACATGAATTGAGGATTCGAGGACATTTTTGATTAAACTAGTTTAAATAATATTTCAATTTATTATTAGAAAACAAATTTAAAAGAAATCTGACTAATCCAACTGTAAGGGGTGCATTAGGGGTTACAATTGTAATATATAGGTCCTACCCTAATTTTAATTAAATTACCTAAATAATGATAAGTTAAGTAAGTTAAATTACTACTAGGATCCAAATTTGAAAGAAATCCGAGCAATTTGACTGTACATGGTATGTTAAGGGTTGAAATTGCAAAATAAGGGTCGTATACTATTTTAAATTATATTATTCGTAAATATGTTTAAAATGTATAGTAGAAATCGAATATGAAGAAAATCCGAACCATATGACTCAAACTCTATATTGGAGGGGCGGGGGTGTGTGGTAAGGGTCGAAATTTATTTTTACTCACTCTTTATGTAAATATTACTAAAATAACTGATGGAAAAGTGTGGGTAATGCTGCCATATAAGAATCACAACACCGGCAATTTTTGAACAATTAACTTAAATGGCAAATGGGTCGTAGGGGCTTATTTTTAGGGGATGAAACTTTTACCAGCATTTTCTTCAATGTATCCCTAATATGTATACCAAATTTGGTCCAAATCAAATATTCCTCCTGGCAGATATTCACGTTACAACTTATTCATTTTTACAACTTTTTGACCCTTCAACCCTTAATAAAAATTCAACCCTATAATAAACTCCAGATTTTTTGAGAGCATTCACCACTTGGGGTATACACGAAACATATATTCAATATTTGGTTAAAATCGGTTAGCAACTTTAGAAGATTAAGTGGATCTACCGATTTTGCCATTTTTAGCATGTTTTTGGCCTATAACGCGCAGGTCTTTGAGAATTTTATAAACTTTTTTTCTTCGATATCATCTATGGGCAGGTAGAAAAAAAGGACGCAAATTTTGCTTTAATCGGGTCGGTACATTCCGAAATATAGTGTTTTAAAGAATTGCACAGACCGACCGACAGACCGACAGACCGACAGACCGACAGACGGAAATTAGTGAATATGATTTTCGTAATCTACGCATTCTATAATGTAGAAAAAAGTGAAATTTGGAGAAATTTTTTTTTTCATGAATACAATACTTCCTCTACGAGAGAAGTAATATAACGCCACTTGAAACTTTTAAACGTGCTTTAATTTTATTGTTAATGTTTCATAAATACACTTTTTAAATATTTTCTTATAAGTAAAATCGCCAGAGATTTCATTCATTTTCATAACGAGAAAGAAACTTGTTTCAAATAAGAAAGCTTAAAATTTGAATCTTATTGCATTGTATCATGTATATTTTCCTCTTTATATTTTATAACGATTTGTGAACAATAATTTATAAACAGAATAAAATATAATAGTAGAACGACAGAATAAAATAATAATAAGTTATTTTAATTCGCCCTAAATCACGTGCTTGATGCTCCATAAATTTAAATTACATTCAGCTTTAATAATTAACGGTCAGATAAATTTTAGGTCTAAGGACTCAAAGAATTGCTAGTTGCATTTATTGTTTAGGTAAATGTAGTGGTAAATAAAGTCTAGTCTTTATACAATTTAATATAAAATCTAAAATTAAAATAAATTAAGCAGTTTTGTAAAATTCATTATACATTATAATTTTATATATAGGTATAATTTAATTTTAATTTTGTTTTGTTTTACTTTATTGGCCAAAATTACGTTATTATTATTTACTTGTTTGTTTATATACAAAATATTTAAATTAACGTTGGAAAACAAATAGATCAAATCAACATATTCAATAAAAATATAATTAATGAATAATGAAAACTTAAAAACTAAATGTATAGTATTATTAATTGTTGTTTATATGAAAATTACATTAAACAAGCATTGTGATGGTTTTCAATTACAATTTATTAATGCTTTCCAATATAAATAGGTTTTTAGAATAACGATACATAATAACAATAGACTATTATTTAATTTATTTCCGACCTGAATTTGATATGCATTGATTAATCGCTAAATGTGGTTTATATACGAGTACATATGTGTTTATATATGTCCTTTGAGGATTAAATATTACGGAGGTGTTGTACAGTTTTTACGAAGCAAATGTGTATTTTATTAACAATGCAAATATTTTGATTAATTAGCACCAGCTACCGGGTGAAAATTAATACACTTCTCCCTTGTAATTGGCAAGTTTCAAACTATTTTTATTTGAAAAAAATTAATGTTTTAAGAAAATTGTTAATTAGAGTTGTTTATATTAGTTTTATCATTATTGGCAGTAAAGTCTTGCTTTTAAATCTATTTAGATATAACTCTGGGATATAGTTTTAAACTAAGATCCGATCGTTTTCCAGGGAACCAATATTGGAATTCCATTGACTCAGCTTTTCTATTCCACGTCTTTATATTTATTCATTTCTTAGTTTAATATAATAGAATTGGCAGAAAGACGAAAGCCCATAGACGATTGTTTTTGTGACAATAAAGATTTAATATATATAAATACAATTGAAATGCTAAATAATTCAGTTATTACTAATTGCCAATAATTCTAAAAAGGGGCGACTTCAATCTGCTATTGACTACACAAATTAGCGATTTCCTTCCTTTTATGTTTTATGGATTGTCAACGTTTTCTACGTCTACGATAATTTCACAAATAGCGACCAGTCGCTGAAAAATAAGTTTGTACGGTCAATAATTCATGAAATATAGCTGAAACGGTCCGGGCGACTGTTTTGTTAAAGCATCTCGCTTTTATAATGAGTAAGTACAATAGAAACTATCTAATGGTACTTTAGAAAGAGGAGAAATACACTTACACACTTAGAATTGACTTGAACATTTTTCATTAATTAGCGAACGAAAATTTTAAAAACTGTTTTTTTTTCAAATTTATGTTTCAAGTTTTGTAGCTAACGTACAAAATTCAAGTCTCTTTCTTGTAGTTACATCTGTGCCCTTTCTAATAGTGTACCGTTGGATAATTTATATTGTTCATATATAAAAGTGAGGTACAACATTTTCCAAACAATCTTAATTTTTTTTTGTTAGAAATGTTCTCATAACTGAAATAGCATTGCCTCACTGAACATAAAACGTTGGGTGAGATAGCTACTAGGTATAGGATCTCCAGAACATTCTTGCAAACGACATCCCAATAAGTTTATAAATAGCTGACCTGTGGACCAATCGTGCCAAAGTCTCAATACTCAATAGCAATCGGTGTAAAAATACGTGTGTAACAATTGGTCATATTTCTTTGATTGGTTGCATTGAGCTTGTTCCACATTTAGCCGTTTTATATCACATAAAAATATCGAGGGTCGTACGATTACGAGGGTCGTACGATAAGCTGCTGAAAAATTAAAAAATGAACTTTTTGTACCAAAACGTATGTTATTTTCCAATATAGCCTCCTTTTAGCTGTATCCAGCGTTTTCCAATTTTTTTACCCTTCCGAATAATATGATTTCTCCCATTTTTATTTCTATTACGTTCAAAATATTCTATTGTTTCACGAATTACTTCATCATTAGAGCCGAATCTCCTTCCGCCGAACCATTCTTTGTTCGGAAACAGAAAGTAGTCGGTGGGTGCTAAATCTGGATAAAATAGTGGATTGAAAAGCAATTATTTTGTACTAATTGCTCTCCCATGTAATAATTCATGTAATTTAGCTATTCATTATGCAGTCGTCACACGATTACATTTCGTGTCAATTGTGAGCAAATCTAATTTTTTTCTGTCACCAGCGACACATATGTCTTTCAAAATATTTCGCTATCATCTTTTGTATCTTGTGAACTATGAACAAAAGATTACTGCAATCAGAAAATGCAGTCAACCCTTGGTCTCTCGCGATCAACATACTGTTTAACCTGTCACACCCTTGTTTTGATTTTAGTTACATATTCCATATGCTCCAAATCTGAAATGTCATCAAAATTCAAATAAAGTCTACCTGGATATTATTTCTCACTTATTTAGTTAAAATTATAGACCTTGGTAAAAACAAATTGTTTGATTTTAAGCTTACATTGTGTATAATAATCAATTAGAAAGCACTAATCTTCAAGAACGTTTCATGAATATTAACCGGGATTCAATCTTTAGGTTAATTTCCATAATAATTTTGTCTAGATCTAACGTTACAATTTTGTATATTTTATAAAATACTAAGGAACATAAAAGTGACGGAGTAGATAGGTAAACTTCTATAGTATTCATTTTAATCAATGATATCGATATTGAATACAGTATAGTGCACGTAAAGCTCACCAACTGGTTATTAACCCCAATAACCCCATTTCGTAATCATGATTTATTGAATTAAGTGAAAAAATAATTGTTTAAATAGATTTTTAATTTCTAAAATGAATTTTGTTCTGTTTCAAATCGATTGAAAATATTACATTTTAATATAGTCATGCTAAGAAAACTAACAATGTTGATGTAACGTATTTATGTTTCTTTACGAGTAAAGTTGGTTCATGTTCTACTTGTATTTGCGCATTTGCCCTCATTAGTTCAGCAAATAAAAATAACTATCCATTAAATATAATGCATGACTTTCTAGTAAATGATATATTACTGTTAAAACATACAAATAATGGATATTTAAAGGTATTGACATATTATTATTTGTTTATGGACGGTTCTATAGACATATAAAACATTAAGTGCAATTGCGAACACGATAATGGAAGTAGCTAATATTGAGTGTAGTGTGTTGACAGGATCTTGAGTTCTACGTCACAACGAGATTGCTGCTTGTTATTTTCTATAGTGTAGATTGTACCAAAAAGCCATAACTATTACTACTTGTTTTGAAAAAATATACTGTGTTATGTGGATTTTTTGCATGTAAGTCCAACCTACACAAATTGAAAATAACTATAATCACTAGATTTTGTATCTTATTTCCATTTTTGTGCTCTTAAATGTACATCGTTATATTTCTTTCTTGAGTGCACACAAAGTCAGTATTTTTTTAATTACGTATTTTGAACTATTAGGAACTCGTTTAGAACTTTGAAAAGAACTTTTAATTGTACTGATATCAAGCAGACACCATAAATTCCGCGACTTTTCTTTTATTAAAAAAAATCACCTCGGTAAAGACGCTTATTGAAGCAGTATTTCTACCATCAAATATCAGACCAGTTGATGTTTTGAATGTCGAGTTTGATTAAACATATACGAGTATATTTAATTTCAAATGTATGAATTTAACTTGTTTAGAGTTGTACAACATTATTTTTGCAATTTTCGATTAAAATGACGTCTTTTTAGTTGCCATTTTTGATGTTGAAACGGCCTACTTTTTTTTTATTGTTCTAAAAACAGCGTGAAAAAAAGACTTTTTTTCACTCTTTTTCTACTTTTTTTCATTATTTTTACTTTTTTTCATTATTTTATAAATTGCTCAAAACGCGGCAAAATATTATAAAGCAGCATTGTTTTATTTATTAATAAAATTAATTATACAATTAGTAAGATTATTTATTCACAATCGTTATTGTAATGTTGTGATTACCAACGATTTAGAGGTCGGGAAGTTGAACATTACATACCTAGGTTCGTAATACTGTCAAATAATAAATATGATTGTTTGACACTTGCAACAGTAGAATTTACACAAGTATTTAATGTATTTCGCTATTTCCACACTTTTAATTACATTTAAAGATTAATCTAGTCCAACAGCACAACAAATTAATGAACTATCGTAAAAAACAACACGCAACACTGTATTTTTGTTTTGAACTGGAGTTTTGACAACTGCAATTTCACTCCAGATTTGCTGATCGAGAAGTGCATTTCCACCACGGTCGAAAATGTGTTTTTATTCATACATTTTTAATTATTTTTTTGATAATAAATTGTTCGATTGTGAATAAAATAGTATACATACCTCGGTGGGAATTTCATTACAGCCTCGCGCTTATATCTGACCTCGAGGCTTCGCCTCTCGGTCAGATATTAGCCCTCGGCTGTAATGAATATCATTCCCAACTCGGTTGTAATATACTATTAACTGAACTGGAACATATAAGCAACACTTCCATTAAATTTGAGTTAGCAAATACTTCTATTCAATTTGAATTATGTGAAGAAAACTGTTTGATTTTTTGTTCCTAGGGGCAATTTCAATTGTTTTATCAATGCTTGCTCTAATTAATAACAAATTAAGCTTGAATCAAGCAACCGATTGTCATCTGATTATTAACTAATCTTTAATATTTTTTTATTTTAATTAAAAATTGCAAAAAATAGTGTATACAACACGAGCAAAATTAGTTATTTTTTCACTTGTCGTATTGTCCAACTCGGCTGACGCCTCGTTGGACAAATTTACGACTCGTGAAAAAATAACTTACATTTTGCTACTTGTTGTATAAATAACTATTTTATATACAAACAAGAAATCCAATTATTGCACTGAAATAAATTTATTCGTTCAAATTTCAATTCAAAAGCATCACAAAATAAAACATTTAAATTGTAATAATTTTAATTGAATCTTTGAATGAAATATCGAGTAAAAATAAACATTCTACTTAATAGAATGTTAACTTGATTAATAATTAGATGGTCAACCCGACATTGCCCGTGAAATGAATATTTTGACAAATATTAATTTACCTTTTAGTTCGTTAAGTTTTGAAGAAAATAGTCGTAAAATTGTTCGTTAAAAAATGGACATTATAATTTAGCGACTTTAGCAATTTACTCGATTTATTCCATAAAAATATCACTTTATTCGATTTATTCCATGAAAAAATTACAAGTTGAGTTAACCAAGATTATCATCAATATTTAGGTGCTTCCAGTTGAAACAAATCCCTTCGCATATTCGTATACCAATTGAAATTGAAGTTTGGTTCGATTGGTCCATCGCCTAAGCTAATTAAAAAAAACTCATTAGGTAGTCGTTTGTTCTGGAGATCCAAGAGCTAGTAGATTTGCAAGTAGCTAATAGCTATACAGAAAGGAAAGGAGCTATACAGAAAGGAATCTGCAGTTATGTCATTTCTAAAAAAAAAATCGGTTTTTTAGTGGTACTACTTTAATTATAATTATATTTTAATATTGTATTTTTTAATATTAAATATTATTTATAATAAAGTGCAAAATTAATTTGTCATAAATTTAAAATTCCATAATTTGTTAATACGAGTATCATAAATCAAAGTACAGATCCAATATTTTCTAAACAAGTGTAATATGTATTTAAGTTCATATAGAAAGCTATAAATCAAGAAAATTCTGACACATATCAAAACAATATGAAGCATTTTTGTTCTTTTAAACTTATTAAGTTTAGTGTGTACAGGCTGAACTATATTGATTTTTACAAAAAGCATCAGTAAACAAATCTGTAAATTCGGCACGGTTGTTTCAAACTTCCTTCATATATGCATAATAAATAGAGAAATAATGACCACTAAGTGTCACATAATTGGTGGCTTTTAATTTGGACGAAATTTAGTTGGTGACAATGATAAGCATGTTGAGCTTAGTTTTGGACAACTGCAACAACTTATTTTTTTCTTATATACCTAGGGGACATTTTGATTTTTGGTTCAAGTTCATCAATTGTAACTTGGATATGTTTCTTGTGCAATGATAAACTAATAGTACTTAGTGAACGATGTAACAAAAAAACAACAAAAAAAAAACTGGACGGACACTTCAACTTTTTAACTAAATTACTTTACGCAACTACTTTTTTTTCTAACGCGTAAGTGTTACGAGACGTGTTACAAGACTTCGATCACTTACATGTTCTTATAACACGGAGGTGTGTTAAGGATCGTTTGTTTAATATTCATAATCAGCTTATTTATGAATAGGAATATAATTACGAATACCACTTGAAACCAAACACCAAGCTGCTGGATGAGAATATCAGTCAAAACTGTGAATTGAGGCTTTGAAAAGGTTTGATATAGCTCATGTACTATTTTTATCAAATTATTTGTAAATGTAGATGAATTTACTAGTATGAATCAAATTTGATGTAAATTCGGACACTAAAAAGTAATTTAAGTCTGATACAGTGTAGGTATTAAGGACGGTACTTAATTTAAATTTTGCTATTCTAATTTGAATAGAGAAATTAAATGAACTAATCAGAAAAGTGAATTTCTTAGGTAACGTCAGTTGAAGTCATTGCAAATAATTAGCGTTTTGCTTTACTTTTAAAAATTGCACCACTTTGATAAGTAATTTTCTTTTATTTTTGCTGCAATTACACAAACGTCCATCCCATATTTCGATTGATAACATAGATTATTAAAATATAAGTTATTTATTTATACAACAACACAACATATCAGATGTTACAAAAAATTATGCATTAGGAGGCATGTTAGCATTTCGTGCAATTTTTGCACTTGTGCAAGACGGTCAAGTAAATAAGCAAGTTATTAAACAGGCTCTACGCGATCAATTGAAAGCAGACACGCCATCGAGGGATATTTCGAGCTGAAAATTCTGCATACCAGTATTTTATTACGATTTTGGCCATTTTTGCAGATTGTACATTCATTCGGTAAGTTTTATAGAATATAATCATCTTCCAGAGAACGACTTCGAGTTAATAAACCAGGCCAATCCAAGCAAACCAAACTGTTTCTCACTGTTGTTGTTTTTCAGTGTTTCAAACACTGCAATTCTTCGAAAAAAAAGTTTGTGTAATATGACTATGGGTAAACCACGTAAAAAATACGCCTTTATCTCTAGACAGTTAACACTCGTATATGGCCATTTGAAAAGTTTTATATAGTACATTGCAGCTTGTGACTTATCTAATTTTGTGGAGATATAAAACTGCAATATTTATGAAATGTATGAAAACCTTACAGGTTAATTGGTGGGCAATTAAGTGCTCTATAAAAAAGCTGCACATTTTACTTCTCTCATCTATTATAATCGCAAAAAAATGGTTTGTTCAAAATTTCACCTTTTTTCAATCTTTTGTTAAATTCAAAACTTGCGCATTTAGGTATATACCGTGCAGCTACCGATACATTGAATCGTCTTCCACAAGTAGGGCATTGGACATAATCAGGATTACTTGCTGGAGATGGCGGCGGTAAATCCGACAACTTACCACCCTTTGCCAAATGTTTTTCCGTCATTTTAGCTGATCCAGTTATAGCAATAAACTAGTGATGGATGGTACGCCAATTGTTTTTTGGTTTTGGTGTTGGCTTCAGAGCCTTTTAAGTACTTTTGCCAAACCTGGTACTTTTGCTTACCACCTATGGCTTTAATTCGGTTTCCTGCCAACGATGCTTAGTAGCATCATAAACTTTAACAGTACTAACTGTTTGTTTAGCGGAGGAACGGATCGGAGCAGGTGTTTTTTGAGCAGTTTTGGCAGAGAAATGTGCTTTTAAATTGCTCATGGTTGAAGTAATGTATTCTGAGTATTAACCCTAAACACAAAATACTTGTACTGCTATATTTAATTAGAAGTTATCTATTAAATGAATGTTACAGGAATTCTAATAAAACAATTAATTTGAAGTTAAATAGTTGCTATGACTAACTACTTTGTTTCATATGCGTCTTGATTTGTAGCTATGCAAATAAAGTGCTGTTCTCTATCGTTGCGTTAAAATGGCGCTTCAATTTTTTTCAAATGATATGACGGTGATATAACTATATTTCCTATCTTATAAAGGCAAAATTTTACATTAGATGTAACAAAACATTTTAAAAATATCTATAAATAGTAACACTGTGGACTTTTTACTTGTCTCACAGAGGAGAAAGTATTATTTACTTCTCTCACAGAGAAACATGACATTACATAGAAAAACGATGGACAGTTTCAAAAATTGGTAAAGCAGTTTTTGCCATTGGTATAATTCCTATAAATCATCCAAAGTTGCTGAAAAATGGAGACAAAGATATCTTTTATCGCATATTAATATCATATTTGTACTGGTTACATTGTAAAACTTTATTATAAAATTTCATTTAAAACACAAGACGCTATTTTATGATGGCAGCAATTAAACTGATTTTGGTCAATTTTGTTTCAAATTACTGACATACGAGTATATTCATCCTCGTGCTTGTATTATATAATGGTGTCTATATATTTTAACATATTGAACTACAAGACAATTACTAATTAATGCACATAATCAATACTAAAACATAATGCTATAATGGCAATAATTTATTTTCAATAAGTAGCGAATTGGAAAGATTTGCAGATATTATAAATCTACCGCACAAATAAACTGAACACGCAATCTGGTTCAACTGGAATAAAGATTATGACAGCATTTAGTAGATTAAAACCAGCTTTGTGTATAATTCGGGGTTGCCTAATCTTTATAGATGAAACAAAATACATTCAGTATGCAAATGCACCAAATTCTAGAACACGAATCATCTTAACTTATATCTAAGATAAGAAGTTCTATATAATCGGCGGAAGAAGAAAGATACTTTTTATTCCAGCCAATGCATATAATGCTGATTGTTTGGAATACTTTAGTTGTTAAAATATTTAACTGTTGGAAATATCTTTTGTAATGAGAAGGAAACTAAAGGAAATGCTAGATGGTCGTAAAATTTCTCAGATGAGTAACGGCTGCAATATAACGTCATGGATCGTTATTGAAAGACGCTGATTTGAATAGACCGCAATGAAAGATACTAAAGTTAGCCCTATTAAGCGGATTATCAGCTTAATTCGCTACGTGATGGAAGTGGATTATTTAAAATAACATGGTTTGCAAATTTCATCATCAGTAATTCTACCAGGACTTGTAAACAAAACTTGAGCGAATAAGAAAGTGTTTTTATTTGTGGTAATACTAATAGTAGATAGAATATAAAATACGTCTATTTTGAAATTGTTACATTTGGCAACAAAGACGGATTGTATTAAGCATGTATTAAACTGAGCAAAAAACACAAGCTTAGATACATGTTGCAAGTGTCACAATTTGAATGGATTAAATTCGAAAACTTTCAATGCTTATATTCTTGAACCAAAATAAGATATGAAAGTTTTGCCCTAAGACAATAGTGTTAACGAACGTGTTTGGGAATATTTTTGTTAATATTTTACTTTGTTCCAAAAATATAAGCTTTGGAAGTTTTCAAATTGACACCTTGTATATCACCCCGTATATCAGTTTTTTTTGTTCCCAAGAAAAATTGCGTTAAAATCTCCGCTACTAAACAATTTTTGAAAGTAATGTTTTATATTTTCAATGCATTTCGATCGTACTAAAACACTATTGCAGAATAAAATCCTGGTAAGCCAAACGGGTAGATAACATTTAGGATTTAAGAAGTTTGGTTTTACAATCCCCAAAGGAAGAAAGATAACAGTTCAATCTTTCGTACAAAACCCATTCTTTTTGCTTTTAACTACCACTATTTCTTAAAAAATATTACTTTTTTTGTCATTTTCCACAACTTTTATCACAGCATTAATTGGAAACTGCACCCACTTCGACTATATTTTCATAGTACTAAAACACTAAAAGCTTTGTTAATTATTAAAAATACCTATTACTCTCATGAAAATCAAATGCCACTTGGTATCCATAATAGTTGTAAAAAAAGAGTCAACTAAAAATCTAAAGGTCAGAAATTAGAAACATAAATCGTAATGCATAAAACATCTTATTTTAATGAAATACAATATTTTATTGAAAAGAAACTGGTGATAAATTGGTTAAAGTTACTTTAACTCTCTCGGTTAGGTTGTTAATATTATAGATCGAGCTTTCAAACGCAATAAAATGTGTAAATTAGGTATTAATGGAATATCAAAAAGAGGCGAAACGTGGAATTATTAAGAAGCAATTTTTCTCAAGTAACAGCGATGATGTACATTGTTGAGAATTTTAATGCGATACAGTATTGAAAATTTCCCACTTATATTTTGTCTTCATTCTGCTTTCAACTCGATACATTTATGTAATGGTTCTCATTTCATTTTCCAGTGGTGTCATTTACACCTTAACGGCACTTGTTTAATTAATACATTCAAGACAAGCAGTCATGGAGGTCGATGAAAGCTTCAGCCAGGCAACACTGATACATATATACTATTTAATTATTTTACACCGTACTTTAAACCGTTATTAATTAAGCGATATTATAATTTGACTTCCATTAACTTTACTCTACAAATAATAACTGATGAATATAGTTGTAGTTTATATTCATTTGTTTACACTCTTAATGGATAAAGTTTACCTTGCATGTACATTTTGAATTACATTCACCCTTCTGCATTTATAATTGTTTCAAATCACGAACCAATTTTTTTTTAATTTGTTGCTACATTATGGGGTTTTACACTATTATGGTAATGGGAGTATTGTAATAGTGATAGATTTAGCACAGGTACCCAATTATTTTTTTAACATCTTAGAATGAGTAGATTACGAAAAATCATATTTACTAATTTGCCTGTCCGTCAGTCGGCTTGTCGGCCTGTCAGTCTATTTGGTTGCTTGAAAACTGATTTATCTCAAAAACTACTGAACCTTCCAAATCAAATTTGGATCGTTTTTTTTTTCTTGTCCTCATAAGAGAATAAAATCAAAATGTATAAAATCTTAAAAGACATGCGGAGTAGGAACAAATAAACAGACGACAAATCACAAATATTAACTAGAAGTTTTAAATGTCAACCAAAGGCGTCAGATGTCGTCTAAAATGTCAATTGTTGAATAAATTCGCTGGAAATGAGATTCCACAGTACTTCTCTCGTTGCTATATTAAAATTTGTTATTCAAATTTTTAGAATTTTGAGGCACCTTTTACTGAAAAAAATTTATCGGGTTATTTAAAAATGCTTTTTAAATTTTAACTAGGAACCAAATTTTAAACAAATTTAAGCGATAGAGTTGAAACGTGTGTATGAGAAGATTGAAAAGTGAAAAATTTGTTGTAGGTACTCTAATTTAATGAAACTATTTGAAGCTAGATTTAAAATTAATAATATAAATCAATGTTTGAAGTAAATCCTAGCACTATCAGTGTAAGGGGTGTGTTAAGGGTTAAAAACATGAATTGAGGATTCTAGGACATTTTTGATTAAACTAGTTTAAATTATATTTCAATTTATTATTAGAAAACAAATTTAAAAGAAATCTGACAAATCAAACTGTAAGGGGTGTATTAGGGGTTACAATTGTAATATGTAGGTCCTACCCTAATTTTAATTTAATTAACTAAATAATGATAAGTTAAGTAAGTTAAATTACTACTAGGATCCAAATTTGAAAGAAATCCGAGCATTTTGACTGCACATGGTATGTTAAGGGTTGAAATTGCAAAATAAGGGTCGCATACTATTTTAAATTATATTATTCGTAAATATGTTTAAAATGTATAGTAGAAATCGAATATGAAGAAAATCCGAACCATATGACTCAAACTCTATATTGGAGGGGTGGGGGTGTGTGGTAAGGGTCGAAATTTATTTTTATTCACTCTTTATGTAAATATTACTAAAATAACTGATGGAAAAGTGTGGGTAATGCTGCCATATAAGAATCACAACACCGGCAATTTTTGTACAATTAACTTAAATGGCAAATGGGTCCTAGGGGCTTGTTTTTAGGGGATGAAACTTTTACCAGCATTTTCTTCAATGTATCCGTAATATGTATACCAAATTTGGTCCAAATCAAATATTCGTCCTGGCAGGTATTCACGTTACAACTTATTCATTTTTACAACTTTTTCACTCTTCAACCCTTAATAAAAATTCAACCCTATAATAAACTCCAGATTTTTTGAAAGCATTCACCACTTGGGGTATACACAAAACATATGTTCAATATTTGGTTAAAATCGGTCAGCAACTTTAGAAGATTAAGTGGATCTACCGATTTTGCCATTTTTAGCATGTTTTTGGCCTATAACGCGCAGGTCTTTGAGAATTTTATAAACTTTTTTTCTTCGATATCATCTATGGCCAGGTAGAAAAAAAGGACGCAAATTTTACTTTAATCGGGTTAGTAGATTCCGAAATATAGTGGTTTAAAGAAATGCACAGACCGACAGACCGACAGACGAAAATTAGTGACTATGATTTTCGTAATCTACGCATTCTATAATGTAGAAAAAAGTGAAATTTGGAGAATTTTTTTTTTTCATGAATACAATACTTCCTCTACGAGAGAAGTAAAATGACTAACGTCAACACTATAAATTGTAACATAACGTTCATGGAATCTCATCTTCATCATTTCCATAAAAAATTTTATGTCTTGATTATGTAAACTAATTAAATGTAAATATCTTATGAATATATTGCATATAAATTATGGCATGATAAATTATTCGAACTTGCATGCACTATGTCATAAAACTCAGATCAACTTCATAAAATTTCCTGCTGCATGAAATGAGATCTGAATAAATGCATAAATAAAATTGTTTCAATTTTCAAATGTACATAAAACGGTTCTATTGCAAATTGTAAACTGGTTTGCGGTTTTCTTGCCATGAAAAGTGCAAATTAAAGCAATATCTGAAGAACTGTAATCAAGTGTTAAATTGTTCTAACAAGTTCAGTAGAAATACGCGAATGAAGGAGTGTTTGCGGCGACTGACGTGGCCCAAAGTGCCTTAAAGTTTCTATACAAACTTGTTTATATGGAAGAGTTCGTAGTTCTGATTAAAATTCGCAGTCTAAATGAAATTATGTAAATGATTTAATTTAGTTTTTGTTAATAATTTAAATAAATCCAAATTAATTTTGTTATCAGTGAAAAGAGAGACCACTATGTTTGAATTCTTTGGAAAAAAAAATCCAGTTGAAATAATTAATTCCCAAGTCGTGACGTTGTTCTACTCTGGAATAAAATTGTTGATTATTACTACAGTTAATTAGTCCTACGTGCCCAAAAGTTTCCATAAAATAAAAGCTGCACATAATTTCTACATAAATTGGTTCAATTTACAAAACTAACTTAAATTCAATTAACATTTAACAATTAAAGTACCAAAGAATTAAATAATTTATATTTCTAAATTTAATTTAAACTTGAAACTTTTATTTGAGAATAAAGCAAATCAATAAATTTACAAAAGCACTATTTTAAAGTTGTATTATAATAGTATTATTATGTTATTAATATATAAAACTTTATTAAATCTTTGTGATGAAATTTCATAGTATAGTGGTACTTTTATTGTTGTTGACAACTGCTATTTTATTGATGCTAAGTTTTGTTTTGAGAATGGGTAAAATAAGTAGTGCAAACCAAATTTGTAGAAAATCAGACAAATAAAATTCAAAGGTAAATACATGATGATGGAAATACTGATATCATAAAATATAATTTTTCTAATACTATTTTAGAATAATAACATTCTTGAACTAATTTTAATTTGAGAATGTACTCATTCTGCAACAAGTGCGAGAATATTCATTCTTACACAAGTGATAGAATGACCACATGTGGCGCCATCTTATGGAAGTTGACGCAACATTAAGCTATTGTATTTTGATTAATAAATTATTCATTTAACTTATTAATTGTTGATATTAGTAATATTATAATTCAATCAACTAAATCACTCATATTTAGAACATTTTTTATGACATTTTATAACTAATTTTGTTTATTAATACATATATTATAGCAGCGACATCTGTAAACTAATTGCCTAAAAGCGATAGATACTAGACAGCGACTCAAACTGACATATTTTAATTGACGATAGTATTAGAAAAAGTATAGTCTGAAACTCGTCGGAATGAATATTCAGCTCTCGTGAAACCGTCAAACTCGCCTTCGGCTCGTGTGACAAATTTTCACTCGGCTGAATATTCTCATTCCGCACTCGTTGCAGAATATACTATTTTGTAATATTATTATTTTTGATTCTTCAAATCTGGGAAGTTATATACACTTTCCAATTTGAACCAAGCAATGTCCAATTTCAACCCCTCACAATACTTCCTCTAAAAAAGAGTGCGCGGAGAGAGTAAAAATAAGTTAATCAATTTCAGTCATTTTCCTCGAAAGCTTGATATGATAATACATGATGGAATACCGAAATGTTAATTTGATTTGTATACAGAAATTTCAATTAAAACCAACGCACAGGATTGGCAATTTAATTTGTAACTTTATAGTGTAATTGTAAGTAATCGAGTTGCACGAATCTAATACGACGTGATGTACATACGAAGATTCTCTGCAATTTCGACATAATCTCTTTCTCCTGCTGAAATATTAGGTTGTACCATATCCGTTTTCACAATGTTGGGCTCTTACATTTTAAACGCCATGAATTACATAATTACTTTATTGCATCCACCATTTTAATTCAATTTTGGAAAAGTAAAATACGTTTTATCAGAAATAAGCCGGAAACTGCAACGATAGAGGATATTAAATATAACGACTAACGAGTAACGAGAATAGTGCACTTTTGTAATCATTATTATATTCTAGGTTGATAAAAAGTCTTTTCATATCTAAACGATAAGTTTTCTACGAGGTTCTTATCGGTCTATGTGCATTAGGGTCAGGACTATACAGAGAATATTTCATTAATGCGTATTTAGTTAAGCTGTTTGTTAAGAGCAAACTTTATAGATTTTTTTGACATTTTAATATCAGGGTGAAATAAAGTAATTAGATGTGATATACGAGTATTTTACATGAATTGAGCTGGATATTTTGATTGATTGTTTGATTATGAAAAAGATTTTTTTTTAATTTAAACTCTTATTGAAATATAAAAATGAAAAAAAAACATCAGGATTAATAAAAAATATATAAAAAAACTATTAACATATAAAATTCTTTTAGTAGTGCTTAACTATAATGCAATGAGTATAAAAATACCTATACAATGTACCAATTTAGTTGTAAATGTATAGTAAATCATTATTTATTTATTTACTGTTAAATTGGCCCAATAAAATATTTTATATGTATTTTAGTATCTGGTTTTAATTAATTAACTTACAGGTTATTCCTCGGGTTTAATGAGTCTCCATTCATTCATTGATTCAGGAGTCATTTATATGTACTATTAGAATCATATTTTGGAAAACACCGCAAAACTCTTACCGCGAAACTTTTAAGCTTTTTATATCGAATTAATATAATTTTATAACCAAAACAATTTTTTACTTCTCTCGTAGAGGAAGTATTGTATTCATGAAAAAAAAAATTTCTCCAAATTTCACTTTTTTCTACATTATAGAATGCGTAGATTACGAAAATCATATTCACTAATTGCCGTCTGTCGGTCTGTCGGTCTGTCGGTCGGTCTGTGCAATTCTTCAAAACACTATATTTCGGAATCTACTGATCCGATTAAAGCAAAATTTGCGTCCTTTTTTTCTACCTGCCCATTGATTAGGTCAAAGAAAAAAAAGTTAGAAAATTCTCAAGGACCTGCGCGTTATAGGCCAAAAACATGCTAAAAATGGCAAAATCGGTAGATCCACTTAGTCTTCTAAAGTTGCTGACCGATTTTGACCAAATATTAAACATATGTTTTGTGTATACCCCAAGTGGTGAATGCTTTCAAAAAATCTGGAGTTTATTATAGGGTTGAATTTTTATTAAGGGTTGAAGGGTCAAAAAGTTGTAAAAATGAATAAGTTGTAACGTGAATACCTGCCAGGAGGAATATTTAATTTAGACCAAATTTGGTATACATATTAGGGATGCATTGAAGAAAATGCTGGTAAAAATTTCATCCCCCAAAAATGAGCCCCTACGACCCATTTGCCATTTAAGTTAATTGTTCAAAAATTGACGGTGTTGTGATTCTTATATGGCAGCATTACCCACACTTTTCCATCAGTTATTTTAGTAATATTTACATAAAAAGTGAGTAAAAATAATTTTCGACCCTTACCACACACCCCCACCCCTCCAATATAGAGTTTAAGTCATATGGTTCGGATTTTCTTCATATTCGATTTCTACTATACATTTTAAACATATTTACGAATAATATAATTTAAAATAGTATGCAACCCTTATTTTGCAATTTCAACCCTTAACATACCATGTACAGTCAAAATGCTCGGATTTCTTTCAAATTTGGATCCTAGTAGTAATTTAACTTACTTGACTTACCATTATTTAGTTAATTAAATTAAAATTAGGGTAGGACCTATATATTACAATTGTAACCCCTAATGCACCCCTTACAGTTGGATTAGTCAGATTTCTTTTAAATTTGTTTTCTAATAATAAATTGAAATATAATTTAAACTAGTTTAATCAAAAATGTCCTAGAATCCTCAATTCATGTTTTTAACCCTTAACACACCCCTTACACTGATAGTGCTAGGATTTACTTCAAACATTGATTTATATTGGTAATTTTAAATCTAGCTTCAAATAGTTTCATTAAATTAGAGTACCTACAACAAAATTTTTCACTTTTTAATCTTTTCATACACACGTTTCAACTTTATCGCTTAAATTTGTTTAAAATTTGGTTCCTAGTTAAAATTTAAAAAGCATTTTTAAATAACCCGATAAATTTTTTTCACTAAAAAATGCCTCAAAATTCTAAAAATTTGAATAGCAAATTTTAATATAGCAACGAGAGAAGTACTGTGGAATCTCATTTCCAGCGAATTACAAATTAAATTTGTTTAATAGCAGAATCTGGGTATTTAATTATTAGCTTAAAAAGCTTTGACATAACCGCCAACGTGTCAAGGGTTATTTTTTGTACTGTCAAAAACACTTAAAGCTGTGTACTCGTATCTTCAAAAGTTTAATTACTTCTCTCGTAGAGGAAGTATTGTATTCATGAAAAAAAAAATTTCTCCAAATTTCACTTTTTTCTACATTATAGAATGCGTAGATTACGAAAATCATATTCACTAATTTCCGTCTGTCGGTCTGTCGGTCTGTGCAATTCTTTAAAACACTATATTTCGGAATCTACCGAACCGATTAAAGCAAAATTTGCGTCCTTTTTTTCTACCTGCCCATAGATGATATCGAAGAAAAAAAGTTTATAAAATTCTCAAAGACCTGCGCGTTATAGGCCAAAAACATGCTAAAAATGGCAAAATCGGTAGATCCACTTAATCTTCTAAAGTTGCTGACCGATTTTAACCAAATATTGAACATATGTTTCGTGTATACCCCAAGTGGTGAATGCTCTCAAAAAATCTGGAGTTTATTATAGGGTTGAATTTTTATTAAGGGTTGAAGGGTCAAAAAGTTGTAAAAATGAATAAGTTGTAACGTGAATATCTGCCAGGAGGAATATTTGATTTGGACCAAATTTGGTATACATATTAGGGATACATTGAAGAAAATGCTGGTAAAAGTTTCATCCCCTAAAAATAAGCCCCTACGACCCATTGGCCATTTAAGTTAATTGTTCAAAAATTGCCGGTGTTGTGATTCTTATATGGCAGCATTACCCACACTTTTCCATCAGTTATTTTAGTAATATTTACATAAAGAGTGAGTAAAAATAATTTTCGACCCTTACCACACACCCCCACCCCTCCAATATAGAGTTTGAGTCATATGGTTCGGATTTTCTTCATATTCGATTTCTACTATACATTTTAAACATATTTACGAATAATATAATTTAAAATAGTATACGACCCTTATTTTGCAATTTCAACCCTTAATACCATGTACAGTCAAATTGCTCGGATTTCTTTCAAATTTGGATCCTAGTAGTAATTTAACTTACTTAACTTATCATTATTTAGTTAATTAAATTAAAATTAGGGTAAGACCTATATATTACAATTGTAACCCCTAATGCACCCCTTACAGTTGGATTAGTCAGATTTCTTTTAAATTTGTTTTCTAATAATAAATTGAAATATAATTTAAACTAGTTTAATCAAAAATGTCCTAGAATCCTCAATTCATGTTTTTAACCCTTAACACACCCCTTACACTGATAGTGCTAGGATTTACTTCAAACATTGATTTATATTGGTAATTTTAAATCTAGCTTCAAATAGTTTCATTAAATTAGAGTACCTACAACAAGTTTTCACTTTTTAATCTTTTCATACACACGTTTCAACTTTATCGCTTAAATTGGTTTAAAATTTTGTTCCTAGTTAAAATTTAAAAAGCATTTTTAAATACCCGATAATTTTTTTCAGTAAAAGATGCCTCAAAATTCTAAAAATTTGAATAACAAATTTTAATATAGCAACGAGAGAAGTACTGTGGAATCTCATTTCCAGCGAATTTTTTATTTAATTTAATGTAATTTAATTTTAATTGCAAATACATATACCTTACCAAACTTAGCTTTGAACTTTGTTAACCTGTTCAGTTAAATGTATAATTCAATATTGGTAAGAGGATGATTTAAATTTGATGGTCTGAACTCAACAGTTAGAATTTATATTTGTAATGTATACCGAAGTTTTATGTAGGTACATAAACATTATTTATTTTCTTATAACTTTTTATAATTATCAAATCATCTTTAGATTCTTATTCAACAGCATGCTTTGCCATAATAAAAACAGAAATTATATTGTAGATTATAATTTCAGTGGTGCATACTAATATATCATTTCATCGTCTCATAAAAATTTGCATGTTAATGAATAATTTATATATAAATATTAAATTTTGATTCAAGACGTACATATATTATAAAAAAAATATTATAGTTCGTTGATTAATAGAATAATATCTCAAAGAATATTGATTATAATAAGTTTCATATTTTAAGAGCGTTTAATGGAATTGAAAGCTTTTTGAAAAGATTTTTCAAGTTTTCTGAAATTATATTTAAAAATACTTCAAGTATTGAAAAACTGCATAATTTTGATCTATTGACCAAAAAAGGAAATTGCATCAAAATATGTCATATAATATATTGTTTTCTTATCATGAAAGTATTTTCTTTTACAAGTGAATCTTCGTACTTTTTTGTATAGAAATAAATAGAATTGTTCATTTTGTTTTCATGTATTGATCTAAATCTAATATGTACGTCTAAAAGAGAATGTATTTATTCAGACAAATCAAACAAAGCTGAAACTTAAAGAGTCGCAAAGCAAAAAAAATATAACTTTTCAGAATATTTTTATACATATACGAGAATGTTTTTATCTACAAATTTCATTTATCCAAATACCCATAATAAAAGTGGTTCAAAAAACGTTTTTATCAAGATATTAGAAGAAGAATATATAATACCAAGAAAATTTACCAACGACAAAATACAACTTCTTAGTTTAATATTTAAAGTATTTTATTAAGAAGCGAAACTGAATAGAGGACGATTTTCATATTCGTCGGTCAACCGTATCTCTCGCCTTTTTACAGAATCTCGTATTTATAAAGACAATTCAATTTATGGAGGAGTCGCGTATACTCAGCAAAAATCTTTTAGAAATGTACTTATTTTGTCTTGTTTATATACTATAGCACTTTTCCGTTCCCGTGTTTTCTTTTCCACATTTTCCTCTACTTAAAAATATTAAATACTCTTAGAGTGTATTGTTTAAATATATTATATTTTTATACACTTTTTATGTTTCATCTTCCTGAGATTCGAGTAGAGATAAGTTTATAAAAAAATATTTTTGCAAATATTTCTATGTATTATATAAACGTTTGCAAAACTAGCTAATTTAAATTAATTGCCATTTTTGAATTCAAATCCATCGAGTCGAAAAGTATAATCTAGTTATCGCTACCGTAAAATTGTTCTATAAAAAATACTAAACATAAAAATACGAGTTTCAGTTAAAATCAGTTTGTACTGGAACTAATCGCATGTTTTTACTACCAGGATTTAGTTCATAATATCCTAAAGAAATTTCACACTGATAATATCAATTTTCATTATTGATGAAAATTTAAATGTTTTAAAGCTGCTAGTTGCGTATCCTTATAAACCTTATTTTATTCATATAGGTTCTATTATTAATGCTAAAAATAATAATATATTTTTTTTATCAAAATGTTTATTTATTTTTACTTGACCTAATAACAATTTGTTTGTTCTTTGTGTTTACATATTTTATGTTGTATATTTTGGAAATGTGCGCTTTTTGGTGATTTGTTTCTTGTTACCTACAAGAGCCTTGAGGTTTAGGTACTATTTTTATATTTCCCATTTGATTTACATTTTGGTTAATGGATGGTTTAAATACATGTTTGGTTGTTCTGTATTTATTGCCTAATTTTATATGCACTTAAACTTAGAGGACCAGGGTTCTTTTTTCAAAAACGGAACATAAATTTAGAAGTTGTCATGACAACTGGGGTAAATTGTTTTTATTTTGTCTTTGATTGTTAATAACTTTCGAAGTTATATAATTTTTGGTTTCATAAGGAAACTTATTTGTGCTCTCCTAGAACTCAATTTAATTACAAAATTTCCGATTGTTTCATCCGATTAGGCGATTGCGAGATTTTGTGTTCACAAAACCGTGACATTCGAACGGAGAAAAATCAAAGTTGTTCAAAATTTGCTTTCAGTAGTACTAACACTTTTAAGCTACGGCTTTTATAACATTTTTAACGAACTTGAAAATGTCATAGCAAACTCAATATACATACGAAGACTATTTAAAAATATTAGCATAAATATTAAATACTAATCAATTATTGTTGATTTTTCAAATCAAAGCAGTTTTTGTTATATAATGCTGTTGCAATCAATAAAACTGACCTAACCTGACATATAACCAGTTAAATCCAAAACATTTTAATAAAAAATTAATATCAGGTTGAATGCGTGGTAGAAATACACTTAAAACTGACAATACAAACCTATTCTGCTTTTAAGCTCAAAAGCTTATGTATAAATTGTACACACTCAAACCTACAAGTTAAAATAAGATGGGGAAATACTTTTTCTTTGTTGTTGTGTGTTTAGATGGAAAACTTTCTGCAACTCATGGCAGTTTTGGTTTGACGTTACCATGGGGACTGTCGTGGTTCTCACACAACTTTAAACGCCGTTGCTTGTCATTATTGTATTGATGAAATTTCCTCAGAATTTTCCAAATATTTATGTTGCTACTTTGCCGTCGAGTTCTAACGGCACGATCCTAATAATTTGACACACGTAATTGAATTTAAAAGATTTTGGTTTGTCCTTTGTACGATAAATTTCTCAGGAAAAATTGTCTACCAGCAGAAATAATAAAATCGGAAGATTTATCAGTATGGAAACGTTAATTTTTTAAATTTTAGAATGTGTCGATTGCTAAAGATTTTACGTGAAATATGAAACATAGATAAAATAAATAGTATTTGCTACGTAATATAACATTTGTGCATTTATAAGCTGAGCGGGATTATGTGAAAACGATTCAATTAAATCATTCTGCTTTCGAATTTAATTCAAGTTTTTTTTTATTAATTGATTTGTGAGAAATGATAAAAGAATCTTTTCCCTCAAGCCAAACTTTTTTAATATGTAGTTGTTCAAGTCTGTTTGTGTCTCTTAGACCTCAAGAAAAGTCTCTTCACGGGAAACTTTTTCATTTTTATTATGACATATTTTTATTAATTTTAAAGTTACATTCAAGAAAAATGCAAATATTAGTCAGGTTGAATTTATTTTCATTACAAAAATAAATTGTTATCACTTAAATTAATCTTGATAGTTTGTTTTACCGCTTTCATAATTTGCAAGGAGCAATGTTAAAGTACATAAATGACATTTCAGATATATTTTATTGTGCTTGAGTTACTATTTATTCATCATAATATTACCGAGGAATCAATTAAATTATAAATATACAAGAGGTTCATTCTAATGCTTATTGACAATTTTCAGTTACAATTACTGTTATTACAAAGCACGTGAAAATGATCCAATTTATTTTCTAAACTAGATTTGACGGATTTACCATCTCAATTGCATTGGCTTTGCTATTGGATCATCCGCCAAATAACTAATCAGAAAACGTAGAATTCCGTCGGTTTCCCTCTTCACACTTTTCTTGAAGCGAAATATACCAATAGATTTCGATTCTCACTTCACTTCTCACGTTATATAAACTTGAGCAGACATTTAATTAAAGCAAGGAGTAAACTACGAATAAATCAATGAAATGGCAACCGAAAAAAAAACTGTTGTCGTCGAGGTTTTTCAATCTATAACTGTTTGCAAATGAACGTACTACATTATTGTGTGAAGAAACTAATTTCGAACCAATCAATATTCGCGTCTTTTTTCTGCGACTTATAAAAGTAAGGAAAAACGCTGAAAGAAAAGAGTAAAAGAAAATGAAAAATATCTAGTAGTAAAAGATTATTTGAAGCAGTCAACTGAAATAATAACTATATGTATTATACTTGTCTGAAATATCACTAGAGCACTTGTTTCTGTTGAAAAAATTATGAACAGATCAATAAATGTCATTTTGGTCTCCAATATATTGGAAATTACTATTTAAAATGTTAACAGTAATTATTTTAAAATGTTATAGCATATAAAATATAATATAAACTGGTTTCAAAAATCAATTTCTCCAAAAACGGGGAAAAATAAAATTCATTATAAATAATTTAGTAAAATTATAGTGCAAGGTGTCTGAATTTTCAAATAATTAGCTACTCTCTATCTTGACCTACAAAACGATCTTTGCTAGAAAATACAAGAAAACAGTGGAGGAAACATTTAATTCCCCATAGGAAGCTTCTCCATATTGCTGCCACCATTACTGTACAATAGTTTTCTATTTTCTTCACATACCGCATACGCAGTGTTTCAATTATTAAGCAGATGAGTTCTATTAAAAATCAAACAGTTTGTATGCTTTTCAATACATTTTCCATCTTTTCCGCATATATTTTTATATACTTCGAAATAATTGGTTGCTGGGGTGTAAACATTTTAAATGTATTCTATATTTTCCTTTCATTTGGGTATACGAAGTTGAAAAATTTAATGTACTTTTATGAAGAAGCACACAATAGAGTTTTTAGTTACAATTTAGAATATTCCATATCTTGAATGTAAATCTATCAGATTTTGTAAAAAAGTTTTATATGACTGCCTACAAGCTGAATTTACTTACTTGTTGGTAATAAAATAAAGAAATCTATGCAAGTCGTCCAGTTTAAGTTAAGCTTATCCTTTAGATGACGCATTCATTTCGGTTTCGGATAATTAACAGCAAACTAATTTACTTATACAAATTTACATTCGAATGGTTAATTTCAATAAAATTAAGTAATTTCCAATTTAATTATGCACTATTTCAGCACGATCAATTTTATTTTAAAAGTCAATAAATCCAGTAGATGGAAATCATGTGGTGCATTATATATTTCTACATATTTTCTTTCTTAGAAATTTTCTGTGCACGTTTGACTACACAAGACGTGTGTTCTGAAATGTACAGAAAGATGTAAGAGAAAAAAGTGCACACTTTATTGGCACAGAAGCAGTTTAGAAAAATATAGAAAAAACTTCAACAAGCTACTTGAAACGTTTATAGAACGTAAATTACATACAAGCTAATTTACAACTTTAAATTAATTATATTTTCACTTAAACAAACTTTATTTTATAATACATTTGATTTTTCATTGGGAAGTTTGCCACATTTTTTCTACGTTTTATTTTACTAAAATCATAATAGCACGATGATATTTTAATAAATAAATGATTTACGACAAATACTTAATATTGTTCTAGCTTAAATAATTAACAAAAAAGAAAAATTGGGGTATTAAAGAACTGGCTCTCAAGAGACATATTAAAATGGACCATTATAAAGCGAGGTGTCAGTTATTAACTCGCCGCGCTGTTTGATGTTGTCGACAAGTTGACACTTTGGTGTTCAAAACAATTTTAATTGTATTCAGCCACTTGACAGATAAAATAAAATAAAATAATTTTTTAACAATGTCATGTCTGCTACTTGTATCTTATTTAACTGTAATTGATTTTCTTGTGTCGACGTCTACATTAATTCTTTAATTTATTGGAGTTCGCTTGTTTTAATTAAAAATGAAATTAACTTGGCTGCTTTGCTTGAATAATCTGAAATTTACGTTTAGGAGGGCGAGTTCAGTAAATATGTAGCAGATCTAGTAACAACTACTAAATCTACCGAAAAAATACGTTTTCACTTATAAATACACTACAGCTTTTTATTGTCGAACGTAAAGTTGTAATTTTTCAATAAGAATTTTGTTGTTTGGTAATACGAAACGACGAAAAAATGACAAGTCCAAGTTTGTTTAGAGAAAACCTACTACAATGTAAATGGTAGTATTGATTTGTCGCTGGAAAAGTTAGGGCAAACTTTGGTCGATTTGATTTTTGTAATTTACACATTTTAAAATGTCAAAAAAATTGGCTATGTCAAATTTATCACTATTACAATACTTCTTCTACGAGAGAAGTAAATACTGGTTTGGTATTGATTTATCAGAACTGATAAGTATCATCATAATTTCACGAATAATAAAAACTACAGTACTAAATATTTTATGACCAATGAAAATTAGTTCATATATTTTTTGTTGTTTCTGATAAATGATATCACAATTTTACTTCTCTCGTAAAGGAAGTATTGTAATAGTGAAAAATTTGGCTATGGACTTTCGTCTTTCTGCCTGCGTAGATTATTTTTCATACGTTTTCATACAAAAAAATATGATTATAAGTAAGAATTCTTATAAAAAAGATTAAATAAAAAACAAAAAGTTGGATAAATACTTTGTGTAATTGTTAAGATAAAAACGACACGTGTTTTAATGACGGTTCTATAGCAGGGCAACAAAATTTTCTGAGATATTAAAAATAAAGAAAAATATTTTGCTCAACGAAACTTTTCTCAATAGGGCGGACATACTGTACTAATTAATTACCAAGATGAAATAACGGTGTCCTTTTATTTTATTTTCATTATTACAGAGTATAATTTCATAGTCATTGTATTCCGATTTCGTATCCAAAATCTCATACAATCAACAATAAACCAACGTGATGAGGACCTATTGTTGCAAACAACTAGTTGAACAATAACCTATATAACTTTTAGATCACCTAACTTAGTTAAAGATGATTGTATTACGTCTAGGATAATTACAATCCTCTGTATAGGGAATTATGGATATTTTTATTTAGATGCCACAGATTATTGCTAATTTGCATCAGGTATTATTTATTCTTATTAGATATGTTAAAAAATATAGAAACATCTTTAAATTTAAAATAATTCTCATGTAGTCTGAATCGTATATTAGATTTTCTAATCATTTTAACGTAGGTGCAATCTGGCATGTAAAGCTATTCCATTAATTTGCATGTTCGCATATCGGTGCTTATCGGTTTTCCATCTAAACTAAGAGTAGTTTCTATTACCGCTAACTTGTTTGTTGCAATGCTGCAATATTTGGTTACTAATAATATTGTAATTTCGATTCGATATATTTGGTTCACTCAGTCTACATATTTTACTCCATTACCACCAGCATATCATAAATTGCTTCTATTGCAATTATATAAGTATTAACGTAGCATGTTTTTTTGTGATTTGTTGTATGGGTAGATTTTAGCTTGATAGCTTGATCCATTATGCATTCAGTGAGTTTGAAACTTGTTCGTGTATAGTCTGCGTTTTCCGCGAAAATGTCAAAATATAAAAGATAAACCTATCCATCATCATCAAACTTACTATGTTACAAAACTAGAAAGTTTTAAAGTTTTTGAAAGAGTAATTGAAAATTTAATTTTCAAACAAAAAAGAATCTGGAAATCAATTTCCGCGATACTTCTTGCATTGATTGACAACTGTCACTTCTTGTTGGTATTTGTCATTTTTTATTCAGAAAGCTAGTAGTAATCTATGTGCCGGAAGTATCAAAATTACAGAAAGTGGATAATGATATATGTCCATTAATAGTGTATGGATAATAGGTTTTTTTCAGAAAGTAGCTTCCTGAATAAAAAAAAAACATCTCTAAAATATGAATTTCGTAAACAAAAATCCTTTTAATATGAATCTAATAATATAAGGGTACTTCAAAAAAGCTGTTCAATAATTGTTTAACTACTTAGAGAACAAAATGATCAATGTCTTTAAAATGTATGTGTTCGTTAATATTAATTAAATATTTTTAAAATGGAATAATTACAGTAAATGTGCATTAAAAATAAAATCTAATTTCAGGTTAGCAGAATGCTGTGCACGGATCTGTAAATATCGGAAAATATGCTGCATAGAAGCACATCATCACGAAGACGTCGAGCCTCTCGTAGTGCCGCGCCACCATCCCAAACAAGAGGCACTCGTTCAGCGGCTACAAGTCCAGGAAGGCGGGCTAGCATAGCCGTATCTCCGGTGGACAGCGAACGCATTTCTCGTAACACCCTGGTACCGGAAATTAATCGGAGCCCTCGTCATAGCATCATTCCAGACATTTCTTTAGACTGTCGTGACAGTTTTTCTTCCGAGCGTTCCAACCGCAGCCCACGGCACAGCTTAGCTCCAGATTCTGCATTAAGCCCAAGAAATAGTTTGGTTCCAGATACCAGTTCGTTACGCAGTCCGCGTCACAGTTTAGTGCCAAACGATAGTTATTCGCGTAGTCCGCGTAATAGTTTAGTGCCAGATTCGGCTTTAAGTCCTCGGAATAGTTTAGTAGCAGAGCCATACAATCGCAGTCCACGCAACAGTCTTGTACCAGATTCAAATCGAAGTCCTCGTCACAGTCTCACTCCTGATAACAATTATGGATCGCGATTGAATATTTCTTCAGAATACAATCGCAGTCCACGAAATAGTTTGGTACCGGATGCTGGACGCTCGCCACGTCAAAGTCTGGTTCCATCCGAATCAACCGTATGGAATCATGCTTTAGAGGAGAATATAAGTAGAAGTCCAAGGCACAGTATTATACCAGCGGACTTTAATCGCAGTCCAAGAGGCAGCATAGCCCCGGAAAGCATTTGCATGCGAACGAGTCCGCGTGGCAGCATCGCAGGCGAATATGTTGGCTGTGATAGAAGCCCTCGTGGAAGCATCGGCCCTGAAAATAATGAAAATCGGAGTCCAAGAGGCAGCATTGCACGATTTACAAATGATGAACGAAGTCCCCGAGGCAGCTTGACACTGACGTTTCAAGAACCCTTGACGTCCGAAAGACGTGCCAGCGCCGACAATCCCATAAGTATTTAATTTTTTAATCAACTTTTTACATTAAGTGGAATTTATTAATTTTCTGGTTTTCAAACGTTCTCTAGACTATTAATTTAAAACAATATTCTTCATTTGAATTTTCTAATTTGGGCATCAGAAAATTTACATTACGCTTTGCATTTCTTTGATAATCTTTTCGTCTTCATAATATTAAAGTAATAAGATGACTTCGTCATAAAATGTCCATCGCAAAAATTCACACCGCACTGTACCAATCTACCAATGTTTGTTTGTTTGTTTTTTTTACTCTAGGCAAAAATAGTTACACTGTTTTAAAAATCAGAGCTGTTGGTCAATTAATTAGTCGTGTGAATATATATTTTGTAGCAAAACGATCAAATCAAATGTTTTGGTGGATATGAACCGTACAACAGGGACATATTTCTATTTTATAGAACTGACAAAACTTGTAGTGCCGGACCTCAGTATGTCACAATAAATAAAAAGATTGTCATATTGAATAAATATAAAAATATAAAAAAATTAAATATAATTGTAATAAAAATTGTTTCGCAAGCATGAGCACATTAAATTTTTTTTCCAATTTAGTGAAAGTGGCAAGAACTTGCATGTTATAAAAAAAAATCACGGTGTTACTAATTTAAAAAAAAAAAAATACAAATAAGTTCAATTTTGTCTAATAGCGAAATCAACTAATCTGAATATAAACCAAGTCAATTCATTCAAAAATTTGAGTATAATTATGTAAAAATTTTGGTATATAATGGTAAAATTTAATAATAGTTTAATTGAGATATTAAAAAGATTAATATTAAAATTTTCGACCAGCTGGTTTGGTGGCCCGAGTATTGGTGAAGGCGCCGGGCTTGGGTTTATTCTAGTCAAACGTTGCGCATTTCGGAATATGCCTATCTGCCGCGGATACATTAAATCGTCTTCCACAATGTGTGCATTGAACGTAATCAGGGTTACTTGATCTAGGTGGCGGCGGTAAATCCGACAACTTACCACCCTTGGCCAGATGGTTTTCCGTAAATTTAGCTGACTGAATTATAGCAACAAACTCCTGATGAGTGCTACGCCAATTGTTTTTTGGTTTTGACGTTGGCTTCTGAGCCATTGAAGTACTTTTGCTAAATTTGCTACTCTTGGTTACCACATATATGGCTGTAATTCGGTTCCTTGCCAGCGATGCTTAGTAGCATCATATACTTTGCGCTGCTTCTTTCCAGTACTTAAACATATATTTTCATGACGACATAGTCTCTTGGAAGCAAAACGTTGTCCACAATATTTGCATTCGACCAAATCATCTGGAGGTATTTCAGTACTATCTGTTTTGTTTAGCTGAGGAACGGGCCGGATCAGGGGTTTTTCGGGCAGCTTTGCCAGAAGAATTTACTCTTGAATTGTTCATGGTTGAACTAATGTATTGCGAGTATTAATCCTAAACACAAAATACTTGTGCTTCTATATTTAATCGGATATTATCTATTAATACACACCTTTTAAATGATATGTTACAGAAATTTTAATTCAAAATTTACTTTGAAGTTAAATAGTTATTATGACTAAGTACGTTGTTTCATATGCGTCTTGATTTTTAGCTTCGCAAAAAATTGCTGTTTTCTACCGCCGCGTGAAGATGGTGCTATATTTTATATTTCTTACGCGTAATACACCCCTTACACGAATATTGGTAGGATTTACTTTAAACATTGAGTTATATTGGTAATTTTGCATCTTGCTTCAAATAGTTTCACTGAAATAAGGTACCTAGAGAAGTACTTCCACTGTTCCATTATTTTACATGAGAAGTTCTTCTCATTTCCAACAAATTTTTATTTTTCCATTCGGTTCAGTAGCTAGACGTGCTATATTTTTACTGAACTTGCCCTGAAGTCGTATTCAGTAGTCCCGGAGACCGTTACCCCTAACGTAATAATCGACTATCCTAGGTAAAATGAATCTCCATGAACCCCATCGTAGAATAAATATGGTCTGGCGATTTATTCAAGAAAATCATAAAAAATCGAGTATATTTTATATTCACGTTCGTCTTATACCATTAACCATATAGTCTTTATGTTTTTTGGTTTCTGCTTGAATCCTCGTATGTCAAACTAAGCCACCATGCATGGAAGTAGGAAAATTACAGTATACAGTGTTTCTAAAGTATGCTAGGTTCAGAGTGATATGAAAATAAGAACAAATTTGCCGTTATATAATGTTTAGATTTACATTTAGGTACCTACTGTAAAAAAATTCCGTGGTACGATTGTTACGGTATCAGTTAAATGATTTCGTAAATCAACGTTCATTAATTCTACTTCGTGTTTGTAATCGAAATACTTGATCTTCAATTTCTAGAATGAATAATATACGTAATTCAATAAATGCAAAAAACATGTAAACGCATGGTATACAATATTTCTATACAATCATATGGAAAAGAGCGAGAAAAATAAAAAGCCGAAACATTTCATAGCACTCAGGGTCGACAATCATTTAGAAGCACCCTTTATTTTATGCTCTAATAAATTATACAATTTTAATACTTCAATGTTTATATTTCTACGTTGATAAGTGCGAATTTTACTAAATTGTGGTTTGGCGTTTGGCAGAAAAATTAATGTTTCTTATGCATCATAAATTATTAGAGTATTTTTCAGTTAGTTTTACATAAACATTTTTATAAAAAATAATATATAAATTTCACATAGGTACTAAATAAACATGTGCGGATTTACCGAAATTTGATTAATTCATTGAATTGTATTAGGGATTTCTTGCAAAAATTTTAACGTATGGGTGTAAAGTAATCAATAAAACCGATGAGAAATTGGAGAACGTAATTACCTGGTGACCTGCTGTAGGAAGTTAAAAAATATATCTTTTTAAGCTGTGCAATCGATCATTTTTAAATAAGACCTTATACGAGTAAAAAATCTTTTAGAAGCTGATACATACTCGTATATGGTATATATAAAAATGAGTGCAATTTGTTTTTCAGCTTTAAAAGCTATAGATGCATTAACTTTTTTTTTAATAATTACTTTATTTTTTGAGATTAGCTATAATCTCTTGGCTTTCTCTGGCCATTTCAGAAATAATGTTTTTTATACAAATATTTTATTTTTGATTGAACTTTCTTTTACAGATTCAAGAGGTCGAAGCACGTCGCCGTATAGATCGGCCTCTAGAGGCACGGTGAACATGGGCTATAGTGGTAATTCAGGCTTTTCAGAAAGCGGTTCTAGAAGAGCAAGCAGTAGTGTCAGTCAGGTAACAGAAACAACTTCTTATTCGACAAGAGTGTGCTTTTTTCAATTCTACTTATTTAATTCTATTTTTTCTCTTTTCATTTTAGTTGCAAAACCTTGGTTTCTATAAATATATAAAATACTTCCTACTAATAGTATGTTTTTCGAGCTGTTTGACACGTAACATAACATCCTCGGCGAATGCTCATTTTATGCTATTGCAAGACATTACTAAGTATTGCCAGGTATTGCAACGGATTGCAAAAGGAAAATCTACTAGTATTGCAGGAGTATCATATCTCTCTATTTTTTTTTACAAATAATAAAATTGTAATGTAATTTTATTCTGCTGTGTATTTATCTGAATATTGTGCACATAGCAGAAGCTGAATGGTATTTAATTCAGTTGAATTATAATCGGTTTTTGTAAATTTCTAATTTACTAAAGTATTAAGAATAATCGGTCGGTATACATATTTTGAACAAAGTACTCTCGCTTTTCATCTTGTGCAAGGAATGATTGAATGCGCGTATACGAGAATAACATGGTATGGGAGTAAAATGTTGAACTAATTAATAATTATTTAATTATTAATATCTATATACATAATATTAATTTATTTGTCGTTCTAATTGCGAAAATTATGTTATTGTAATTGGGATGAGGTCCTAAAGGTGGAAACCCACTAGACCCACCTCTCGTTATGCCACACAACACCTGCTATCCCACAAAAGTGTGAATCAAAATTTAACAATGCGAATCAATTGTTTTCAATACATCGCGTACACATTTATCCTACGTTAGCACACGCCACGCCACTCCACGTGTTATGGCGCGTGGTGCGGTATATGGGACACCTCACCACCGTCACTTTTATCAAAGTGTATACTTTTGATAGAATTTATATACTTTGACGTTCCACCTTCTTGGCTACGCGTTGCCGCACATTTTTACCATTCTTTTTATCTTGAACTGCCTCTACTATTGTTTACTAACCATTTTGTTTTTATATAAGTTTATCATTTGAAACAGGCATTTTTCATAATAAACAGACAATAAGTTGATTTTTTCAAATTTTGTTAAAAACAATTTGGATACTCTTACATTTGCATTTTTATAAACATCCATCCACCGATTTGATTTAATGTTTCAATATTAGGTTTGGTCGAGGGTTTGTATTTTCAATCCCATGTGAAAATGCAATTTTACAAAGATGCAATTCGATAAATTTGATCAATTCAATTCCACAAGGCACTAGGAGCTTAAACTTTAAGAATTAACGTTAATATTTTATATTTATTTATAAGATAATTAAGATTGTAGCTCTGGCTAATGGATATTAACTTTCGTCTTTCTGTCAATGTATTTAATTTATTTAAAACTTTTAATATTGGATTTCGTATTTTAAAACGGCTCTTGAGTGTCGTAGTTACAAAAATTTGATATGCAATTGCTTAGTTATTTGCGATTATGTTATTATAGTACTCTTCGCAGTTTGCGCAACTGAAATCAAAGAGTGATATGTATGAACGTCCTATGATGCTCCTAGAGTAAAAATTATTTCTCCGTAATGTTTTTCATTCGTTTTCAAACAACTAATAAACTTTATTTTTTATATTAGAGTTTCATATGATAGCCAAAACTATAGGTTTGTATCATGGAATTGTATTCATTTTGATGTGAGATTATAGCATAGTGATTTGTATGTGGTGTCATATATCCAGTGTCACTCGCAGCACAATAACGTATCTTTTGATGTGTCATTCATCAAGATCCATCTAGTAGTTTAGGCTCTCCGAGGGAATAAAGAAACAGACATTCATTCATAACACTGAAAAACAATATCTGTTTTTGTAATATTTAATTCAAATCACAGAGAGAAATATTTTATTTGAGGATTTGTATAGATTCAAGACTTGATTGATTTTATCTTGTAGGCAAACTAATTTTTAATATAACGAGATATATTAACAAATGCTTAACAATGCTTAACAAATTTAAAAAAAATAGTATATCATACTACAGCTTTTACTGCATATTTTTTTAGGTATAATGCCCGTCGATGTAACAACGCAACGAGAGATTTGATTTTTAATAATAATGGAGAAGCCTTTGGGCCAGCGGGTTATTCTTCTACTACCATTATTATTTAAAACCAAATCTATTGCGTTGTTAGATTTATAAACCTAAAAACAAGGTCCCATTTAAAACATGGTATTAATTTTTAAAGATTTTCTTTATATCGTCTGGGAATATTTACACCAGAAATAAATGTCGGAGAAAAGAAACTAGTGACAACAGATCATCGTCGGGTAGCCCCTAATTCTAGAATGATACTTGCGGTTCAAGTGCTTGCGCACTTGTTTGCGACCATACTCTGACACGTGGTTTATTAATTTCGTAATCTAATTGATACGGTTTCCAACAAATATCCCAATAACAAATTCAATCGCAACATCTCTTGTGTAAATAGCAAAAATTAAAACTTATTTTGCTGTGTCGTTTCGCAAATCGAGGTCAACTAGCAATATGGGGTTTCATAAGCTGACTCCAAAGAAAAACCGCCATGTTACTGTTTTAATTAAAGGACGGGCTTGCAAAATAAACATTATCCAAACTTGGAAATTAAAAATTAACTTAATGAAATTAAATCCGAATAATATTTATGTTTATTCTTTCAGCATTTCACAAACAGTGATTGCTGTTTATCAAATGAATATAAAAATTCATAGCATTTTTTTTATTAGTGGTGACTGTTATTATTTCTCACAAGATGATGTGGCCAGCATTTATTGATTGTTCACTTTTTCAATTAATTATAGATTTTTACTAATCATAATTTTAAAAAGTACTCACCTCTTCTATTCTAAGATTCACCTTTTCAAACTTCAACTGGGTCACCATTAGGTTTCTTGTAATAAGCTCACACGTGAGAACCTAGTTGAGAGTATTTTTTCCAAAAATGAAGATTTTTTTGTAACTTCCTCCCGGACTTGATGGTTTTCGAAGTTTATTATTTGCCATTTCTTCATTCATCATCATCTGCTCAGACACCAGTTTCTTAAATACAGCCCTGGGCCTGGTTATATTCAAGTATGGCCTACAGGAATTTTCTTCGAAGGATCTTGTTCGAAGACTCCATGTTGTAGACATCATAATTATGATGATGGTGATCAGGATCATAATAAGGATAAGTTGTTGACCTGTGGGGTTTGGCTTCTTTTGAACCATGATCTAGGTCTTTGAGGATAGCTTGTGTGATTGTAGTTTGTTGTCTTTCTAGACGCTTTATTATAAATTTCGGTTCCTTAACGGGATCCGGAATCCATAACATAGTTCTGATGGCCTTTGGAAGCCCTTGGCATCAATGACGTTACGTTTCGGTCCTTACTAGGGTTTGCTCCACTACACCACCCGCATTAGCTAGGTCTTTAGTCACCTTGTAAACACTGGAGGTTAATAGAAAGCTTCTCTTCAGATTCATCGCCGAAAACCTTAGGAGTCTGGCTGCTCAATTTAAATGTCTTATGAGTGATTTTTGCAGTTGCATTTATTTCCCGCTGTTCCCATTCATTTCAAATTCAAGAAGAACATATTTCAAACCTTTGGGGGAATTCGGCCACTTATTAAAAATTTTTTGCTTTACATAATTTTAAAAATAAATATAAAAACACTCCATTTAAACCATCTTACTACTTTTAGCTTTTTTTTCTCTATCTTGATTTTTTCTTTATGTTTTAATTTGAACTAGTTTCCGCGCCAAACAATATTTTATCCATATATTTTTTTTATCATATAAACGATTGAACTGACAGGTGGGACTGCCGCAGGTGTCCGGTGATGAGCAACGACGTCTTTGTGCTGATCAAAAATATTCAAGCTGTACTGGTGAACAAGGAGGTTTGGGACTCGGTTTATCACTCACCACCTATGGCTCAGTGGCGTACCAACTCAAAGACGCCAATTTAGAAGCCACAGGAACTTGTGACTTTGTTTGCAAAGCTTTGAGCATCGTTAATAAGACTGGTAAGAACGATTTTTAACACACGCTTGTATTACACCAATATTCAATATATTTTATTGTCAAACTAAACAAATTTGTATAAACTTAATTTAATAAGCTCTTATTCAAAGAATTCAATAATATTTAATTTCTGATGCTTTGTTTGGAAGAACGACATTTAAATATTCAACATTTACGATGACAAAAAAATTCTTACTTGAAGTAGTCGTATGAATTCTACGTGATCTTTGTCCCAGAAATTCTATCTAAAGAAGCCTGGACAAAAAACATTTTAAGTATTTTAAATTGGGTATTAAATATACATGTTTTTGAGCGAAAAAGTGTAAAAAAATGGTTCCTCCACGTATGTTACCATAAAATATGTATACGGAAATGGGGTTTGACTGATGCTTTGTTTAACATTGCCTTTGTTCCATTTCATCCAAATTTAAATTGTTTATTGCAAATATTCGAGTTGCTTAAAAGGCACATAAGGTAAAGCATATGGTTACTCGATAGCACCTTGTAATTATAAATACATATATTGAAACGAATGAATACATATATTAAACTAATTACGTATTTTTAAATTGTTAAATTTTTTATAATCATGCTTAGTTACGATAGAATTTTACAAAGATAGATGCGCAATTTTTCAGCCGGTAACTTTACCTTTCGTTTCAATTAGGTTCAATAGAAAATAGTGGTTTTGCTTTTGAAATTGGTTTTCACTAACCTGAAACTTAAGATCCTTGAAACTTGAAACGTTTTAAAACTTTTTCTGATTAATTAAGGCTATATTTGGTTGAAGATTGCCAAAAAATTGCCACTCATCTATTTATCAGTTTATATTATTTTTAAAATCTTTGTTTTTTAAAATAAGTAACTATTTAATAACGTATATTATATATCTTCGTGGGATTTAATTTGAAATGTCTTTAGTTCAGATCAGGTTTCATAAATAATGACGTTAGTAATATTTGAATGCTTGATTTGTAATTTAAATTGACTAATATAGGTTGGTTCCTCTTTTATTTCATTTTCCAGTTTATTTCAGTATTCATTTATTTCATAATCAAATGCAAAATTGAAAATTTCATACAAGCCACGTATACCGTCAACTTATAAATATCATTTACGCTACACTTCTCTCGTTACCACTGTTTAAGTGCCAAAGAAGTGAATTAACGATTTATAATGGTTTACTTAGGTTTTAGGGTAATATACTATTTTTAGTCAAATTATTTGTAAATGTAGATGAAATTACTAGTATTAACTAATTTTGAAGTCAACATTACGAGTAAATGGGTATATTAAGGGGTTGATTGGAGTGTTAACGATCGCACACAATTTAAATCAGATTATTTGTAAATATCAATACAATTACCATTATAAACCAAATGTCAATAAAATCCATGCATGGTCCAAGGGTTGATTTGAGGCTGGATATTTTTGAGGGAGGGATTTACAGTTTTACCTAAGAAGGGGGCATTATTTTTAATACGGGTACTTGTAATTAAGACTATATACTGACTACCAGAAAATAGACCGAATGGTATTAAATAAAAGACTGCATACTGATAAACTCAAAGAAGAATTTCATCTGGGATAAATACTCATTACTTTGAAGGATGAAACTTTCACGATCATGTATTTCATTAAATCCTTAAACTATGTATAAAATTTGCTTTAAGTCACTTCAACCGTGTCAAAGATATATGCTTTACAAGTTATTAAGTTTTGTCCAATTTTGACCTCTCATTCCTTAATATAAATCAACTTTACAAAATGTATTCAGTTTTTTTTTGTAGTGTTCACGTGTTCAGTCAGTTAGTTCAATTCTAAATTAAGTTTTACATTGGTATCTAAAAAAACATGATCTAAATTGAGTTTTGGGTCGGTAAAGTAGTTTTCTAAATAAAGTAGAACAAAACAGGCATACAGATTACAGACTGACTTAATGGGAATTATTTTCGGAATCTACGTAATCTGATAACTTCAATACTTCTTCTACGAGAGTTAAAATGACAAATGACGAAAATGAAAACACTAAGGTATGTTTAGTTAATTTATCATACAATAATCTTGGCAATCTTCAGTTAAAAGTTTTTTGTAGTTTTTCAGAACACCTTGTGTAGGGTGTAAGTGAAATTAAATGACTTTTTTAAAATCATTATAATTCCACATATGTGAGTGTGGTATATGGTAACTTTGTAAATCAGATTCATAATTCATCCAACTTTTTGACTGATTTTGATTCATCCAACTTTTAAATAAAACAGATTAATTACTGCCCCAAGGTCTAAGTTTAGAAGGAAGTAAACATTAGGTAAATTTATAGCTTGAGGTTTCATATTTTAAAATCAATAATGTCAACCCAAAAGAGTCAATCAAGTTTCAATCTGGATGTATTATAGCATGGATGGATTTGATGTGTTCCCACTGATTTGGGAAACAGAATAAAATTAACATAAGCTCCATTAATTATTTTGTTCTAAATTTAAAAAGATACTGTAATGTACCACATTTGTGTACTAAGTCAACAAATCTTGTTTGGCAAATGGGTATTATTTTAAACGTTTTAACGGGACCGGGTGTTCAAAATAAACATTGCAGGTGTTTGTGGTTCCAGAGCATTACGCAGTTTAAAACTGAAACAGGAGTTTCATCATTAATATTAATCTTACTGCCTGTTGACTCCCAAGGGGTTGTATAATAAGTTAAAATAATTAAGTTTCAATCAAAAATAATCATTAATTTTACCTAAGAATACATACTTTAAACAGGAAATTAATTTATTTTTTTATTTTTCAGTGGTTGTAACAATCGTGTTGGTGTGTTTATCCGTTCTACCTCTTATAATGCTTATCATGGGTAAGTAGCGTGTTCTCATCTAAGTTTTAAGTATAATATACTTATAAGTGCGTGTGGCATGCATACAGTCAGTTTTTGCTTTGAATCGAGTATAGGTACATTAATTGACCTTTAATTGCCTCAAAGAATACTAATATTTTAAGATTTTACTAAACAAGCTTAATCAGAAACTTTTTGGTTTGTATCATATCATTCTCTGCATAAAACTGCTTTGGAAAATATACTTTCTTCCATAAATTTTGTAGGGGTTGGCAAAATCCGTATTAATTCATTTATTTATTGATCTAGTCGCATGTATATGTTTGTATTATAAGATTAATGAACAGCTTCTTAAGCTAACCTCCGCGCCTTCTTTACGAAGGTAATTGCATGAATACTGCTTTGAAATGTCGAGAAATAGACATTAAAAATTACATCTTAATTGTGTGGTACAACTATGTTTAATTGTATTTTTGATTTTTACATTTTCATAAGTGGACATTAAAAAATATTTCAAATTATTTCAAAATTAAACGATAAATTATCAAAAAATTATATTATTAAGGTAAATTTCTATTGATTTAAAAAATTGTATTTAAAAGTTTTCAATTAATTGAAAATTTTATAGAGCATATTTCATGTTCGTAAATTAATTAATGTAGGTCTAGTATTCATTATAGACTACTCAAATAAAGTACAGGGTTTTTCATTATAGCGGTCCATCTTTGAAATTAAATCTTTAAATACATAGTATACTACGCAGAAATATTTTTAATTTTTATGATATAAAAACTATTGCAGTTTTACTGTATACGTTACAGTATACAGACAGTAGAAATGCGGTAAATCATCACTTTAAACAGTTCCGGAGCAACTGACAGAGATGTTGGAAGTATTTGTTTAAACTCGATTTAAAGTATTGTGGAATACTTTAAATGAATATAGAGAAAACAGAAAATCATTCGCACCTTGCACAACCTGCTTTGATGTCAGTAAAGAGTAAAGACGCTAAAATTGTAGATAATGTCATGCACACAGTATCGATAAACAAAAAATGCCATTTCTTTACAGGTGCAATTGCTTTGTTTGGCTTACATTATACTGTGGCAACCAATGCTAAGATGGCATAAAAAAATAAAACCTTGATAGCTTGGGATTAGGCGACCAAGTTAATTCGCAAATATTTTGATCTTAAAAAGCTGGCATATCATCAAATGCTCTATGCACGCTTTCTTAGAATTCGCGCGTATACCTAAAAAGAAAATATTATATTTTTGTGGATGTCTTCATCAAATAACGCATATATAATAGCACTAAGTGACATACCGTGCTTTGATAACATTGGGTTATGCCCTCGGTTATGCCTGTGTAAAGGTTACTCCATAGAATTTATAACCTTGTGTGGCGTCTCTATGCCGGCCTCTGGCTAATTCCTTCTGGGGATAGACCTAGGGATTTATGGTTTCTTACATTGGCAATTCTCTGCCATCGAAAGTTACAATGGTGTCCATCGGCACCTCTGATGGGAACCTCTGATAGCTCTCCAAAGCTAGGACAATCCACAAGTTGCGACGATGATATTTTTAGCCGGTATACACCAACCCGTATTAGAAAAGTATACTTAGATATAGCTTAGTTTAGTGAAGGCTAAATCCTGATGTAAAAATCTTACGATGAGGACTAATGCATCTATTACGCACTCAGAATATGAGGAGAATGTGGACTTACCTGTGGATTATATTCACCGATAAGGCCACAAGGATCTAGTATCCAGGGTGGTACTCTACCTGGGAACTCTAACATGTAAAAAGAAATCAGAGATTCCACTACAAAGTAAGTGACAGTAGAGACAAAATACTTAATTTTTGGTTAGTCTTCCAAACTAGCAACCACTTCCAACTAATCGGAAACCGCCAAGTTTTTGTAATCCAATGGTTCTATTTTGCTATCTCAATAAATGACTATTATGGTGTTGTACAATATCTTCAATCTAAACTACATTTTGTTTTCGTTGCAGTCACGCGTTAAAAATAAGTTTCTATCTTATAAAAATAAGTTTCACTACTTAGGCCAATTATTGCAGTGTGAGCTTAAACTTTAAGCTCAAAATTCAGAAGAGAATAGCACCAACCACCAAAGTCATTTTTTTTGGTACAAGGAATACTTAGAACTTATGCTCACACTGAAATACTGGATCTGAATTACTTTACTTTAAGTTTTATTACTCGATATACGTTACTTTAATTTTTATTTAATCAATAGAGTCATTTGTTTTATAGTATGAAACTGTTAATAAATTAATTTGTCAATATAGTGTAATAAACGTGTTTTAGTTTTGATCGGATGCAGATAAATTTTGGTATCAGACCATTAAACCATAGTTTCAATTTTCAGTTTATTTTTCTGTGAGCTATTGCTGCGGTTTGACCATTCATTTTAAATTATAGATTTAAATATTCAGATAGTTGTTGTTTTGACCCAATCAAAATTATAGATGTTTTACATATAAAAAGGTATGTAGTTAAATTCACAATACTTTTCGGATTTTTATTTTATCATTTTTTTATGATTCATATACAAATAATTAAATAACCCCAAAAAAGTAAATTTAGAAACAGCGTGGAATCGCTCGATAAAACTGTAATAATCAACAAATAAAAACTAGAACACAACTCGTATATACTCAAAACCATTGCGTAGATACAATTTTTTTTATATTTTATTTATTTTTATTGGATTATTTATTGGACCGTAGGCGAACCTCTATGGGAAAATTGATCCTCATAAATAAATCATGTATGTGTTTATTAATAATTTATGGGTTATTTTTTATAACACGCAGAATATAAAATCACTGTTCTTATACAATTATTCTCTGTGGTGTGTAGGCAATAATTAAAGCAAATGAAATACTTTAGAGTTGCAATTACTCTGTGGTTTAGTGTGAAGTCGATTTTACAAGCTCGGCAGTACATTGGATTTCATCGTGTAAGTCGAATCTAGATAGGTTTAAATTACTAGTGTAGAAACTAGAATGGACGTGCGTGCCATTTTCTAGAAAATCTGCTGAACACGCTCATCCTTCTCTCACTGGATACTTTATTTTCACGGAGAATCCTTAATTTGACCTTGAACTATAAAAACTACGACGCCTGAACAAACATATCCGTGAGATAAATTTAAACAAACTGAATCTTCTGACATATTCAATTTTTATGAAACTCTACGAAAGAATAAGTGTTATTTTATAAAATAAACTAATGCATATGGTATGCTAGAACTTAATGAGAATGTAGTCGAGAATGCAGTAGCAATTCATTTTACTGTGGTCGTTTAAATTAGATTGTAGTACAATTTCAAGCTTGAAATTTCGACATAATGAAACGAACTAAATGCAAATTTATATACTCATATAATATATCTATACAACTATACTCTATAAAGCGTGTTAATGAAAAGTACGTAAAACAAATAAAAATCACACTATGCTACAAATGCACCACCCACCAGTTTAACGTGGTATAAATGATGTAGTACATTATTAACGGAGCCCAGTATCTAATAAAGTACATAATGGGCTTCCTATTAATAAATCTACCGATATTTAAAAAAAATTCCTTAAGTTAAGGAAAAGAACGATTCATAATGAACAAAATTGATCAATGATCCACTCACACACCGTGCATAGGCAGCGGTTCTTTGGAAGTGATAATCTGAAGGATCAGGTGTCTGTGACTATAGACAACATACTTACACGATACAACTTTCCTCTAGATTTATTTAGACCTATAAGAAAATGAAACTGCTATAGATGAAGAATCACAGGCGAGGGTGAGAAGCTGAAATTGGCTTCTTTCAAAACGTCGGTACTTGTAAGTGCTCTACGTAGGATCCGTACTGGTACTTAAAGGACTCTAGTTTGAATTTTACGAGCATTTCCTTATCTAAACTCCAGAATTGATTTATAGAAGCGGCCCTAGCTACGTCGTGAAAATCAAAGAAACTTAGGTTTTACCCCATAGCTAGGGTTCGCATATAAAAATATTATGCAGTACCATAAATAGATTGGTTAGGTTTGAAACTTGCACGAAGACTAAGGTTTCAAAGGTTTCTAAAAATTCATTAGGATACACAGGACTCCTCTCGTCAAATTCAGGAAGCAATTTTGTTACATCCGCAAGAGATTGTGATACTGCCATATTTATATCATTGTGGATACCAACAATGGTAAATCCTGCTTCCGCAACCAGTTTTGAGGCTTTGCGGCCATAATTATTATCAACGCTATTTCTCGATCACTCATTGGTTACAGAGATAGTACTGTACTCAGGAGTTGTAGCTCTCATGCCACAATGGTTCTCCCGATTAATAGTACGTTACCCGTACATATTCTGGCATGAAAACTTTTGGGGTAGCTCCTTGCGAAGTAGGATTATCTTTGCATCTAGGATATTCCTATTAGTCACTAATAAAACTCGTTTTCTAAACATTGCGTGTGCAATTATACAGAGTAATAACATAATTTCAGTGGTACTAGTGGTAGTGGCAGTAGTTATTACTCAGTATTACGACATTTTAGCAATTCATCATTGTTTTTGCATTCTGCATAAAGCCCTAAGGACACTACATAGATTGTCAATAAGATCTTGTAACATGCACATGTAACTTATACTTCCGAAAACATGCTGATGCTGATGATGCTTTTAGTTTAGAATTGTTGTAGTTATAGATGGTTATAGGGCCTCCTGTTTCATAAGTCATTAGTTCGCATAATGTATAATATATGTTTGTGGCGATTTCATATCTTAAACTAGTCCTCAAAAGGGATTAAATAGTAATTAGTCTCTTTTGTTGTCCCTTTTGTTCTAATAATTAGTCCTTTAATAATTTATTAATCTGCTGTAATAGAAATTTTTGAGAGATTTTTCTTTATCTCCCTGTATCGATCAAGATATTTAACCAACTAGTTAAAACATACACTAGATACTCATAAAATATTTTTCTTTGCAGGAATTCAATTTCTACGGGACTGTCCTCGCGAGCCAAACATTCCAATTTATATGGTCGTCGGTGGCAGTGTGGGCTGTGTGAAAATGGGTCTGACATTATACAACCAACTCCATACCAGACACGTGGATGCAACCAACATGAACGCCACCTCCATCGGATCCAAAGTCGCATCGATTGCCCTGACGATCCTGCTCATCGCCTGGTTTGCAATTGGTAACTATTGGATTTTACGAATTAAATGGCCGGATTTTGCACCAACTTTGTTCGAACCAAATCGCTGGTGCCATCGCACACTGTACATCTTTTCGCTGGTACATTTATGCATAATTTATTCACTGTTGGGTGTTGTGGTTGTGCTAGTTGTGGTTTTGGCCGGCTGTCAGATGTTTGGGTGCCCATGGCTTGGACCGGCAAGGTACAAATAGCACAATCCGCCGGACTATTTTGAACTTTGGGATGTACCGCGAACATACCATTAGAATTTCTAATACGTGGTTTAAAGGCTAATTGCATTATCCAAAAAATTATGCACACATAATTGTCTAAGATGAATTTGAATACTCGTTTACTTCTATGGCCCTATACGCATAAATGTAATCAATAAATCAAAAAGTTGACAACTTTGAAACAAAGTATTCTAACGATAAAATGTGTGGTAAAATATTAAAGCATACTGTTTTTGCTCAATGTAAGAACGTGTTTTTGTGTTGGAATTTATGCATAATTGGTGCTTAATTTTATGAATAGAAAAATATATACTATATACAAATATATACTCGGATGTATAACTAAATATTTAAATAATATATTTATGTTGCTTCCAATGTGCTACGATTACACGTTTTAAAATTTAGTTGGATAGAGTTAGCTTTAATTTTTATTTTTATATTAAACTAAATTCTAATATGCTTTGACGGTATTGGTGTGTGTACTGTATGTGCAAATTGTAATTAATTAATATTACAGAGTGACTTTATTAAATATGATTAATTTAAAAACACAGTTAATTGCAGCGCAGCAGCTTAAAAATTGTTTAGTAACTCAAATGAGAAAAAATCATTCACATTTTAAATGCACCTAGAGTGAATACGGTTTTACATTAAATTAATTGCGATTGAATCATAGTTTGGATATTACACACGTAAATATTATTGGTTGAAAAGGACCTAACAATTACTTGTAAGTAATATAACTTTTGAAAGCGCATATGTACTTAAATGCAAGTGCAACAATATAAAGTATTTTCGAAATGACCACATTTACTAATTTTTAGACGTTTTCTCTAATCTCGTGCTTTTGCTAACAGAACATTACTGTCTGTACTTGTACATAATATAGATTAACGTTGTGACTTTAATTTATCAAATAATGTATGGAAATTCGTACCGATCGACAAGTGAAAAGCGTTATATAGGCAATTTAGTGCGTGTGACCAAGAGAACAAGCTTTTTACTGTTGTCGGAAAGAGACGGCGCTTTTTCCCCATCAACTGTGAAGCGCTCTGTCCCTTTCAGGCTTATCTAAGCACATGCTCTATCTCAGTTTTTAACCCGCAAGGAGATGTCTATGCAACGCTTCTCATCTGTTGGGCTGTATATTTCAAAATTACAATTCTGTGACGTCGCAGTATGCCGAAACTAAAATCCATTTGAAAGGAAAAGAACATAAACAGCGCTCATTACAAAAAAGCTTTTAAAGTTCAAAATAATTAGGATCAAGAACATACATATGTATCAATATATCATTTTGACTAGAAAACATGTCAATTAGTTCTCAAACTATAATATTAATAGGTATTTATGCTATTCATACATAAACTATTTATATATATTTCAACAAAAACATAGAATTAGTGACATTAAATATCTTATGAGATTATATAATATTTGTATCTTAAAATATAAGTAAATCCTAGCATGTTAGTGAGCGAAAATGCTAATGAGTGAAAATTATCGAGCTTAGTCTCGTGACCATTGATAATTCTTTAAAATATATTAACAAAGTACATGAATTTATTGTTCTCATTCTTGAAAAATTTACAATGGTCACGAAAATATTCCGACTGCCAGAAAATATTGCGGATATAATTGTTTTCATGTGTAAATGTGTATGTATTCAAATTTATTTTAACTTATATTGAATAAATTAACTAATTTAATTTCATTTGGGAGAACACAAAAAAATTAAGTTTAAATATAGTATATTTCAAGTTTTACAAATTCAAAAGGTTCGCGAAACGGGTTGATGGTTTTTGTACTTTATTAACAATTAACATAATACTTAATTTTATATAATATATGTTGCACAGACATATCATTCAATTACTTAAATTTTGACAATAAATGTTTATTATTGTAAATTAATTTATGTGTCCTACACTGAATTTAAAAATAAAGCTGTTATAGGACAATAATTTCAATGTTAATAAAATTATAAGTATAAATGTGACTATATGTTCTATACTTTCTTCAATTTTAACTCGTTTAAATCAATTTATGAATTTCGTTTAATTTTAATTGATTTATTTCACATGAATAATCTATAGAAACTTAAATGTAAAACGTTAATATATCATGTATACATATAAAGAAAATATGTACATATTGAACATTAATGAAGATGTGCAAATGTTGGATTTATATACAGTGAACAGCAAAGGAAACCAGACACACTTGAGCTTTTGAAGTTCTTTGTTTTTCTAACACGTTCTAACATCTACGTATCAGAAGAACAGGTAAGTGTTAGTAGAACACTTGGAAGAACATAAGCTTTTCTAACATTTACTTCTTAGAACAACACTTAAATGAGAGAAGAACATAAAGAAATTTACTTTAAAAGTCCAAGTGTCGGGTTTTTAAAGCTGCCGAGTATATGTATAAATATCAACAACGTAACTCAAATACAAATTTTGTGAATGTTGTGATGAATGTCATTATAACTTAAATACGCTATGTTTTATTAAAATTACAATATCCAATAGGGTGTAATTCTGAAACATGACGCTTAAAATGATTTTAAATATTAACTTTATTCGTTTTTATGATAATTGGCATAGTTTCGAATGAAACGATTAAATTTTATAGTAAATCCAAAATTTGTTGAACGCACTACTTATTTTGAAGATTCTGGCTATTTTATCTTGAGCTATACGTCACCAATATAGTCCGGCTGAGTCAAATCAATTCAACGTCGTGAAAACTTTTACCAATGTCGTATCGTACAATTTATTTTTTGATTCCAGTATAATCCTATTCATGAAATGCTATTATATCTAACAATACTCTATAATAATACAATTTAAAAATAGGTAACAAAATAGAACAAAATATAATACTCAAATAATAATAATAACAAAAATAATAAATTACTAAACAAATATTAACAACTTAATAAATTATAATAACACAATAAACCAATATAACTAGTTATGCAATCAGTTAGGAAATGGCATATTTTGTGTAACGACTGGATTTGTGCGGTACGAGCGAAGCGAGACATACGTGTGTGAGACTTTTTTCTGAATTCATTCATAAAACGCTGAGAGTTTTTGTCTCAGCGTCTGAAGACATACCATTGAATTCGACCATATTAATATTGGTACAGCGTAGCAATACAATACAGTCTGAGCTACATCGATACAAGCGTGACATATAGCTCAAGATCAGGTTCTCAGGTTATCTTCAGCATATGTCAAGACAACATACTTTTAGCATAGAAGGGTTAACAAATTTAGGATTTATTATATAACAACCATCATAATAATTTCTATAATATACGTGAATCCAAGACAAGTTTGTTTTAATTTCTTCAAGATTGATTTTTGAATTGGGGCTAAATCATGCGACCGTAGAGAATTACAAATCATCAAAAAATTATTAAACAATTCTTTAATGCAGCATTTTCTAAAAAAAATATTCTATTTAAATACATCCTTAATACGAGTAATACAAAGCTTTATAAAAATTAAAAATATTATATTTGCTTTAACTTCAAACAAGTGTTTTGTTTGTTCTCCGAAAGTACATTTTCATTCTGTGAACTTTTACAAAATAAAACTCTGATAAAATAGTAAATAGAAGTTAAGCATGTTTACAATAATCTTGTTATCTCTAGTTTCGTTACTGCAATACGGTTTGAGCTCAATTTACATTTGCAAATATGTTCCAATTAAAATTAAAATCAAAATTATAATGCTGCAATGTAACATATTTTTATCTTTTAATTTTATTAAAGCGTAACAATGCTACAAATTATATTAATGTACTTTTGTAATGAATTTATAAATTATATATTTAATATATAACTTATTTCAAAGACTTCGTTTTGAGGAGACGGTGCCGGAGGATTTATTGGTGTCCCTGCATTGCTATTTATGTTGAATAATTTATTGCGTAAAAAACAAGTGTTTTAACTGAATTACACAAAATATATTGCACTTTGCTGTAGTTATTTTGTTGAAACTTTATTTCTGAAAACGTTTTTCATGAGTAACAATCGATATTAATCATGTATACTTAATGATTTATATTTGGCTGCATTCAAGGAAGAATAAATAAAAAAAATAAAAGTAAAATAATATTGGTTTTTCGGCATGCTATGAATTGAATCAAATATTTACTAATTTTCCAAAATGGTTTACTCGAAGGAATGAAATATATATTTATGTCCATATCGAAATGTGTAATAGTCGCTATACAGGGTTAATTTGGGAACACCAAAAATGTTTTAAACTAATAAATCTATTAGTTTTATTTAGTTTAAAAAACTATTAATACATACTTTTCTAATTATTATTTTGTTTTTCTATATATAATATAAAGGCCCGATTTCAAAGGATAGTTAAATACTTTATTTTAAAATTCTGTTTTTACTCCTTAGAGCGGTTGAACTAGAGAATTTATAAAAGTAACTGCAAAAATTATACTATTTTTCTTTAGTAGGTAATGAAATAAAACTAATTATGTTATCTTATATTAAATTTTTTAAAGAAGTAGAAATCGGGTCGATTAGTATCAATGTTAGTTAGAATTAAATGTGCAATTCTGATTTAACATTTTTTAAAAATGCTGTTGTTATCGGATACAATTAACAACAGCATTCATGCGCGGTCCAGGCTTTAAAAATAATTATATGTAAAATAATAGGTATCATTCAGATGTATTTTAATGTGGCAGACTTATGTGAATAAAATTCATAATCAATGCCAAGAGATTTATTAAAGTGTTAAAATAAAGCATAAATTAATTTATTAAGTTACAAGAAACTGTTTGAAAAGTAAGTGCATACAAATGAATTATGAATTTTTAAGGGATACATTGTAAATAAAATAAAAATATTGAATATACCTATTTTTGTATATGTATATTTACTATTTTACATTGAATAGAATACAAATTATATATATAAGGTGCAAGGAAAAATCTTATTGCACTTAACATCGAATACAACTTATCTATATTCTATTCTACAAATAGATATATATCTAATTATATTAGAAATTTATTTATAAATGCTGGTTATAAACGCATTGTATAGTCAAATGTAGATTGTAATATTCATATTCCCATAATATAAACTTACAATGAATATGTTAATAATATCTAATTTCTTCTACTTTGTAATGTTTCATGATGTCAAAATCAAAATATATATATCTATGCGTACATATATGTGTTAACTCTGTGATAATTGTGTAAAAATGTATTTTCAATTAGTTCTCAATTATTTTGAGTTATCTAAAAATGATTTTTTTATTTTTAATATGTATATTTTTTATAGTTTATTTATTGAGTTTGAAATAAATGAGTTATTATAATAAATTTTAATACTTTATTTGATGTAGCCACCAGTTTTCAGGGCGGATTACTAAAGTAAAATAGTTATTAAAAAAAGTTTGGAAATAATAACTTTGAAATTCATACTTTCCAGATCGGGACATGCGTGTAAAGGTAGGTATGTATAATATAGTTATAAATAGGGATGTTCTTAATAAAAAAAACCGTTGTAGTCGATTTGATTCGGCTTGCTTTTGGTATGACTACCACTTTTACCGTCATCTTCGTCGTAAAATTGTTCATTTTTGGCATGTGTTGGCCCCTTGTGCGCAGGTCTTGAAAATTGTTTTAATCATTTTCTAGGAGTTATCGAGTTTGAAATAGAAGAAAAACATGCACCAACATTGATTCTGATTTTTTGAGATTAAACGGACAAAGGAAGGAAAGTGAACGCGTGTTATTTTTAAAATCTGTGTTCTTATGGTGCAGAACCCTGAATATATTAGGGTGCCAAATTTTATATTATGAGGGTCGTACAATAAGTTTCTGACAAATCAAATAGATGGCGCTTCAATCGTAAATCCCATATTACATCTAGTAAGTACCAAAATTTAGAAATTTTCAAACATATTTCTCCGAGAATTTGTCATTTAATTCCGATTTGGCAGACATTGAAAGCATATATATTCGTGTATTTTGGCCAACATAGATAAAAGTGTTTTTACATACACCTATAAGAACGCCTTCCCGCAAGTTTATTCTTCTATGATATTTTTTACTTCTGAGTCATCTTTCACAAGCAAATGTTCAATAAAAAAACCTATGTACAAAGTTTTATAATTATATCTCAAATAATTTGAAAGATATGCGCTATTCAGAACTCTTAGGAAGTTACGTCACGGCTAAAATCTACGGATATATTTATATTTTTGACTTATTTAGCTTTGTTTTCTGGATGAGTAGTGTATTTTGTCTATTTTTGCGATTGAAAACACCTCGTGCTTGACCGTACGTGGACAATGAGTCAATGTGACCTCATGCTTATTGATGACGTGACTTTATTTATTTATTTATTAATTTATTTATTTGTTCCTGTAATACGTTTTTATCATACGCATCTTGAGGAGTCTAAATTTTCAAGGCAACTACGTTTAGACATTTTATTTCATGTCACACTGGTTTGATTTTTTCGAAGTTATTTTGATCGTCAATAGTAACTTAATAAGGATCAGACACATTATCCACTTGCAAAAGTTCTGATCCTTTTTATCCGCTGATAAAGTGACAAAAACTTTGCCTCACATGTCATATTTGATACACGAGTTAAGTTATCATTTTTATATGCTCATTGATTTTATGCTTATTCCATAAATGAATTATTACCCAAAAAACTAGCTGATTTTAGTTTTAAAGTTGAACGAGTATGTGCAGTTGGGCACTGAAACAGCTTATTCTCCGAACATTAAATCAATTTTGTCATAAATCTCGATATAGAATAATTTAAATTCGCTTTCGGATTATCTTTTTTTTTAGCCTTCAATATATTTTGACTCTTACAGTGAAAAGTGTCAACAAGAATAAAACCATTTATTCAAATGTGACATACTGAAGATGGTGCATATGTGATGTTAGCAACAGAAACAAATATAATAACTATTCTAATAAGGAATATACAATAATAATAGTTGCATATATGGAAAGTTGATAACGAGTATTTCACATAGACGAGCCATTCATATATGTATTAGAATATTTTCCAATTAAAAATCCCGTCCCGGACAGCCTTCATTAAAACTGATTTGAATTTTTTGATACCGATGCACTACATCAAAACAAAATATAACAAATCATCTATGAAAGTATTAATAAATATTTATAAATATTATAAACTGTATTTCGAAACGTTATTTACTTAAATTACAAAAAATTCCACAAATTGCTGATTCTCAAAGCTGATTCAAAAATTACAAAAATGATCTTATACTAGATAATTCGAGTTGTTATGAAACTTTACACAATGTTTGCGAAACTTAAAATCATCAATTAGCGTATTTCAAGAAAATATTCTCGTATAAAATCTATAGTTAGTTTATTTTCCAAGATCTATTGATGAAATCAAATGCTTAAATTCTATTAAAAATAAACCCCTATACATAAGAATATCTATATAATGGACATGTATCTATAGGTTTCATTAAATTTCAACTACATCCTCATACAATACAATCCCGTTTTCCTTGTTTGTTAATATCTAATTCATACTGCTGTAAAACATATTTGATATAGCAGACTATCAGAGATAATCTATCAGTTAGGGATAAGCTAAACGCTCATTGCAAACGTCATAAATATTTCCGCTCCTGCGGCCAAAGTTTATTTTGTTACATATTTGATATATGTAAGCCCATGTAAGAAACATCAGGCCAATGTTTACATTATGTATTAATAATTCCATTGTAGCTTCATTTCATATTGCTGAAATGTACACATGAAGAAATGAATTCAATAGTTTTTTTTTAGATTCATCCAAGCTTTATTTATAGGTATTTTAGTATTGCAAAACTGCAATGCAAACATATTTCGTTGTATTTTCAAACATCGAAAAGTATGCATGTACCTGGTTTCCCGATTAATCCATAAATTCGATCATAATTCAGAAAGCATGGAAACAGTTGCAGAGTCTAGATAAATTTTCCGCATGGAAATTGCATTTTTATTATTTATTTTTATGCGCCCTTGAAGTTGATTAACGCTGAGTATGTTTCAACCATAACTTACTTAAAAGAAGATATACTCCCGTAAATTGTTCGAAGCGGTTAAAGGAATTGCCAACAAATGGAACACATTATGAAATATGTAACATATTATAGAAATAAAAAGGGCATTTAAAACTTTTAACACGTACGTACATGTTCATTTGGTATAAGGCTCCTCGCTCACATAAATAATACAAAAGAATTTATAAAGTAGATGTGAAATCTTCTTTTGAATTTCCATCATAGAATTAATGGAAAAGGAAATGAACGCCAATGTTTTTTTGAATTGGCCTTCATTCCCCTTTTCAGATTAATTTTAAAGGATTTATTTTATACGCAAGCATTTAAATAATTAGAATAAAAATTATCTAATTCAACGATTACCGTTTGTTTCATTTTAAATTATTACTATTTGAATATTATATTTTCGTAAAAATATTGAAAATATTAAACATTAAAAATATTTTTTAAACTTATAAAATCTAACAGAGCATTTTGAACTACAATGTGATTAAAAAATATTGCATTTTTTTGTTCAAAATTTGTATATAGTAGAGCATTCCGATTTTGACCTCTACGTGACGAACGTAATAAAACGTAATCAAATCATTTCAAGGTCTATCAAATTATTTTGTAGAAATATGATTAAGAATTTAATCGCTTAACTGCCATTTTCAGTTTGGTTCTGAAAGAACTGTGTTATTGCTAAGGAAACAGCAATATCGTTGTGACGTAGAACTCAAGATCAAGAATATCTTTTGTTTCTGTGGCAATCGATAAAACTTACAAAATTGTGGAAACACTGGACTATGTCCTTCCTTTTATATCATTTATGTTTAAATCAATTTATACAATAATATCATGTTTAAAATTTCAAATTCAAAACTCATAAATTTTATAGTTAAAATTTATTGTATGGCGACTCTGCTTAAACCTTTTGTTGCATAAAGAAAAGCTGTGCCTCGGTTCATTTAAAATTAATTTAATTTATAAAATAAGAATATTTATTAAGTGGGGTTCAAAGTCAGACATGTTTCGGTTACTCTGTATTAGAATTGAAATAGCAGAAGTTGGTGAACTAGAAATCTCTGATGGAAACCGAGAAGACTAAACGAAAAAGGTTAAATTTATTGGGCTCTATAACTTCAAGGAAGATAATCGTAACGTAAGTCATGATAGGTAATACCATCAATCTGGTACAAACTAAAACCGTAGGTATAATATACCTCAAGAATTACCTCATATAAATCTTTACTATCGATATAATTCTTTAATACAATTAAACCAAAACTTACATTGTTTTAATATGTGAAACTAATTGAAAATTTATTTTGTAAAGGGCTGCCAAACATAAAAATATAATGCCATCAAATCAAAATTAACTCAAACTCTAGAAAGTGCTTTATCGTACAAGATGTTAACAGTTTAATTATTATCATGATATAATCTTGAATCATTTATCATTAATAAAAAGCGTAATTAAAAATTTCCATTCATAGCAACTAATGAATCCATCTTTTGGAGTGCATATTATGAAAATAATATTTAGAGTTATTGAATATCGATTACTCAACTTCAAATCCATTCTGTACTTCTATAGAAAACTATTATAAAAAGAAAGAATCGAATACTTTCCAAAGAATATATTTTATAGTTCTGGTTTTATTTTAAACTTGATATTCAATTTAACTATACGTGGTGCAGTAACTCGTAAAGCAAAAATTTAAAGAATAAAACTCTATAAACCACTGTTGTGGATACAGCTCAACAATTTTATCAAAAATATGTTAATATTCAAGCAGAACACTGCACAATTGGCATAAAGATCGGTTCACACTTGTTCACGCACGACTCAAAATCAAGGCATTTCAAATAAGCTCACAAATGTGAACAAACGCATTAATTCTGAGCCAATTAATATCGACAATTTGTATGAACATTGCCAATGTAATTGTATACCTAAAGTAAGAATTTATTTTTATCTGACATTTTATTGGAACACGAGCAACTGGAGGCACTGAAGCAGTCACAATATAACACTGTCCACTACATTACAAATTTGATGTCCCATAATCACAATCTAATGCTTCATTTAATAATTTTGTTCTCAGAAAGCAGTCGTGTAGGTGTAGTTTATTCTTGTCGATTATTGATGCTGCTTGAGTTGTGCGTTATACGTGCCCTTATAAATCGTCGTGCGACATACTGTCTTGGATTATATTCAGAATTGCTTCAGGCACACCAAATTGTGATCAGTCAGTTTACTAAAATTTTATACGTATGTTAACTCAATGATACGTTTATTTGCCTTTTCATTTTACACAGATAAAGTTTGACTAATTGTTGTAATACATTCCACGTCACCATATCGGTTTTCTAAGAAGTAAAAACTTTTTGCATTTATTTTCATCTATAGAAATTTTATTCTCACTGTAGCTTTAATTAATTAAAAATATTATTTTTGTTGCAGAGAATTCTGCGAACAATGACATAATTCCGCAATTCGATTAAGTGCGATGAAGTTCGCTTGTACTATAAATTCTTAAATCTTTGCATTCAGTGGTCCATAGACACAAATTGAACTCGGGCGCAATAGATAAACGATTCTATGTAAAGAACCATCTTTTAGAATTGTTGACAACCTAGGTCAAGTTCCACGAGATATTTTATCAGCTTTACGCGAGTAGTTAAATCTTAGTTATTTTATTATATATCTCGGCTTTGTTCGTCGACAAGATTTAACGATAGAAAGGCACTTTTCTCAAACGATTTGAATCTATGGGCCTATGGTAATTCTGAGGAATGAATCTATGGTAATTCTGAGCAATATTTGGGTAGATTTTATAGTAGTCCTGCGAGTCAGAGAAAAAATTTTCAAGGGAGTTTGGTGTATGGTGCCTTGGTAGTTTTTGGGTATTTACTGGATATCTTCTAGTTGAGTCTGGACATTTAAGTATTCTGGGTATTCTTTGTTAGATAGCCTGTCTGATAATTTCTCCAGAAACCATGAGTACTTGATATAGTCTCTTAGTTTGGGTTTGGGTATTTCTTAGGTAATCTCTAAAATTGTGTGAAATATTTGATAATTTGGTTGGTTTTTCTGTAATCTGGGAATACTTTGTGTAGTATGAATATAGTCTGTCTGTTAGTCTAGGAAGTCTGCGGGTAATATTCAAGAAAGATTGCTATGTGTTGCCAATATAATGGCTAGTGTTTAAATAATCTGTTAGCGAATCTGGATATCTTTTGAATAGTTATTTTTTATTGAGGAGTTTGGAGCAGCATAAATTGTTTCACTAGTACGTTCAAATAGTGCATTATGTCAAATTCAGATGCACGAATAATTTTACCGAGAAATGCACTCTAAGTTGCAAAATATGTATAAGATGCAACGGTTCTTGGTTTCTTACACATAGAGGACATAGAGAACACAGTGAGATAATCCAGGTGCAAATTTAAAAACTGTCAAATTAATATTGAATAACAATAAAATAAAATTACACACACTTTATAGGAGCAAATTTAAGTACCTACAGTAGCACCCGCAGATCTACTATACCATTTAACTTTTCTTTTCACAAATCTTTACAACTTTTAAGGGCGCGTTGTAAAATAGAACCCACTTTACAATACAAAAGCTTCCAATATACTCATATAGTAATCTGACCTCTACTTTCTTCTTTGAGGTATGTAAGTGGAGGTAGATTAATATTATACACAAGAAAACAGGCACGTATTACCGCATCAAAGTGTCTTGTTGCACAATCCAATATATATGCACCGTGAAGAAAATGCAATCGTAAAAATGGCATTGCAAATGGATGTGTGAAAGTGAATCAACTAAAGTGAGCCCTTGAGAGAGACACTGAATTTATATTTTGAAAAGAATTTATTGTTTCCCACCGTGAAAGATTTTTCCGATATCACCGGGTTTCCGAATATAAATTGTTGGTTGTATTTTCCGTAATGGGCTAGCATTTTACTTTGTTAAAAAAGACCACAAAGTATCGAATTTATTTGACAAAAGTTTATGCACTTATGCATATTAATTTCTCAAACGTTGAAATTCAAATGCATTTTGGATTTCAGCCAAGTTTAGCCACTTCTCCATTATTGCCTGCAATCTTTGCAACTACTTCCGCTTTCTATAAAACTTTTCTAGCGTAATTCAATTCGTTATATTTATTTGAATAGGATATTTTATACTCAAGCAAAAATGAGTATAATGTGCATAACGGAATCAAAATGTGACTTTGTGAAAAACTATCAATGCTCGTTTGGTAAATAAACAAAAACATTTTGCAATGATGAATAATGTAAAAATGTTTTAATTTAATCTTGCAGTCGTATTTGTAAATGCTCAATTTGTCAAATGGAAATAGACTTTGCGTTGTATAAATTCGAATAAATTCCGAATCAGATTCGTTTTGACTTGGACGTGCATTTCAAAAAACGCAGTGTAAATGTTTGCCAAACCTATAATAAAATTCACTGACTCATTAAAAATACAAATTCAACAAACTCTACATTTTCATAAAATGCTTTAATAGTTTGAAATATGGTTAGTGTTCCTTTACTTCAATTAATTGAACTTTCTGAGATTAATTAATAGCAAATATTTATTCAGCTTAATAATGTATAAAATTTCTTAAACTAATTCAATACCTAATGCGATAAATAAATCGTTAAAAGTTGCTTGTAGTCTGAATAAATCATGACTAGCGGTTTAATTCAATATTAAATTCTATAAAAAAAATCAACCCTTATTTGAGTGGGGAATAATTATTAATACTAATAATTCTGTAGTTACACGATGATTAAACTTTCCTTACGTGTCAAAGACTCTATAGAAGATAAATAGATTTTGTAATATACATAAAACTTCCATTAAAATAATGAACATTTTATTTAAATTAAACTGCCAATTATAATAAAAAAAAACACTGCAATTCACATTTTGATACACAATATCTTGCATTGCGTTGTTATCCACTCCAATTAAAATTTATTTAATTTTAAAAGGTGCATTTTGAACCTGATCAATTTAATTACTAAAATTGATCGAAAAAGTTTGATTTCAGTTTAATGAATAGCCGAGTGAAAATCTCACATTGCTTGTCATAATATAGTTATTTATTATGTCCATCAGAGATCTGTGTTGTATTTTTTTTGTTATTGGTTTTTCAAATTTTATCTGTAAACACGATTTTTTTATTTGTATTTGCGGATCTCACGCCAGGGTTAAAATAAAGTGGCGCTTGAGGCAACTTTTCTATACCTATACCACGTTTGTTTTGCGGTGGGACACAGGATTAAGCTTCTAATCTCATCTAATGCACAATAGAGGAGGCTTTCTAAACAGTCTATAACGTATCTCAAATATTAATACAACCAGGATGATTAATACTTGAAAATATCAATTGAAATCCACTAATAAAATTAATAGCTAAATAAATAACGAATAAAATTTACCCAAAATAAATAACTTTTGCATATGTTGTCTCATTTTGAAAGAATAAATGTTCATATTCATTATTATTTCAACTTGAGTGTATGTGAGAGAATTTCTAATTTCCCATTCGGTATAGTTTGGTATATGGATCTTGAGCTGTTTGTTTAGTTCTGAAAGAACTGAGTTATTGGTAATAACAGCCAGCAAAGTCGTTGTGACGTAGAGCTCAAGATCCAATTGGCAAACTTTATAACACTCCATATATAACAATAACCATATAACCATATGTAACAATGAATATCAACTTTTTTTTGGAAAATCTCATTATAATTGGGTTTTACACGAGATTTCCAACGAGATAAGGACAATTGTACAAATAATAAAATTGAACTCACCAAATTCTACGAACTTGTATAAGCTGAAATAATTTATACATGTTACAACTGAAAAATTTTACTAATAAATTAAAACAAAAACCAATATCGTGCAATATTGAAGCAGATTTAGGTCATCAACTATATTGTTCAAAAGTTCCCAAAGTTTGACAAGCTTTTTATTGCAAAACATTATGTTCACTATTCTTTGTAGAAGTGCTGAAGTACTCGTATATTTGCATAAGCTTTCAAAAGAAATATGGAAATGCTTGATATTAAATGCAGCATTTTCTCAATACATTTTTAGTTTTCAAGCAATAAACACCTCCAGTCTTCAGTTGATTCTTTTATACAATCCAAATCCCAAACTAAAACCAAATGAAATAAAATAAAGATCAATGTAGTATTTTCGTTCTGTAAAACTACTATAGTATATTTTTTACTAAACGGCTACTTACTCATGTATCTCGCTTTGAACATTTAAATCTTTGGTTGACCGCAAAATAAAGCTTTCAGTAAACACAAAAAATATGCACGATTTTTGTGTTTAGTGATTTCTAATCTTGCAAAGAAAATGCCGTTCGAATTTTCAAACAAAAAAATAATTAAATTTATAGTTTCTATAGGAATAATTACGCAAATGTAATTTGTAAGCAAAAATTCTAACGTTAACTTGATTTGTATTGAAGTGTTACAGGTGGTTCTCAATCTACTTAATACGAGACTTAATACAAGTAAAACAACGTATTTTTGTAAAATCTGTTTAAAACAACATGCTTATAGATTTGCAAAGGTAAGCACACACTTTTACGGATAAAAGGCAAACACGTCAGTAGAAATGTTATATTTCTGTTATTAAAGTGCAAATATATCAATATAGTGTGAATATAATGATCGGATGTGATATCTTAACAATGTACACTTTTCAAATCGCATCCGATTTGGAGTGCAATAAGCCACGCCACGCGTTTAGCTGGAGCATAAACTGGGTATTCATTTCGTAGACTGAAGTAATCGGTAAAAAAAAAGAAATACTATTGCAATTTAATAAAATAATTTAGAATTTTACAATTGGGCTTTAATGTTTTTGCTTTAATTTATAACTTTCTTGTTTCTTCATGCATTCACGCCCCAAAGTTAATAATGCACTATTATCCATTGTAATACATTCTAATACATAAAGCTTCTAGTTTCCAGCTTGTAGTACTAAACAAGTAACTTGTTAAAAGTTATGTAGTAGTAACTATGATATTGCATAAAATAGACTATTTGTTTTCAAAATAAAACAGTTGGCAAATTGAAATTTTAAATAGTAATCTGAAATTAAAAATTATGAATACAAATTCCTTCATTCTTAGAATAATTATTGGATTTTTATATACGTATTTTGTAAAGTTCACTGTTGGAATTAAAATAACTAGATTCACAATTAGAAACCAAATTTTTATTAATATTACCAATTTTATTACTAAATATAGACTAACCAGGCTTTCGGAGCGTCAGCAAACAGTCAGAAGGAGATCGCTAAATAAATCATGACAAATTATAGGTGGGCACACATTTAACTTTTAGTCTAACTGAACATTTTGGACAGTTTGCTGACGATCCGCCAGCTTGGTTAGAACAGACCAAATGTCAAATTTGTTTAAATACTAGATTAGATTTACTTTTTAAATCAACGTTAAAGTTGCGTGTTGGGAAAAGTGTTATAATCAGAGAAACTGAGACTGCGAGAATAATAGAAATACTTAATTTGAGCGCTGGTTCCATGAATCTTATTCTAATATGAACAAACGAACAAATGAAGTTATTATTATAATTATCCACATTATCTGCAATAATAATTATCTGATGGTGAAGTGTAGTCAACATTGTGAAGCCTTTGAACCGACACAGGGGTTGTTTTCACCCATCACTGTCACTTCGAATTAAGCAACCAATGTTTGCGAACTATTATTGCCCTCTGCTACTACACTGTCTTTAAAAGTCCATACACCTTTATCCCATATCGCTTGATTATCCTGGCATGTATTGTTACTTTTCAGTTTGAATTACTTTTATTCAACGAAGTTGTAGGAATATAGAATGGGTCTAATACCTCATATGTGTAGCCGAGTTGAAAGAGAGATCCGATATCGGTTTGTCTCTATCTTAGAATGCGGTGTAGCACCGTGTTGCCGCTCTTACGCGTAACTTTTGACACATACAGTTCATGCGGTGTTGCATTCACGTGTTTATGCTAGGTTAGATATTCCTTCGTAAACAAAGTGCACAAGTTTCATTGTTAAAGTATAAACGTAAAAATGGGCAAATACAAAAAGAATTGTTTGTTATGTAAGAATTCAGAGGATAAAACAAAAAATTCTGAAATTAGTTATCACAGGTACGTACAGTTTAAATGTATTAGTAATATTAGTAATTTGTGTGACTATTTTCTTTTAGATTTACACGTTCCAAAGAGCTAAAAGCTTTATGGATGGAAGTGTGCAATTTGGATCCGCGCACGGATGTAGTTGATAATTTGTTCATTTGTTCGGAGCATTTTCAAGAAAGCGATTATTCGGAAACTTCGGGCAAACGCATTTTAAAAAAAACTGTTCCATCCGTGGGTATTCCAGAGAAAAATGGGAATGCCAACAAGTCTATTCCCGCTGTCGCAGGTAACAGTTTTGTTATACACTTTTTTAGATAAAATGCAGCACAAATCTAACATACACTTTTTTAGATAATAACACATTAACTTCACCTAACGCAAAACTAGATCCACCAGAATGTCTTATATTTAATGTTGATGTACCAAATGAAATTGAGACTTCTACAGCAACTGCAACTGATGCCGGTAAGGATTTTTGTTTTTTTGCCGTTAAGTTAATTATTTGTTATCAAATATAACACATTTGTTTATAAATTAGCTCGTTTTACACGATTATATATTTGTCAACAGATTTTTTAACAAAAAAGTTATCAAAAATGTATGATCAAATCAAAGAAAAAAAATTCTAGCACGGATTGTAAAACAATAATAAATTTTGATTGCCATGATATTGTCATAATTATTAACAAATTTATAAACAAATATATAATCGTGTAAAACGAATTTAAGAGTTGTTTACTGCTCAACAAAATTAGATCAATCCCATATTATATTATATTTTCGGAATAAGTAAGTATTATATTTTTTAGATGACAAAGAACCTGACACTATTTTGTTGTGTGAAACGCCAAAGAAAAAAAGGAAATACAATCCAAATCCACGAAGCATTGGAGAAATTTGTACTCCGCACTTGTCAACCCCGAGAAGAAGAAAGCGGACATTAGCTATGATCAGAAGTAAAGTGGATGAGTACAGAAAGAAAATAAAAACTTTAAGCGCTAGAAATCGCAGATTAGTCAAGAAAGTAACGAATTTGAAAGAAATGCTGCAACTTATCAAAAACAAAGGATTTCTTTCTGAAGAAGCTGCAAATGATATTTTGGTAAATAAATACCTATTCAAAAGAAACAACTAATTTCAGAAGATATCAAAATTATTTCCAGATTGTTACAATTATCCCCATTTATAGAGAATGTTGTTGAGCACATCGCAGGTTTTGTAGTTAGAAGTGTGGAAAAAAAATTATCTTGTAACGTTTGCTATTCGCATTTAGAAAATGAGACTCTTTTAGAAAGTTATCCTTTGATAGGTCAAAAAAAATTTGGTAAACTTAAAATACCTTCAAAAGATGTGGTAATAATTGTCAAACATGCCGAAAAACTAATTAGATATTTTCAGGAAAAAACAAATTTTTTTAAAATTAAAAACTTACGAGAAATTATTGTTAATAAAACTTTTTCTGCGGTTTATGCCGTTGTATTTAATTCTAGTACAATGCATGAACATCTTTTGCAAGAAGACAAGATTTTAGATAATCACAAATCAAAATTAATAAAAAATATTTCAAACTCATATATTTCTTTAAGGCTATTCCATGAAGCTAGTAAAATCTCTCAACCGGCAATCAAAGTAAGGCATACATTAAATAAACAAATATTACACCGAAATCAATAACCAAATCAATTTTTTTTCCATTCTTTTGATCTACGCGTTTTGAAACGTCCAGAAAACATGTTTTTGGGGTAGGTCATATTTATTTTTTTCGATCACGATTACAACTAGGTCGAACTTATTAACATTTTTTAAATGTTAATAAGTTATTTGAATTTTATTTGAATAATAATTCTTTGTTATGTTATTAATATAATTATTTGTTATGTTATGTCATGTTGTTATGTTATATTTGTTTGTTATATTATGTATTTAATAAAACATTCTACATTTTTTTAAATTTTTGTGATGTTTTTTAATTTTTTACGCAATGTGTACAAAATTTTGTATTTTGTATTTATTTATTTATAAATATATAAGTCTTTTTTAAGGTATTATTTAAGTCAAATGCTTTTAACCACGCATTTTTAAAATAATAAATTTAAATATACCGCGCATTTTTAATTTATATCGATCGCATTTTTAACGCATGACCCAAGAGCCTCTCTACACGGGAATTTTTCCCCTCATGCCGGACCCTGCGGAGTAGCCCAACTCGATGCTACACTTTCAGCACACGGTAGGTATAGGCTAGTGCTATTCTAGTATACTATAACTTCGTTGCTTTTATTTATCTATGAGGGAGAGGAGCGCGTTCCTCTTTCGAACATATATATTCTTTTTTTATTCAGCTCTTATTTATATCGCTTTTGTTATTTATGTTATGTGGGAGAGACACCAATGAATTTTATTTGCCGATGTTAGTTCAAAGGATTGTTTTATTGTGTGTTCTTGTAACCATTTGAAACTTTTCATTGACTATTATACTCTGCTTAAGTTTCTGTTGTACGAGGTACTTTTGTTTGTTTTTGTTCACCATTTCAGCAGTCTCACATTATTTATCCAGGAATTTTTGTGCATTGATAAAAATATTTCAAAATCGAAGCGCAAATTATTGCCGCCAAAGTACAATTTTAAAACAAACATCATAAATACATAAGTTTAAACAAATATAAGATAATTTGATTATTAAATTGTTCCACATGAAGAATCCGCTTTATTAGAGTTTTGGTTTAGCAGTTACTCCATCCAGTCTCTCTCACTTGCTCTCTGGGGATATTAAGTGGAAGGGTTTCACTTTAAACACAATTATAAAATCACAATGCATTTATTTGTTTGGTATTGAATGAAGCCTACAAAATCACATAGAATATAGTCACCGCTTTTTATTATATTGTCTGCGATTTGTTGTTTGTTTAATGCCAAGCCAGGGAAGCCTAATTCGCTCCGTTATAAATAGATAAAAGCGCACAATTTGTAATGTATCCACAATTTTCGTCTAAACAAAAAATATCTTAATAATAATATATTTTATTACGGGGGAAGCCAATATAATTTACCGCTTCTGGAAGATGTTTCCTACTCACGAGAAACTCTTAATTTGATAGTTACTCAACTTTGATCTACGTTAATTAATAACCTTCATTTTTCAGCATTCTATCAGCTTTGAAAGCAAATCTCGAGGTAAATCAATTATCATATTCAAATAACCAAGAAACTATACGAACTTGTATTTCAAAATCAGGCATACTTACTTACTGATTAAGTTTGCCAATTTAATCTTGACCTCTACGTCACAACGACCAGTTAATTATTTCATTTTTGTTTCCAAAATCGTAAAATTAAATTGAAAGTTTGTGATTTAGCAAAATTTTATTCAATATTTACTGAAGTAAAAATAATTGCCATAAAATTAATTTATTGAAATAGTTATATATTATCAATATTTTAATTAATGATACTTGTATAATCCATAAACAGAATTTCAAATGCACTGATGTATTAAATATCTATTTAGTATCTATGTTCTCCATGCTTTGTTTAATATCATATTAACCTAACTAAATAGCATTTCACGAATTGCTTCACAAGCAACACCAAAAACCCTTACCAATTGAAAATTCAATTCCAACTTAAACTAATTTAATTTTCTCATCGAAAAGTTGTATACCCATTCACTTGTCTGTTAAATTTGCTAGCACATTTTGTCCTGATTAAGAGTAGAGGAAGATTGAGGGTGGTAGAGACATAGAACGCATGGTATTTATCATTTCAACAAATCCTGTGTTCGTAAAATGTTAATTTAAAATTGGAGCCTACTTTAAATCGAACTGGAACGAACGAAATATTTTATTAGAATATAAACTACACATACAGGTTGACAATAATTTCGAGATTAAAATTCCAAGCGTATAGAATTGTCACTCAAAAGGGGGACGCAATGTATTTATTTATATTAAAGTCCACCCTCTTTTATACTACGTTTATATAACCTGTTTTTGAATAATATGCGATAAAAGGCTTGATGAAATCTTAGGCATGACTAAATTGGCAGTACATATTATACGTCCATATAATGGCTCTAGTGCGTCAAATTTCAAATTGGGAAAAAATCAAAAAGTGCACACATCTGTTTTTTATTTCACGCCTCTTCAAGCTACCCATGTAGAAAACATTTATTGTGCATTAGAATAAAGCATTAAAAAGAACTTAACTAGTACATTACTCCAATTAAATTGTACCATAACTCGCATTTAATGCAAAACTAATTTTAAATCTAACAGGATCATTTTGAATCTGATGATTCGCTCCGAATGAATTGTGAACATATGCGAGTACCATGACTTACTCTCATGAAATTTTATTATATTTCATAAACTCTTAGGCACTGAAGTTTACGTCAAAATAACTTCCGAATTTTGTCTTTTTCAAAAAATACATGAAATAAACCAAATTACAATTAGACCAAAATAAAATTACTTCCAAATAAATGATTCAATATGAATGCTTCCAAACAGTATATTCAACATAGTAAAGTGGATGATGTCATGAGTGGATTTTGGCAGCACTTTAGGTAGTGCTGGTAGAAACCGCCGTAGATTCCGTTCTGGCAACTACACAATTTTTTTTATTATGAACATCAAATTATGTTCTAACTATGATTACTATCTGACGATATATTGTAATATCCATATTGTGAAATTGATGCTCAAATATTTATAGTAGAACAAATTTGAATATAGTTTGGTACACTGTATCAAGGAATAAATGTAAAACTTGTTTTTGGTATTCAAATAATTTATTTTAATTCATTGGAACAGCACGTTTTGCAAGCAATGCTTTTTAGATAATCCTTCGGATTACTGCGTAAAACACACATTCTTGTTCACAAAATATTTTTTTAATTAGAAAAGTAATTTGTAAATAAATGTGAAAAATTGTTGATGATATTGATAATTAAATTGTAATTCAGTGAAGCTCAATAATTTGGCCGATTTACGTCAATTTATTCGATAAATGAAAATGTATGCTCATGCTGATGATAATAAAATAAATTGGAATTCATTGATTGACATAAATTTACTACAGAATGACCTAAATAATATTTCTAACTGGTGTCAGAAAATGACTTCTACCAATAACTATTGATAGCACTGTAATTCTTCATATTGAGAAAAACAATCCTGTTATTAACAATTATACATGGAAAACACAAATTTAGTAAAATATTACAATGATCATGAAATAATTGTCTTGGTTACAGGAAGTAATTAATCTATAAACAAAGAAATAGAAAATTATATTTCTTAAATTAACTCGCTAAATGAAATAATATTTAGAACAATAATATCTATTTGCAATTTTTAAAATTTAAAAAGCTAAAATTACATCTTTCTCATGTTTTCAACAACATTTGCCGCTTCCAGGCATCATGGACCAAGTGTTTCTACAGCAAATACTACAAATATTTACCCCGCTTCTGTTATCTCATTATATTTTCGCCTTTTGTTGTTGGCTGCGTTGTTAGCTACTTCTGTGTTTGATTTATAAGATAATGATAAATTTGAACCAGCTAATATGTCAACACATGTTGCACCCCAAACTAGATGTTCTCGGTTGGACCAAGGAATTAATCACATCCCATCTACTCGTTTTCCATCTTGTCGGAATAAATCAATTTGTTCTAAGATTGAAGGAATATTGGCTGAAGCAAGAGCATTCTGAATTAAAGTATTTATTTTATGGTGATGAGATGGTCGTCCAGAACTTCTTTTGCAAGAAAGTCTAGGAGCACTCAGTCTATCTAATTAGATTATTAATAAGTCATATAATATTTGAAAAATTATTATGAATATTAAATTTACGAACTTTTGAAAATCGTGTCTGTTTTGCGGTAACTGAAAAAACCAGTTTTTGATATATAAATTAATATGTTGAAGCGTAATTTGGATCATTTGTATATTTTGAATAAAGATACAGACTTTGTGGTCATAACTTCAAATTGATGAGAGAAGAAGCATCCTCTAGACGTCGAGAATATTTTTGATTAAGTAAAATATTTAAAAAATATAACCATTTTTCTGATTATGTTTTGTATGTAGCCCTTAACTTTATGCGTAATTTTTTCTGTGTATATTAAATATTATTATTATAATTAATGTAATAGCAACATCTTTTAAACGGTCTTGTAAAACCGTTAAGATGTTCAAAAATTTCATACAAAAAGAATCATCAATGATTTGAATTACAATATCAAGTGATGAACTCATATGGATCGGTAATTTTCAACCCTTTGCAATGTGGATGCCGCCAATGTATGCAGAAAGGTATGCTTTCGCCTTGATCTTTATCTTGTCGGAATATGTTTGATTTTAGAACATATCTATCTATAGATATAATGCAGGTCAGGCTTTATCTATTTATATGAATGTGTATAAAGCACATATCAAATGATGACTAGATTTGCCGACGAGACGATTGAAATGTTTTGATGCAGAAAATGATTTCTGCGTATAAACTAATACTTCACTGAATATCCATAAAGATATAAACGATCAAAAATTGCCAAAGCAGAAATTAGCGTTGTGTATTTTTCGAATAGAAGGCATGATTGAATATGTTTGGCTGGAAATTTGAGTGGCTGGAAATTTGATCTAATTTTTTTTTGGATTGTTGACTATTAACGATTATTGAAATTAATTACGAAATGAATTATTATACTCGCTAGCAATATCACTAGTGGGCAAATATATTCGACGATAATTGACGAGTTAAAATCAAGGCTGGAGATGTCACGAGCCGAAGGCGAGTGGCATCTCCAGCCTTGATTTTAACGAGTCAATTATCGTCGAATTATATTTAGCCCACGAGTGGTATTTAGCAAGACAATATAATGATTTCGAACTATAAAACAGTAACAAAGTAAACTTAATAGTAATATGATATAGTAATATGATTTTATAAATATGAGATAGTAATAATAATATTTTATAGTAATATGAGATAGTAATATGATTTTATTCACAATCGTTATTGTAATGTTGTGATTACCAACGATTTAGAGGTCGGGAAGTTGAACATTACATACCTAGGTTCGTAATACTGTCAAATAATAAATATGATTGTTTGACACTTGCAACAGTAGAATTTACACAAGTATTTAATGTATTTCGCTATTTCCACACTTTTAATTACATTTAAAGATTAATCTAGTCCAACAGCACAACAAATTAATGAACTATCGTAAAAAACAACACGCAACACTGTATTTTTGTTTTGAACTGGAGTTTTGACAACTGCAATTTCACTCCAGATTTGCTGATCGAAAAGTGCATTTCCACCACGGTCGAAAATGTGTTTTTATTCATACATTTTTAATTATTTTTTTGATAATAAATTGTTCGATTGTGAATAAAATAGTATACATACCTCGGTGGGAATTTCATTACAGCCTCGCGCTTATATCTGACCTCGAGGCTTCGCCTTTCGGTCAGATATTAGCCCTCGGCTGTAATGAATATCATTCCCAACTCGGTTGTAATATACTATTATACCCGTGAATACATATCATCCACTCGATTATCTTTTGTTTTTTTATTTATATCCAATATGATAATTTCTGAGCTATGCAGTTTCGGTGTGGAAAATAGGATCTAGTGGGCCATGAATTATATTGTCGAGAAGATATGTTCTATAGCCGAATCTATAGATGTGTAAAGAGCCTAATAACTAAGACGGCACTAAAATTCTCCTAATCCCCAGTTATTAGTCGAATTCCGATAATTTCCAAACCATATTATAAATACAGTATTTACTGTCACACAATTTCATTGCATCTACTAATTGGTTAAACCGAATTATGTTGCAAGCCAAATTGATAACAACTTTCCATATTTATGTAATACATAATTGATTACTGTAGTTGTATTTAAATTCGAACTAATTGGTCGGATCCTAAATGAAATGGGCTGTACGGTACGCCATGAGGCATTTTACTTCCCATCAGGAGATTGCACTTGAACGTGTGGGAAACATCAAACACTCGCAGTAGGAAACGAAGTTTCATCATATGTTGGTCACGCGACCTCTAACTAACAACTCTGAACTCTCATCTAATTTGCGGGGGGAAGTTGCATCACTACTGTCGAAACCAGATCCACATCCCTTTCAATGTTCTATTATTTATGATAAGAACGCGTGCCGAGTTTTGGCTAATTGGGGAAACATTGGTTTTATTAAATCTTCATTTGTAATAGGAATTTATAATTAGATTAAACTACTTGTAAAACCAAAATTCAACAGGACAACTATTGATATGATCAACAATACCACTTCAGAGTCATCAAATGCACTGCTTCACAATTGATCATTTTTAGTATAAATTGCATCACTTTTACTGCAAGCATAGAGCAATATAATTTCATTGTATTAACCACAACACAGGAATACATGTTCAAAAAGGCAATACCCAGTTGGCAAATTTTAATTAGAAGTTGCAAATTTTATTACAAGTTTGCATTATGATTATTTTGGCTCTCCTACCGTAATTTCATTTTCATTAAAAAAATGTCATTATTATTGTAATGCAATTTTCAGTAGCTATTCATGATACGAGTAGTATATTCAGTAACTTTTAGAAATTAATTCTGCAAATTGTTGCCACAAAAATGGCTGGTTATCATAAACTTCGCTGTAAGTTAATTATTAAACGAGCACTAGTGTATTCATTTAAAATGTCTTACTAAATAAAAGGAGTAAACCCTTTTCACTGTGCTGGAAATTGTTTGATTACGAATTCAACATTGTTTCTAATGAGCTTAGTGGGGTATTTTCTCGGGTATTTAAAAGGTTGATTCTCAGTATGTATCCCATCTACGTTCCGTCACCGCTTCTTCTCCGTTCCGTCAAATATTCTTTCATAAAGATTAAATGGAAATATTCACATTTTACCTTCTGCTTCAATACCGTCACCGTCCCATCTCGCTCAATATTATATGAAACCTATTTTTGATGGAAAGCCTGAGACGGGACGGAGACGATGTGGATAGTGCGAACATGAATACGTCGCGGTTAAATCCCATTTATCTTACTTATTTATTAATTTACATTATCTTAAGGGTAAATGACGAAAAGTTAATTGAATTTGTAAGAAACAATCCAGTGGTGCATAATTTTGAAAACATGTTAATAATTAGGACCTATAAATTATTTGTAAAATTATATTATTATTTAATTATTTCCCAAACTGTAACTGTGTAAAAGGGTACAAAAAGATTCAACAGTCGAAAAGTTGAAAAAAATATAATCTGATCAAATTTGACGGAACGGTGGCGGTGCGTGGACGAGAGTACTCGTATAGTGAGAATCCACTATACGAGTGGATTCTTAATACAGCACCAGAACTGAGTCAAACTGAATAAAACATCGAAAAAAATTTGTATTGGATTTCACAAAAGTTTTGCATTTATTGGAGCATAAAAATATGCATACATTTATACTTTCTACATACTTAACGATGATTGGTAGACGGTAATGATAGTTTTTTTTTCAGGATTTTGTCAATCAAATCATTTAGATCAATCTATTTTTCATTGTAACCTAAATTATACTCGTTATATGCATAGAATGAATCTAAAAAAGGGCACTTTATATTATAAGGTCACCTACATTTATACTATGGATCTATATAGTTACCCTCCACGCGCTTCCACTATAGACTGCATTTTTATTGTACATATGCTTTCCCTTTTATATTATTGTATGCCAACCCTAACGTTAATAGATTAATCTACCCCAATATAGCCAATATTACACCACTTTATTACATCATTAATTACGTGTATTATCTCTCTGGGGACCATTGATGCCTCTATATATCCCGAGTATGCACATATGATAATTGTGATGATGTAAGCGAAAATTGAAATTCTGCTGGTGCTGATTTTAATTAGTTTTCAGTCAATGACAGTTACACCACTTGTTTATGCATACTGCTTATCAGCTCATTCATTTTATTATTTTAAACATTAATTTCACAATTGATTAAATTGCAATATTACATTGAAGTCAAAAATGTAACTTTAGTAAGTACTTCTTATGTTTTTAATCTATAAAGTGGAGTTGCACTAGAATAAAAAGAAATTTATTTCAATAACAAATTTAGAATTTTATGAACATTATTTAGATACAATTTTAAAATTCAAATTAATATTTTTTGTAGAGTAATTATCAAGTTAGAAAATAACAAACTACTACCAACGTATTGTTTAATATTTGAAATTTTCACGAATTTAAATTAAAAATATTTTGTAAATTTGATATTAAATTTTATTATACTCGTACATCGCATACAAAGTAAACTTTGACTAGTCGTGAATTGCACACAGTATACCCACTTTAATATGCATGTAAAAGTCTTTTGACAAAGGTGCGTGCAACACGAAAAAGTAATAATTTTCAGCAAGTTGTGAAGCTGCCAAACGAATGGGCATGTTTTATGTAGAAGAACAAGGAAAAGTCAAGAAACATTTCATAGCTACAACTACTACCGTCAAGGAATTTTAAGCACAATAAAGAAAATCGTGAAAATTAAGATAATTATAAGGCCAGGTTTTAAACGAAAAGATTTTATACTAAATTACAAACCATTACAAATTAAACACTCGTATGCAATGATATTTGAGCAATTTAATTTAAATTTGACAAATTATTTATTGAAATTAATAGTGCCAAACGGATTTACTTTCCTTGGTGTTTTGTAGTACATACCATATGTCCGCGAATCGACTTGAAGTACTCTGACACGAAGTACCAGAATAAGTACCAATTTGGTACGAATGTCCCATATTTCCGTACAAGTCAAGATTGCAGCTTTTCTTTCGCAAGGAAAAAGGCAGCTGTTTTCTATGTGGACAGTGTTAACAAATTTTGAATTACTATAACATAGACGTCCAATATGCGTCAAACTGTAGTTTGTGGTCAAAAGATCTGAGTTACGAATATCCTTAACATTTGTCAAATAAATCACGGTGCTTGAAACTTTATTTGTTTAAGGATTTTCTATAATTCATCGCTAGCTATAACATATTGTTTATTATCCTTAAATTATATTAAATATTTAAAAAATCAAATTATATTGGAATATCCTTCCTAGTTTCTGGGGCATTACAATTTCTTAACAACCTTTTTGATATTAAATATATTTTATAATCATTTAAAAATACTTTTCAAAGGTAAAATTTAATTTGATTACCAATAAAAACGGCCATATTATTATACGAGTACTATAGTTCCGTAGAAATACTGTGATACAGAATCTGATCGAAAGTGCAATAAACCATTCGCTCTATTTACCACTTCAGATAGCAAGTCAATTCTTTCGATTTTCAAAAGCACTATACTTAATTAGAGTAGAGATTCGTTGCCAAGAATATTTTATGTCCTTAGATCACTTTACTTTAGAAGCCAGTCAGAAGTTTTATCTAAAAAAACATTTCAACCGTTTTTTCAAGTAGTCCTGTCTATAGAAAGTGTTTTAAAATGAAAAGCGAATCATTCAGGACCAAATCAACTGATTCACAACCTTGAGTTTAGAATTAATTGGCGTATGAGACACCAATTAATAAGAGGTTTTTTTTCAGTGCTTTTTGTTATGACTAGAAGATTCAATCTTTCTTTCTGAAAGCACTATGTATGGTTCAAACCTATTGTGGACAAATGTAACGTATGCAAATTACCACATGTAATCTGTAGTAGCTATACATAAAGTTATCCCATATGAACAGTATTTTGTAACATATCAACATCGTTCCATATTTATTCTGAAATAATATTTACAAAATATCCCGGCTTAAACCTAATTAAAATTAATTTTTTCTATGCACTTAAGCTAAATTAAAACCAAACATATTTTGCCAACAATACTTCAAGCAAAGTTAATACTATAAAAGCCCGCAGAAGTTCATTAAGAAGGCGCTTTTTGTTCTAAATAAGGAACATTTTAAAAATATACGACTGTGCGACGTTTCATTTTTCCTTTAAAAATATTAGTTGAATGTTGAGATTTGATTTCTCCAGCTTTTCATCTTTTCACAAGCACAAATAAGTAAGTACACTTACATATTTCATTTTCTCTGGTTGCAAAAAATGAAAAAAAATTACTTTGTATGTTGCATAATATACTATGTTGCATAATATAGAAATATGTACAATTTTTTAATTTTCAACGAAATATAATAATTTTTACTATAAATATTAGTACTTTTCTAAAATTGCTCCGTATACATGAGATGGTTATTGTGTACTTTTGTGGTTTTTCAGAAATAGTGCAGACAATTCCATGTTTGATCTAAATTGATGTTAACATTGATATCAGTGTCGGAATTGTTTATTATTACTTCTTTATACAAAAGTCTGCTTTATTAATTGTTTATACTAAAGCAAATGATAAATTTAGGAACTTTGCATGTCTCAGAGCCCAAACTTTTCAATGCGACCAGTGAACAAACAATTCTTACCGTTCTTAATACGGACTTACCGTTCTTAACACGAGGGAAGACGGCGGTCCCTCGTGTTGCTTCATTTGTTCCGGCGTATAATTTGTTGTCGTGTCTTGGGCACCCTGTATAAAAATCTGGTAATATAAATGTTAAAGCAAAATGCTTCAAACACCATTTTTCCCAAAATTTAATACAAATAAGAATATTGAAAACAAACGGCATTTTGCCAAGCTTAACATTTTCTAAGTAACTAAAAATATTTCTTTTCTCTTTTTAACTCAATCCGAAGACGCACGTCGGATATATGTCGGTACACATATGAGAAAATACACATGAAAACAAACAAACGAGAACAAATCATCAAAAAACATATTGGAAGGAAGCATATTATACCTACTCGTAAGTCGTAAGTAGGTACTCGTAAGTTAACTTAATATTAAAAATATAAGAGTCGTATGACTCGGATGTTATAAATGGCCAAATAAAACTGTCAAAAACAATTTTACGTTTTGCAAATATATACCTGCAATATCATTTTAATAACATTTGCAATTTACGCATACAAAAAACATAAAAATAACAGTATAAAGAGAAGAGAGCAAGTATCACATCAAGTGTCACATTAAGGAAGCTCGGTATCAAAATAATTGCATTAGCATTTCTATATCACTTGATGGTGAATAGAAACCTGAAAATCGTTGATCTCATCGCATTCTCATTAGTAAGATTACAAGTACAACGACCATTTTTATAACATTATTTCTTATTCATTTATCTCACCATACAAAATAAAAGTTTCTGTGTAAATTAATAATTTACCAAATTAATTTTAGAAAATTTAATTTCTACATTAATTTTATGTCAAAAGCTGTTGTATTGTATGTTTTCTGTAAAGATTTTTATTTTGCAATCGTGTACCAAACCAGTGTGAAAGATAAACCGTGACAGTTCAGATGGACAGCTAGACAGATGGATTTCTTCAAATTTCGATTTGCACTGTGAACTAGTGTTCCAATTATACGAACATATTTTTTCAGTCTTCCGGCATACCAAAGAAGAGTTAGTATAATAGCCAATTATTTATTCACAAAATTAAAATAATAATTTAATTATATAAAAAGCGTGTTGTAATAAAAAAAACCTTTGGAAATATGTGGTGGCAAAACCGAAATGCATCAGTGAATTTTATAATATTAAACAAAAGTGGAAGTTAATTTAATCTCATATTCTTTTTTTCATGGTTTTATGAGCCAGCTCGTAGGCACGTCTACGACTTTGCGGTGCTTGATATACGATTCGTGTAATTGATGAAAACGTACTAAAGTGGCGCAATAAATTAAGTCGATTTTTTATGTCACATTAAGCGATAAAAAAATCTGTTGTTATAGACGCTCTGCGTCGGCTAATGAGATGCGGATGGGAAACGCAGCTGTGCTAGATGTAAATACAGGGTGCAATGCAAAAATTAACAGATTTTAATTATATTAATAAAAAAGTAGCTCAAAATTATTGAAATGGAAATATATGCTTATTGATTTTAACCATAAAACGTGAAAGCTCCAAAATTTCGATACATCAGTAATTTAAATCAGGGACAAAAAACTCAGCGAAATATGAATTAAACTCGGAATTAACGGATCAATTTTCATTATCTACCGGTAAACTTTTGAAACATTTAATTTCTGATACACAATGAAAGGGAAGCATATTATAACAATGCGTTTGAACGAAATCAATTTATTCATTACTCTACTCGTATAGGTATTTTAAAATTTAATCATTAAAGTTTAACATCAAAAAGCTTAGTTTTAATGACATAATGTATTTAAATATATCCGTTAAATTATTTGATGTGCAAATAGAAATTAAAAATGCAGTAAGTATGAAAACGTTTCTCTCAGTTATCGTTCATTGTGTTACATGGAAGTTAAGGAACTTAAATAATTTATTAACAAACACTCTATTATAAGCGCACCCAGCAAGAGACTATCGATTTCCGTGTGTTTGATTAAATCTAATTAATTCTGAAATCAATGGTTACACTATTTTGAGATAATGACCCGTATGAATAAAAATGAAGCAAATGCTTTTACTTCAAAATTATAAATTGAAATCAAAAATATGCAGTTGCATAGATAATTTGAGCAAAACATATTTGAAAACCATAGTTGGACATAACATTGTCCAACTTTATGCATTCGTCTTTGGAAAATTTTGCGTAAATACATTGAAAATAGTTATTGAGCTTGATTATTGATCTAATTTTTACTTCTCTCGTGGAGGAACTATTGTAATAGTGAAAAATTTGACATACCCAATTTTTTTTTTTAGACAGAGTATAGTAGATTTCGAAAATAATAATTCGCGTTGGTCCATCTGTTTATTTTCAATGTGGATCGGAAATATTCAATGTTGTTCAAAAATGTCAATTGTTAAATCAAAATAGCAGATGTCAATTGAAAATTTTAACAGAAGGAAAGAAGTAGGACCATAGAGTCGCATCCAGGATTTTTTAAAATATGAGCCTAAACTAAGCTTTTCTTTCAATTTCGTTCATATCAATTTTTTATTCAAGGTTGAAAAAAAAAATGAACAATAGTGAAGAAAATAAATAAAATAACGTAATTTGGTTACTACTGTGTCACCGCGAGTAGCGAGTGTAATGTTGCACACATTGTCAAATAGAAAAACGCTGCATACAGTAAAACGATGTTTTAAAATCTCGTTGAAAATTCAAATTACTTTCTAGAACCGTAGTTCTTAATCGATTTGTCAAGTCTGCAAGAAACAAGAATGAGAGGGTTGCAAATAGATATACGTTAGCAAACACTTACCTAATTTGCATATACATATATGCAAATCAAGTGTGCCATAATGGTTACCTGTATCGAATTGGATGTTCGTGTATACTTATAGTATATTGTACAATTGCACCCTCTTTTATATATAATCATAATAAAATATATATAATACAATACAAGTATCCTCATTATAAACCCCTCTTACAATTATCTTTCAATTGTTTTCCATACAATTAACGCGTGAAAATCGTAAATCAAAACCAAAAAATATTAAATGAAAACAAAAAAAAAACAAAATAGAAAAGTGCTTTTGTAACGTACGGAAAGGAAAGGAAGTTTGTGATGTTATTATTGGGCTATAAATTGGCAATGTAGCGTAAAATGCCATTTTTATTCTCATTCAGAAAGCTTAAGAATCAAAAATAGAAGGCGGAGCACTTTATAGTTCATTCAAGAGTTTACCTTTTTTAAATATGAACCTAATTTATCAACAACTGTCGCTGCGAAAGAAGAGATGCGGTCCAACTAGCAGTTGATGGTTCTTGATTTTCATACGCATCTTTAAAAGTATCCAAAATGCTCAGTTTTCAAGATATTTTTAACACCATGTTAAACAAGGTGTGTAGCACACTCGAAACCTTTCTTTTCTTCGACCGACAAATAGCCATTCGTAAAAGCCATTTTATTGTTGCATTATTTTTTCCACTTGAGTAAATGATATTTGCATTGTTATCTGCATTTCATTCATATCTTTTTCAAAGTTCGAATAGAAAAAGCACAAATATGCAATACATTGGTACAATTAAGGATATAATTTGAGTCCATTTGTGTCCATTACAGTCAACAAGACAAATTCCTTCGCATTTCGTGAGCCTCATTGACTTTTTTCAAAATACACGTGCATGGATTTCAAAGAAAAAAATGTGTCAACCTAATTTAGTACCTTTTTATTGTGATGTAAGTGTATAATACTTTTAAATAACTTTCTGAAGCATTTAGTCTCATATTTAATTGAAACTATATTTCATACATATAAAAAACTTGGGTTTAATTGAAAATTTTGAACTTCTTAGCTGATACCAATTGCAAAATATAGACTATCGATAATATTAAAATTGTGCTCGGCGTACTGGAAAATTGTGCTACTTAGAGCAAACTAATTTAATAGCATTAAATATTTTTATTGTACATATTGAACAGAATTATGTATGTGTCAGCAAAATCTAACAAGCATTCAATCATCATTTATATGCTCAAAAAAGATCAAAGTAATTTGTCATGGTTTGTCATATTCATGCAGCACCCTCCAACACCTTTCCAGATTGCCATATGTTTGTAAAAGTAAAAACATTTGTACTCTAAACATTTTAATAATTGACACCATAATTGGCCTGGAAAAAAAAATAGTTTATGATAAATAATTCAGATTTTAAATCAATGAAATTTGATTTCTGGACTAATAAGTGTTTACAGTGGTTATAAGGAATAAATCATATTTTTAATGGAATATAAATATCATAAATGTGTATTTTCTTACTTGAAAATGAAAAATAAGCAAAGAACTGTTTGTCTTGTTCATCGTCAGTTTGCTTTTGTAATGCCAGTCACACTATCATAATACTCGTACATTTAAAACTTACTTCGTGCTTACTTTTATTGATATAGGTACTATTTTATAGGTCCTTTATTTTTGCCGCCACGTTTAAATGAAGCAACTTATTTCTAATTAGGTAAAATTGCCCGAATACCTATCTTGAGGTAAAATTACCCGAATTATTAGATGAGGTACCTTTATAATTAAGGAACAAAATGTGGTTCATGCATGATGGTGCTCCAGCACATTTTAGTATTGTAGCACGGACACATTTGAATAATGCTTTTCGTTGTCATTGGATTGACCGTGGGGTTCTCAGCCATAGCCTCCAAGGTCACCATACGTAAATCCTCTTGATTTTCCTTGTGGGTTTCCGGGTTATCTTAAATCGTTGATCTACGAAACACCAGTCGATTTAAGAAATCGTATTGTAGCTGGGTGCAATACCATAAGCAATAATCCCGGTATATTCTTGCGAATACATGGTTCAATGAGGAGAAATTAAAATTGTTTAAATTAACTTGGTTCTAAAGTAGTTCTAAAAAAGTTTAACGCTCAGTATCATCAACATTAAAGGTCCCCTTTAACGATTTGTTTTCTCTTTTTATTAAACGTGTTAGAAAGAGAAGACTTATTATTAATATTTTAATTGACTGAAAACCACTTCCTTGAAGAATATGAGTGAATCAACCCCATGCTACACCAATATTTGTAGAACATAAATATTTTTGTTTTAATTTTTTAACAGCATTATAAAAATGTCCCAAATTTAATTAGGATTATTTTACCGTTCCTAAAATTTTGTAAAAAAAATATTTTTCTTAAAATGGTTTTGGGAATTAACCCCTAAATTTTTCTGAATTTATTAGGTTATTCCGGAACTATCTATCTATCAGAAAACGCCTATATAAAGAAGATATTATTTAATAAAAGTAGAGAAATCATATGTTTCTGGGGTGGGGAAGATAAAAAGGTTGTCCATAGCAACGATTGTAATTCTACATCATTGTGAAACAGAAGATGAAATGTAAAAAACATTTTTTTTTTAAATATTGAAGAATGGAAAGATATGCTTTAATGGAGGAATATCTTTTGCAAGCTTAGTTGGCTTAATGGTTCAAAATTATACAACAGTTGTGTAAAAAGCGTATTTTAGGGTTTTTTTAACAAAAAGTCTGGTGCAAAGTTCAAATTTGGAAAAACAAATGAATTCATTTTTTTTTATTCGACAGTATGTCATAAGATATTAATGTTCGAATGACTGAACACGCTCCACAAATTTCGGTTTTTAAAGTATAATATTTAAAAACAGCGATTTGAAGCGGTTTGTTTCTCATTTACGAACGAAGATGCCTAAGCCATTCCATAAAAACGTTGACAAAGGTGAAAAGAAACATTATGTGTTGGTTACTAGAAATCCAAAAAAAGAAAATGGCATCGATGTATACAATAATCGAATTTCAAAAAAGCGTTACGAAAAAATGTACGGCCCCAAAAAGCGTATCAACCATGGAGAAAATGCAATTAATAAGAATGATTTAAATGAAGGTGAGCATCAAAAGCAAGAAGAGTATCAAAAAGATACTCATTCTATCCTTGGCAAGATTGTAATGCCAATTTATGAGACTACTAATAAATTTCCAATGTCTCAAAATGATAATGAAAGAAGTAGTCAACACAAACACAGGCGCGAAAAGATCGAGCCAATCGAGGTAAGCTACTTGAATACCCAACCAGAATTGAATGAGAATAAAATCAGTGTGCACAAACCCAAAGACGGCGAACGCAGCAAGGTTTTAAAACCTAATTCGTTCATTGTTAAATTTCACAATTGCAAAGTTGATAAAAACAAAAATGAGACAATAAAATACAAAACTCAATCACTGGAAAAGTCCAAAAGTTTAGATTATATCCGATCACAAAAGTTCTGTATTACGAAAGAAGAGTACGAAAATCGTAAGAAAAACAAATTGCAGGACCAAGCCGCAGAAGGCAATACCAACAAAATAAATAAAAGAATTACAAAATCACTAGAACTAAATGAAGAACCTCCCAAAATACCAGTCAAAGAGATGAACTCTAATCAAAATCAAGATGAACTTGAGGAAAATATTATTATTAAATTTCCTGATGTGAATTCCTATAGCGAAATAATAAATAAAAGAGTGGAAGTACTTTTTACTGAGCACATTTTTAATGTCATTGAAGATGCAACCGTAAATGCAATAAATAAACGTGTTCGACAAGACATGAGTAGTCAAAAGAATGACATTGTACCCACTACATTAGAGAACAACATTTGTGAATACTGTTCCGAAAGCGGTCAACTTGTGGACATAGAATATTATGCAGAGTTAGTAACCGATGAAGCAAGCGCAATCTGGCTCATAAGTAACAAGAACGTGCCCATTGAATCCAAAAGAAATTTAGCTGTTCGTTTCAATCTTACACTTGGTAATTATGAAAAATATGTTGGCGGTGTTGACCTTACATACAGAAAAAGACTACCAAATTTTAGACGTTATTATAAATACCTTGATCAATACCTTGAACAAGGCCCAGACTCGGATGAATATCTTAGTGACTCCAACAAACACTGCATCGGTTCTTCCGATTATTCTGATAATGCCAGTGATATCCCCGAGGATTTCCATTATTCTACTCATATGATTACTGCACTGTCACCCAGAACTAAAGATGCATGGACTTCAATGTCGATGGAAAGTATAACTTACGAAAGCAGAGATCTATATTTTCTTAAGGAACTACCAAATTTTAATGCGATGGAAGAAAGTAAGAGTGGAAAGCATTATGGGAATCTACGAAGTGATTCCGGATTAAGTGTGAAAATCTTTAAAACTCCAGCTTTTTCTGGTTTGAGTGCGAGTCAAGAAAAAAAGAGTAATTATAAACTACTATCTGAAAACAATGAATCTGATGCTCTACAACCGAAAAAAAAAATAGAGCAAACTGATGAGAATGTAGAAGATGAAAATATCTCATATTACAAAACCTCGAAAGCAACAGAATCGTTTGATAATCGCAAAAAATGCGTATCTGTAAAAACCAAGTTGACTGAAAAACGGAAACACAGTTCTTCAAGTTCTGATCGGAAGATTTCTGGTTCTAGTTTAGAATATCGTATGTCTATTTGTCAACAAGTAGAGGCTTGGGACTGTGGTCAAAGTATTGCATCAGTAAAGTATTCCAAAGACCATCATTACCAGTTTAATGATCAAGATCCAGTGGTAGAATATGTAGAGCGCACTGAAGATAATGTAAATGAACAAGAAATTCCATATTATAAAACTTGAATCGCAACAGGAGCGTCAAACAATTGGAAACTACAAAACCATTCATTATTTTCCAATATACTATATATTATACACAAAAAAATGAATATTAATAAACAACAAACTTTGTCATATTTGCTGTTCAGATTTTGATATTTAAATTGTAGGCACGGTACTTTTCTCGTTGTTGTCATATGTTAAAATTTTTAGTTGACGCATTTCATTTTTATTTGACAATGGACATTTCTAGATCAAACTTAATATTTTAAGATGTAAACTTTGACTTTATGTCACTTTTTAAGTAAATTTTTTGAATCAAAAATTTATATTTTAAATTGATATGTTTTTTGTGCTCATTAATAATTAGTTCCATGGGACGCTACTCCATAACCTTGCAGAAATTTTCAGTTAGTTTTGGAGGTTCAGGAGATTTTAAGCAGAATCGATAAGCGATAAGCATAATGAGATAAGCAGAAAACTTGAAAAGCAGAAACTTTTCTCAAGAATAACTTGTTTACGTAAAATGAAAAGTAAAAAGGTTTCCTTTTTGTAAATTCGATCCATGAACAATACTGTACGAAATTGTATCACCACTAAAAAAACTTCTGCAAATATTAGTTTGGGATTATGTAGTACAAATTCGTATGTCTGTGTAGTGATTATTAATTTTTAGTTTTATATAAAAAGTAAAAAAGTCCTGAAAGCTGATTTGCAAGTTAAATTAAATTTTGTCATAAAAAAAAATAATCATCGATATTCAGTCGGATAATATAAAACTATAAGTGTGTGTAAGTGCATAATACCAGAACCGAATAAAATTAAAACAAAGAATATAAATATGAGTTTTAAATCGGATTACCTTTAGTCCATAGTTTGAATTGAAATACAAAATAAATTCCAGATATGCAATTTCTAGATTATGTAGGAGTATAATAATAATGCTGGATTGGATGAGCTGAAGAGTTTACAACTTTACATTGATAGAAAACTAATTCGGAAGTTATGTGTAATAATCATGAAAAATAGCCGTATCCAATTTACATTTCCAGACAAATCATATCCTACATTTGATTCAACTTGTTTCCGTCAGTTGAAGTTTGGAGATAGTAATAATGGTAAAGTATCAACTATCGCGTATACATGAATTCCTAAAATGTACACAAATATAATATTATTTCATAAAGGATAAGGATATTATAAACACAAAAATCGCAATAGTACAAAAACATCGTCCATTTAAGAGTGTAATTAATAACAATGAATGAAAAAGTGCTAAAGTGCATTAAACCTATTATATAGCATTCCTATTCACATGGCTATTGTATATAAAACCCTTAAAACTAATTTCTTAACGGTTTGAAGCATACACACATACAACATTGTTATTATTATTATTCATAATTCTCAAGCCCTTAACTTGTTTTATGTTAATTTCAATGACTACATTATACCTGCTTGAGATACAAAAGGCTCGGTTGACAGAATTGATAAATTATAATAGATTGCAGCCAATTTAAGTCATCAAACAAATAATTACACGAGTGAATAACATGAGAATTGAAAACTAAACATTTATAATCATCATCGTACAGGATATTCATACGCCTCTTGTAAGGGGCTTTGTTTCTGCGATATGCTAAAACGACAAAAATAATGATTGACAAGGTACTTAAACGACAGAATATGTAAAGAATCTCTTGTATTTACCTTTTGACATTGTTTTATTTGCATTTTGAACAATATTATTTTATTTCTGCTTCGCTGAAGTTTCGGGATATTATTATTTTCATGATTCGTTTTATTCATTTATTTTTTCAACGTATGAAGTTGAGGATAAAGATGAGCGAGAATATGATAATAAAAAAACAGTTGGTTAAAATTAAATTTACCAACAATGACTTTTTCTTGCTTATCGTATTTTCGATCAACATTTTTTAATATTAAAAATTTAATTTACAATATTACGTATAATCTTTTCTGTTGTGACAAATTTAATATTTTAAAACTAAAACCTTGTTTTTCACATATGATATTTTAATAAAGCTACTTTAGTTAATCATAGAGATACATACGTTTTTGGACACTTAAATTAATTGGAAAATGTTTACAAAACCACAAAATATGCACGGTGATGATCGATGAAAGCACAATATCGATGAAAGCTTTGTCAATTTGTGCGTATGTCGAAAAAAAAATTAAAATCCAAATGAATAGCTTTTGTAATTATATTTAGATTTTCAAGTTAATTCTTCTCCATTTCTGATTTGTTTCTAATATTTCCACAAAAGCGGTTTGTAACCTATCAGAAAAGTTCTGCATACGCGCGGAAAGCAGTAGCTTTCAGTGTCAGTAGTATAAAAAAAACATAGTGCTGCTCCTCGAGCAGAAAGAGTCCTTGCCGCCTAGCTATGAATGGTTGCTGATCTCGGGTGTGCCTTGGCCCGCAAACTTCCTGCGCGAGCGGCAAAATACTTCTTTCAGCTCTGGGCACTAGGCACACAGCTATAATCATATTGCATCAAGAACAAGTAAGACTAGTGGGCTTAACTAAAATTTTCATAAATAATTCCATAATTTGCATATAATTTTCTCTAGTTCTTTAAAATGTAGTTATTTAAAATAAATATAAAGTATTAATTAATTATTTTTTTTTTTTTAAATTAGAAATAACGACAAATTTTGTATTGCGATTTAGATAAAAGAAAAAACACTCTGTACGAGGATGAATATAATAAAATAGAAATCCCAAAATGATGGCAACTACACTTCAAGTGACAGCTTTGGACCTTCGTTCCCAATCATACTTTTTATTGTTACAATATTTTTATCGTATATAACAAGATTTTATTGTCACCTTTTCTTCGGCACACTCAAGTATCATTGTAACTTTTTGTTACACCGCATTTAAAAAGGGTGCCATCGTTTTAATATACAAGTACTTTAGTACAATGTAATTCATTTTCCCATCAAGAAATTAAATGTTTAGTTGAAGCCTTTAAAGGGGGATATAGGATAGGTAAACTTAAAATAAAATGATAAATTTGAATTAATACGTTATTTAAGAGAAAACTGTTATTTTCTTTAGTCAACAATTATAACTATTTTAAATAGTCTGATACTAATTATAAAGCAGAAAATATTTCACGAAAATCTGATAACCTGTCAATTACCATACATTTATCTTCATCCGAATTGTGATCCGATTAATTAAACTTGTCCAAAACTTGCAGTGCCTAGTTCAAGTATTGTACCTATACCTATAAACTTTTTACTTGGTTCTATAAAATGTGCTTAGCCATGAACTTTAAAAGTATATTACTTTAAAAGTATTTTAATAAATCGGTCTTCATCATTTCGAGTTTGTTCTGAACTCAGGGATATGCCAAATGCAAATACCATCGACATTAACAGTATAATCAAGTAAAAAGAAACATTTAAGTCGATCATTCAATTTCTAAAATTAGATTCTGGTGTACTGCAAAATTCAATTTCCTTTTTTTTCAAATCCTAAAAGCTTTATTATGTTATTTAGTTAAATACAATAATTGATTATATGGAACCAACAAATAAAATGGCATAGCCGATCCCAACGCAGTGAGAAGGTAACATTTTGAATACAGCTAATATAAAATAAAACGTCAATACATATTCATACAAATTACATAATTTGCTTCAAAATTTGTTGTATAAACTAGTTACAAAGTACATACCAAACAATAAGTATGGCAGAAACGAGAGCGGAAATCTTTGATGCAATGTAATTTATCTTCAAAAATAACCACTTTTGACATTTAAATGTGTATTTGAAGCTTCACTGTAAATTCAATTGAATCACTTTTAAAAATTGATACTTTCTACTCAAAACAAAGCTTTAGTAAAGCAATAATTTTATATTGATACGGACCTCTTTTGATTGGTACGGTCACTTATTAAATATAATAGCTAGTTATGACACAAGGTAATAAAGTGACACATTACTGCCGTGTGGTACACAAGATGCAGTACATAAGCAGTCAGTACTTTACCTATCTAGGCAGACAAAGTGAGACTTTCTCTCTTTACGGGAGTATGGCAAAGATGTACTTTCCATAGTGATAGGAAAACACCCAGAAGCTTTCGATCATTTTTATTGAATTTATTAAACCTCACACTTGAATAGCATTATCGTTGTGGTACTGTGAAAAAAGGTAATATTTACATGCAATAATTTTTTATCTAATTAAAATATATTATTTATGAAGTCACTAAACAACTACAAAATTGCGTTGTGCACTAAAACTGATAATACTGAAACAAAATTGTATGTGGAAAAGTTTAATCGACATGCAATAAAATACTTTACGGCTGGCTGAGGGTGCCCATTTGCCGTCTGACATTTCAAACGTTTTATATTATACGGGATTGACTTCTTTTCTTTTATTTGGTGTGTAATTCAACGTGCCTATAATTTTTCTCATTTCATCCTCATCCGGAAATACATTTTAATTTGTATGATGATCATTTTCTCTTTCATTGAAGGCAAATTGAAATGAGCAAGAGTGACTTTGCTTATTTATCTTTTGTATAATTTATTTTCCGATAAAAGACAAGAACGACTAATGCGGATTATTGCATTGTATATTCAATATATAAATGGAAAATTTATGAAGATTTTATATTTGATGGGGTCTATGATAAATGTGTCACAATGAAAAGAACTAAAAGCCACAAAAGGTGTTGGATTTCATGTTATATAATCATAAATGGCAGTTAAATAGTAATATATTCTTAAGCTATGATCCTTATCGCTAAAAGCATTTTGTACATTTCAGCAAATTAAAAGCAGTGCCTAAACTATTCATTAAACTGTATTAAATATAAGAAAATGTCAGAGGTATATCGCATCCTCAATGGAAGACTAACAGACTAATATATCATAAGTAAAAAGAATCTTAGTTCTAATTAGGATTGTGTGCTATTCTCTAAAAATGTATTTAATAAAAAAACGGACCATTTGGGTAGGTGGCATTCCTTAGCTTTATATAGATTTTAAATTGGAAGTTGCTCGACTTAGTGCTTGAAAAACCAATTTTGTTTGAATCTAAATGAATTAATTTTCATGTTATTAGTAGGTTTGATGTCAGCCAGAAAATGCTACAATATATTTATGAAATAGGCAAAATAATTAATTTCAAATAATTCACTAATTGTTAATGGCATGGAATGTTCGACAGAAAAAACACGTGAACCATAATGGAACATCTACTCAATAATTTACATATTACATTATAATATTATGTAAATATTATTATTATTTTCAATAATTCTATATAATCCTACTAATAGACTAGTATAGTATTAGTTCTGAATTTATGGGCCCACATTTTATTACTAATTAAAATATTCTATAACTACTACGTAAACTAAATTATTTAATTCAAAGCCGAGTTTCAAACTGTGAAATTTATAAATGTGGCAGTATAGTGCTGCTGCTCATGATGACTAGTTTCATTCTGAATTTGGTAAACAACATCATAATGCAATGTTTTATTCATTATGCGACTTGGTCAGTTTGCGATGGTTTGAATTTAGTTTTAAATTACCTTATACAATCGTAATTTTCTGACTTCAAGTTTCTAATTTAATTTTCAGAGACATTCTACCATAAATAGCAAAACAAGATTTTAATTAGTGCACTAAAATGAACTAATGGTTCCTCCAAAAATACAATTTTAACTTATTTTGTGGAACATCTGTCGCATCTTTTATTAATTCGAACCTTAGAGATTCAAAATTAAACTATATTTGTATTTACTGGTACTCATATTTATATAGGTATAATTACGAGTATATAACTCTCTAATCTTATCATCGATCGTATACAGTAAATGTTTGCATTCTGCTATCATTCAAAGGGCATAATTATATTTGGACAGACACAGCTTAGAACTGATACTCAACATAGAATCTGAAAGCTTCCCCTTTATGCATAGGTGTAACCTGATCCTTATGAAAGCATTTTGCATTGCAACTGTCACACTTTCATACGAATTATTGGAGGCACCAATAATTTTTGAATTATAACTAGATTTTTAAAAGGTCAGTACGATTTTAAACGATTTATTATCCGCATCAGGCTAGTTAAGCTTCTAGATTAGGATCGCGTTTATGGGATTGAACGCGTGCATTCCCACTTACATTGTTAAACGCTCGTTTAATCGTCATGCCGTTCGTTCAAAATATTTAGTTTCCAAACTGTTTTGGATGTACCTAATTAACGTTAGGGTTGTTACCGCGAAATATTTTATCGCCCTGAAGAAGGTGTTCAACATAGAATGGAGCAATTATTAGTTATTAAGAAAAGTGATCTATGAGTCTAAATTAGTCATTTCATCAAAATTGTTACGAAATTTTTAATTTACCGACATTTTCTTTCAGATTCGCATATTTTTTAAAAATACTAATATAAAATAAATATTGTCTTATAGGTTTTTTGTGCCTGTCCATGAAAATTGAACACAATATGAAATACTAGGACTACGTTTAATAAATATTTGCCAAGTTGATTTATTTCCTATTTGATGAGTTATTATCGAAGCTTTGTTTCTATTGTGTTCCAAGAAAAACGTAGACATTGTAAGGAATAAACTGCAGAGTCTTAAAATTAACTAACTATAAGATCTTCTTCATATAGAAAAATGCTTTGTATCGTAGATGTTCTCACACTCACATATATTGAAATTGATTCGTGTGTATATCAAAGACTTTTTCTTTTGTGTAACAAAGCATTCAGTAATAAAATTGCAAACCAAAATCTGCGTCTGATATGCTATGCCGCCGCTTTCTATACGTACTTGACTTTTATAGAAGAAGAAAAAATTGTAGAAGATGAAAACCATTGAGAGACATTTTACAAATATATACAAGAATGAAATTTTTGTCAATGGATTTTTGGGAATAATAAGTATAAAATACCTGATTCGTACCTGTTAGAAAATAACAACACACTAAGTACCTGACAATGACAATAATATTCACTAATACATTTTAAATTCTGTTATATCGCCAATGATAATAGAATAGCTTTTGTAATTTACACCCCCGACATAGATTTACAATGTTGTACCTTTTTTCATGAATGAACTACACTCCTTTACATAATTCAAGTCAAAGAAGCCAAGTTGGCTTCTGCACAGGTGTTAAACTACTCGTATATTTTACAACTATTTGGTTTTATTTTAAATGCAGTAATCGATATATTATGCATTAATTAACTTTTATAATAACAATAAGCGCAGGTGAAGTGCTACAATTTTCACTCAAAACTTGCGAGTCATTCGAAGTTTAGATGTAACCAACTTTATAATAACAAAATGGATTAGTTTGTCTTCAGTATGTATTGAAGCAGTGAAACGTGTGTGACTAATTAGATAATATTCACATATTTTATATTCATGAAATTTAAATGGTTTGTAATTATTAAAGATCTAATTTCACCTGCGTCAACACATCCAAAGAGGAGACACAGTTGTTAGTCAGTCGATAATTAGATGTTGCGTGACATGACATAAATTTTGCCGACATTTTTCATTTTATGTTAATTGCAAATTACATGAATCAAAAGCACAATTATTGCCTCCAAAATTAACCGAAAACTGAGCGAAGTAGTTTTGTTGATCATGTAGAAGCAACCGTTAGATGTTCAATAAAATGCTTTGTAAACACACAATATCTTTAACAGAAATTTCAGTCAATTTTGTAGATGTCATTGTTGTAGGAAATTCTGCACGCAATATTGTCACAAACTGCAACTCCGAGTTATAGTAAATATAATATAATAATAGAATTAATGGTATTAAAGTTAAATCGAGACAGTTGGGAATTTTGCATCATATATATACTGCCTCTAAAAGATAACAAGAGACGCATTTATAGAAAAGAGTGTATAATCATGACAGGGATGAAATCGCAAATAAAATATGAAGCACTCTAGCCCGCTGGTTAGAAAAACGGAACCATTGACATTCAATTAGCCACGGGACACCATCGGAGCTTTTGTTGGACTTTTAACAATGAGCAGTTTACTACTTCACAAAAACACTCTCTCATACATCAGATACTCCAAAAGTAGATTATTTCATGTAGTATAAGTATTGTATGCAATTCTAGGTTTTACAACTTGCAATTCTATATAATATATTATGTATACATATTACATAGCATAAAGCGAAACACTTTTGCCAAACCGCACATTCTATTCAATAGCACTTCTTACTTCATTCATTAAAAATGGTTTACATTTTCAAGAAAATTCAGTTAAAAAATATAAAATTTCTCGCCTCGTCTCTGATATATCTTTAGAATAATTGTTGAGAGAATCTCCGTATCATTGGAAACATTTTGCAAAACGGTTTATCGAACGACAATACAAAATAAAGTAGTGCAATTCAGAAGAACAAATATCGGAGATTCGAAGAGTAATTTGTCGGTATATTTTGTTGATCAACAAAGAATTTCGCATGAAAGAATTCTAACGATTGAAATCTATTTAATAAGATGAAACCTAAAATTGGAATTAAACTCGTTGTGTTGCCTGCTTGAAAATCACAAGAAGCAGAAATAATTATGAAGTGTACTTGAATTTGCAGAATGCAGAACAAGAGTATTAAATGCTAAATTTTTAATGAATAAAACTGCAGGTATACAGGAGTTTTGACATTTATAAAAAGGAACAAGTGTCATTGCATTTAAAATGCCGACAGTTTTTGTGTGTTTGTTATGTAAATGACGAATGAATAGGAAAAGTTGCTTTTGGTTTTGCATAAAATTGTTAAAATTATAAGTTTTAATCATGGCACATTTATGAAGAGTCAAAGTTTTCGATGGAAGATTAAAAGACGAGAGAAGTTTTTTGATTTATTACTTGCACTACACTTAAAAAATGTTATATTACAAATAATACCTTTAATGAAGTTGATAAACTACTCCAATAAACTGAGACTAATACTCTGGATAGCTACTTATATCCTCCATACTGGCAACTACATATAGAATATAAATTATGATCAAGAACCAACCAATTTCCGATTCTAAGTTGCGACTAAAAAAACGATTGTCGAGTAAAGCTTAGCGATTTTAATCGAAAAATAATCAAAACATTTAAGACTAATTTTATCAAGTTTCATTGGTGCAACAGGTATTTAATTATATTATAGTGTGTAACATTTGATTTGATTCATTTTATTAACTTAAATTAGAAGTGACTTATCTGATATGTATAGTGATCAATTCTCAAACCATTAACCTAAATTGCACCTACTGTTCATGACCGTCCATATTTTTAACCACTTACCGCTTAGCGTAATTTTAACATTGCAACTTGTGATACGTTACTAGCAAAATACACATTAGGATTAGAAGTTCAACTTTGAATAAAGTCACCAGATATCCAAACTAGCAATTGTGATTTCCGATATAGTATAAGATTTGAGTAGTTCAAGGAACGTGTCGCAAAGTTGCTATAACTTTATCTTAGGAAGGAATTCAAGCTAATCAGTAATTGTAAAATTATTCATTCATAATTCCTGACGTTTTCATCTGCCTGAAAACGTAAAATGGCATCAAAAATGTAATGCTATTGACACAATCATCAAAGTGTGGTAATTTATTACGATAATTACAGAACTTTTACGAGCCCATTTTCGTAATTCTGTTGATGGGGTTCATCTATATTTTAAGCAATAGAAATTACATATGTTTTTATAGAACCAGCCAATATTTGCGTAGCCCAAGGATTAGGTAGTATGTAATTTGTTTACCCTGCTGCTTTCCTTCCATAAGGGCCGAATGGGGCAGGCCTAGGCGGGGCTCTTAACAATAGCCCTACAGGATAAAACTTACCCTGTTTAATAGAGGGGGTACATATATTTATTAGAGTCACTAGCAGACTTTAAATCAGTTGCACTCCAACAACCTTTAAGTGAACTATTTGGTAGTTAGAAATTATATAGAGTTAGTGGTAATTTGAAAAAATGAACATGTCTCGTTCATTCCTCGTTGATTCGTTGATCAACAATCCACCAAAGGATTTTCATCACGCCAAATATTTACCAAGTAGTGATACAAGACCGACAATGTTGCCTTATCATCAGAATTACATCAGCAGTTACTTGTTTTCACTCAGTTTGGCACAACAGCAGCACATGCAACAAATCAACAATTTGCATACCTTCAATCAACACAAACCGCCAATTCGTCCTGTGGCATCTCTACCCTCGAGAATCTTGCCACCGATCACACAAACATCTTCAAGTTTATTCAACAATGTATTAGTTCAATCTCCTGAGAGATCACCAGATCATTTCATCAACAGCAATACCAATAACAGTCCAAATTCATCTCCAACTCATCGCATGAGTTCGCCTAATATTACCACTGTGAGCCGGGATACAACCCCTACACCGCCACCTCATCATCGCCAGTCTGACATTACCAGTAAAGATGCCTCCAGCAAACGAATTCGTACTGCTTTTACTAGCACCCAACTTTTGGAATTAGAAAGGGAATTTGCATCGAACATGTATTTGTCGAGACTGAGGCGCATTGAAATTGCAACGACATTGAGACTTTCGGAAAAGCAGGTGAAAATTTGGTTTCAAAATCGGCGTGTTAAATATAAGAAAGAGGATTTACCATCAGCGACTGCAGCTGGAAATTCAGTACATAGTTCACCCTCTGGAAATAAGTGTTGTTGTTTGCGAACGTGCTCGCAAAATTCCAGAAAAACAAAATCTTCAATGTCAACCTGTGACGATCTTGATATCGATGTTGATGTCACTAATCTTGATGAATGCCAAGCTATTTATTAAAACTTTTTTATTGTATAGACCAAATATTTATAAGAATATGATAATATTGTATTTTTGATAAAATTGTATATTTTTTGAAGGAGTGTATTTTTGTATATAAAAGAATATTTGTAAATATAGATTATATTAATGCCAAAGTTTCTAAATAATAAATAAATTATTTTTACAATAATTTTGATCTTAATTTATTATTCACTTACATACCAACATCTCACACAAAGTATTACAGGTAAGTGATATTTTTTTACATATTATATTAGAAAATTATTGACATCTTATGCTGTTTTAGACAAGGCTACACTGCTCAAACCATTGTAAGTATGCTTTACGACTTATATGGCTTTATATTTCTATTTTGGTATACATTGAAATAGAGGGAATCAAATAGAATAATTGAGACCATTTTAATTATCAGAAATAACTAAGATTAACTAACCAACTAACTTCAAATGACTATGGCTTTACATTTCTACTTTGATACAATTTTATTAATGGGAATCATACGTAGAGTTTCAAAGTCAAACTCACTGTTATAATTATTTAATTTACATTTAAGAACTGTTAGCTTGGAACTGAATTATACGACCAACTTTGCGTATTTAATATTAAATTAAAAAGTTTTAATGTGTCTGAATTGGATTATTTACTTAGTTGAGGTAAATAGATTTATTAGCATTTTTCGCACTAGTTTGTGAGAGAATTGTATTTATTTTGCTTTATGCTAAATTTTTCTACGTGAAAGCTCAATATATCAAACTTGATTTTGAGTCAGTCTGATTTCAAATGCATAAGGAGGTAAAATTTTAAATAAGAAAGATGGTGTAGCTTTATCCAAGACAGCATATAAATTGAAATTCTTATTGTAAATACAATATTCAAACTTCCTTTTAATACAAAAATTTGTAGTTTTACGAGTATATAATATTCCATTTATTTGCTTCTTTGGACCTTCATTACATTTGTATGTAAATGTAAATCTATTGGATCTATCTTTAGAAGTGAAAATATCGTCGATGCTCTGTCAATGTCTTTCTACGACTAACAGTGTTATATGGAAGAATGAGTTTCGAAGATTTGTTTACATGCCATAAGTTAGTTGATCAATTTAATCAAATGGACAAATAACTAGTACAATTTCACTAACTTTCAATATTAAGAAACGCTCCCTCCGTATTTCTTCATATTTTAAATGCTTAGGTACAATATTATTTGATATTGCATTCCAGAAAAACGCTCTTATTTTTATGTGTAAACGCTCTTATGTGTACACATATCAGAATAAATCAAACTTGTAATTAATATTTACGATACAAATGGGATATGGACATGGTTAATACACGCATGTAAACGTTGCGCGTGTACGTAGCACGAGCTGTGTAACCACAAAAGTGTATTGATAATGCATTATCCCACGTGTATGTTACAATATTCGACGCTCTTCTATAAGTGGAGAAAAGAAGTGAGTGGGATACGAAAATGAGTGGAATAGGAAGATCAAGTTTCACGCATCATGATATTTAACTTGTAGTACTTTAATTGTATTTTCGTATTAAAATTACAAGGGTAAAGGACTCTTAAAAGTAAGCAGTATCTTTATATCACGTCACGGTAACAGAAATTATAACATTCTTTTTTAAAAATACCAATGTATTCAATTTCTTTTCAATTTTACTAACTAATTTTTCAATTATACTAGTTTTGGAATACTGATCAGAAAATTATTAGTATACTTTAAATAAAATAAATTCAATTTCAACAAAAAATATCTATGACAATTTTATTTTTTAATGAAATTTGTCTGTTGAGTTGTAATATTTACTTCGCAAATAGTGCATACCAGAATTAATTATTATAGAAGCAATTATTTAATTTTTTTGAACACTTTTTGCTAAATGTCATTGCTAACTTAATTGGTATGTCAATCAAAGCTTTAATCAAAAAAATAATTATATTCTAAAAAAATAACTTTTATTGATTTTGATTATCATAAACGGGATTGCATTTTCAGATACTGAATTAATTAATGTATTACGTATTCAAATAGTAGTAGGTATTATTAAAACAATTGGAATAGGTTTAAATCTCGAAACAGAGCTTCAGTAAATCAGTAAGAGAAAATATATCATTGTTTTTCAAATGGCTACAAGCAATTGGGTATTTATGTTGAGTTGAGCTTGATACACCAACCGTACAATAAAATAGATTGATAACAAAATAAATGCAGGATATATGTACTCGTATATATCCTTTATTTATTTGGCTATATCTTATATACCGGATGATTTTAACATTACAGCATTTAAACTTATCAACAAATAACTTGGCATTGGGATAAAATGTTAAATTTCAAATTAGTATCTAGTGACGCATAATAAAATTATAAGCAGAAATTACATGTATTAAATAATTTACAGACTTTACATTTACAAGCAGAAAAAAGACATTTTTCACACCAATACTCTATGGATAAGACATAGGTATATAAATATGTCTCATTATTATTTAATTATTAAATATTTCCTAATCTGACACTGAATGCTAGCGTGTGAAAAGAATTTACTGTCGCCAAAAATCTGAATAAATCCAATAAAAATTATAATCCAATAAAATTAACTAAATATTTCAACTAATTAATATATTTTGCAAAAAATGTCAGTGCACAATAAAAAAAAAACGGAATATTGACATTAAAGTGTGAATACAATCAAATTTGACCGAACCAAGACGGAACGGAAGACGGAAAGGAGATTTAACCGGGAACGGACGGTACAGTGAAAACCCACCATTAGCGTCTTGTAAGATATTTTTTTCAGCTAACGTAACACATAACGTAGCCACATAAGATACATTTTCAAAAATTGATGCCATAATATGAAATACAAAACTTTGAGGGTATATTGTTCAGACAATGCAGTTGATCATATCATATTTATTAATTGCATTGCCTAGAATTGAATGAATTTATTGATTCGGTTGAGGTTCATTTTTCTTCTAATTATTTTGTGTTGACATCAAGTATGTTCGAGAAGCTCATTTGATTCATCATTATCCATGTCATGATAAGCTCCACCCATAAGTTATGACTAAAAAGGCTTTGTGAGGATGGCATAGCCAATGCTGGTCTAAAGTGACTTATAAAGGGTTGCGCTACCACCCTTTTTATCCTCTTTATTGTGCTTGTATAACTGTACCAAATACAGTGGCAATTATTTTGAAACACGTCCGTTATAATATAGCATTTATGTTTTATATTATGTATTTTGCATTGAAAAAAAGGGGCACAGAATGTGTAATTGTGTTGCTATTGTATTACTATGTCGGCATCATCTTTATATTATATATATACATACATATTGTATGTATGGTGGATGAATAATAGATAGAGGACTTGAGGACATTGTACAAATGTGATGATTCAAAACCACATCTTATGGGGTCATGGTTTGTTGACAGATTTTAACCAGATTTCAGTATACAGACAATTTTTTTGTCTATAATTATAATAAAGTAGGATAACTTTCAAATATTTTGTACGAGTATTGTGCCACTGAAAAATAAAATTATGACAATTAATATCCCAAAATAAAGAGTTTAGAAATAATCTTTAGAAATGACTGTTTGACAAAAGTCATTTCTATAAACAAGATTTTGTCCACTCGCTGGTCGACGTTTCGAAAACAGAACACTGCATGTATTATATTATTATACAAATAATTATGATGTAATTGTATTGTTTTACGTTTAACAATATTATGGATTAATTAAGTTTATGGTCAGCAACGATTCAATTTAGTATTTACCACACAGATGTCAATTAAATATTAAATCTAATAACTTTAGATTGAACACTAAATCTAAATAGTTTAACCTAGAGCAAAAACACATTGGTGCATATGATCATGAAATGAATTATATGCACCAATAACATGTCTGTAGTCTGTACGTTTATATTCATGAACATGAACTACTTGGATTTTAGTTTCGTAACTTATTACGCCACAAAATTTAAATATATTATTTATTTATTTAGTTTAATTAAAGTAAATTAGATTTCAACAAAATTTAAATATATAAACCCTCAATTCTGAATTAAATAATTAGCTCGACTTAAGTCTGGTCTTTTGCATTTGAATTGGTTGAATTGAGAGCACAACCGTTTTAAACAAGTTTTAAACTACAATTTTGTAGAAGCAGCATAATTAACGTTTAGAGAATTAACATATCTATACATATTAAAATAATAAAGCAATATTTTTTTACTCAATGCGTTATACCTGTGATGAAATGGTTAACAAAATAATTACAATTATAGTTCATTATAGGCCTGTTCCAATAAGGCTTCGATCATCAGCAAATCGTCAAAAAAAAAGTCGTCGTTTAGTATGTGTGCATCTATTTTGTCATGATATATTTGACAAACTGCTTCTTACTGCTTGCTGACGATCCGGAGGTCTTGTTTGAACCGACCTATTGTAATGTCGGTCAGATCTCGGTCCAGTTACATTTAAAAGATTTTTTTTTGAAAAGCTATTTTCTTCCTTTAGATTTACTAGCTACTGAATACTGAATGTGTTATCTATATTCTTATTGCACTCGCCTCCTTAATATCGTAAAACTTGTTGTGGATTTAGGATTGTGCTTCACACCAAGATGGTAGAATAATATCTAGTTCTGCATATTCAATAAAGTAAATTTTACTAAAATCATAGTCAGTATTACATCAAATTATTTTGTAATTGCAAGCACAAATTCACTCCTAGACACCTACCTAAGTAGTCACTTCTACGCACAAATTCACTCCTACAACCCGTAACTATTTTAAACATTCCCAAACTATTTTACTAGTTTGGTTTTCGTTGTATTATATAATATCCTTCCAAGTATACTTTTACAAGTATGTACGTACTAGAAGAAGCAAATCCTTTATTGGATATGCTGCCTGCACCTGGATATTGCAGGTTGCTAAGGACACAGCATACAGCTTAATCCTTTTGAAAAATAAATAAAAAAACTAATACTAAATAACAATAAATGAAATCAGATATAAATATAACAATGCAGTAATATATTGTGTCAATTAATTTTAATTATTTCAGTTAAAGCTAATTTGTCAAGTCCAGCACATATTGTACTCCATACGGCTTATTGATCCTCACGCGCTGAACCACAATCCGTAAATAGTCCACAATTGATTGTTGACAGGTATTTCACGGAGTAACAATAATACGTAACAAATTATTTATTATTATTTAATATTGTATTATTTTATATATAAAAATTAGGGATTTTTATAGAGTTAGCAAACGTACTAATCTAAAAAAAAAAACTAAATAAGTATGTAGATTTGAAGTAATATTTGAAACTAATCAGTTGAATTTAATTGGTTCGACAACTTGAACATGGGAAGAGCAAGGGAATTTCATTAAAAGAACATCATTGGTATTTGAATGAATATGATGATTAATGGTTTTCCTTGAATTGATTAGGATTGTGTAAATATGACTAAAGATTTTAATTTAAATTGCAAATTTTGGCTGTTTTTTTGGTGTAATTGCAAATTTGGGGGATATTTGAATCTGTACTCTTCAGTTATTTAATTTATTTATAGTCAATACAAAAAAATAACGGTACCTAATGGTACTTTTAGAAAGAGGAGCATTGTATTTACAAATGCTTGAAAGTCATGTATTCATTAGTAAATTTGGTTCAAATTTTATATTTTCCATTATGTTATTTAATAAATTAATTAGAAAAAAAACACAAATGTACTTTGATTGTAGAATTCACTTTTTTTCAAAACTGCTTTTCATTACATATTTTATATAATCCTTAACAGTATTAATGAAACCGCTACTTAAGAATAGCTTTACTGAGCATTTATTATTTAAACCTCGATTTACATGTAATCTGTTTTACGTATGTTATTTAACCGTATCCTCCGCCTTAATTTGATACTATGCGCTTAGATCGCACCCTAAACATTGCAAAATTAACATATTGATTGTTATGATCAAAGAAACTCTTTCTGGTTTAAGTACTATATTTTCGCATTTTAGTTTATTACTAAATAGTTAAAGTTTACTCAAGCAAACTCAAAAATTGTAATGTAATTTAACTTTGATATACATAAAGGTACATGTTCATAGTTGCGTAAAGCACCTTAAGAATGAATAGCAATTTCTAGATGGTAGCTAAATTTTTCAGCTCGCAATAAACAGAAATGCAATAAATAATCAAAGAAAAATAATAACTATAAACCATTTTATTTTTTGTTATATATATATATATATATATCAATACTAAAATTTAAACAATTACGAGTTTTAATATAAAACCAGTACATTTTAGTGGTACTTATATTATGATTTATGGCTTGTGGGTCTATTTCTGTGTGTAGAATATTTGAAATGAAAGCAGCCCATCTCACTCGATTTAATTAAACTGATTAAATGCAGTAAATAGAAATCCGAAAAGTGTCGATTCATCAATGCAACGCAACGACCGTATGTTCACCCTGTTCATTATTTAAAATGCGTGAATTGGACACATTTCTCCGTTTAATTCATTGATTAGCGAGCAAGTGATAAATTGCATCAAAACACCAATCGCACCAAGTCATGAACTTTTAGAGACACACTGGGGTGGCCGGGGCGGGGTGGCCCTTTCTAAAGTATACGACTAATAATACAGTAATTGTTCTCTCAACAAGGACCAGCACAGTGCCACGTGCTCTGTACTTCCTGTCATCGTCCAAAATACACCATCCAAACAATGTAATTCCAATTCCACAAGTCACGTGCCCATGAAATAACCATTAACTACACCGGACATAATAATTCAAATGTATCAACAGTTTCTAATTAGAAATAGAATGTTATGTTTTGTCAATATAATGCAATAAATTTAGTCCTTAGAAAATAAAAACGAATAGTAATAAATTGTAAAATCAAAATCAATTCTATGGAAATCTGATTCACTTCGTGCAGGCTGTATTTTTCTGCTTGGAACATGTTCGAGTATTTAAGTTTGATTATATTCTAATAGTAAGTTGATTAATCAACATTTCATTAGTTTACATAGGTTTACGAGTATATAGACTAGTATAAATCAATTGGATTTATATTATAGCAAGTTATTTATTCGACATTTCCCTAAAGGCGCTCCAATACTTCCACATAATATATTGAGTTTCTTCCGGTAAGTGCGAGTACAATTAGGTCACTATTTTAGAAAAGCACTTGGACCAAGAAAACATGTAAAGTAAACTATTTTATTGAATTATTTAAAAATCTTTTTATATTTAATATAAAAGGTATACAAATGTAATTTTCAATACTTAACAAAATAATAGATTATTTCATTCTATTCATATACTACTACTTGAGATGCTCTAAAATGAGTGATTATACTGACAATCATTTTCGTGTGACGTCAGCGAAAATCACACTCGTGAAATGATTGCTGATATCCCACGTTCCTATGACAATAAATAATTTTTATAATAATATTTAAAATATATTTACAAACAACTGAGTTAAAATTGATTTATTTCATCCTAGTTACGAGCACCACAACTTTAACCGGGCCGTAAAGTATAACAGCGGGCTGTAAAATAAGGCAAAAAACCGCTCATAATTACAAAGAAGTAATTAAAGTATGCAAGTTACAAGTAAAGTTTTGTTAGAATATAACTAGTCATTTCCCAAAAGATTCTAACTATACCTAATGAATTTGTTGATATTAAAGACAAAGTTTAGTAGATATGGTCATACGTTTATATGACAAATATAAATATTGTGAAAATGTAAACGACAATATTTTTGGCACAAGCCAAGTTTATCTATAGTTAAGAATTTAAACATTAAATTTATTTAAAATAAATTATGAATTTTGATCCAGTTATGCGTAAAACGTTGTACGTACCTCGGGCCAAACAAAAGTTTGCACCCTTGGCAAATAATGACCCTCGCTTTGCGTCAGGCCTCAAACTTCGACTGCGGGCGTAAACTATTTCTTTCGGACTTCTATACGTAAATAACTATTATAAATATTGTTTATAATGTGCAACGTGCACTCGATTTATTTAGATTTATTTGTTGTAACTCAGGAAACAAAATTAAAACCACAGGGTCAAAATAGTTGTATAGCTACTTAAAATGATTTTTTTGTCATAAAATAATCTTCTAAATTTCACACATAATGCATCTTGCAACTATATGCATCTTGGAACCTAAATTATCTGAATATTGGTCTGTTCTGTTTCACATATTGTAGCTATTTAGTGATTATTTAAAGCCAGTAAGCAATTTTCTGCTAGTCTAACTCATAAGTAACACCAAAGTGTGCAGCCCCCAACCGAATATAATAAAAGTTTATTCGATTATTTGGGTATTATTTTCTGAAATGGGATATTCTATCTAGTAGGTTATTATAGAGTATCACAACAAAAATTATTAAAAGGTATTGGGCCGACAATAGAGCAACAAGAGCTCGTTAGACAATATGTTTGTCGGATATAATCCGATGCGGAAAAAGGGCAATATGTGCAGAAAATTGCTATTAAACTGAATATATTAACAAATACTTTTGTTCGAAAATCCGGGATTATAGGAAATCTGCACTATACTCTCATATTATTTTTAAACTATATTTTATATGTCACGTGTATCCTGTCAAATGTTATTTTGTTTGACGCCTCGATGCGTTGCTATTAATCCATATATGACTAAATTCATATTGACAAAGTTTTTTTCATGTTTTCAAGTACACATGTAAAAATATCTAATAAAATAACGAAAAAATTTGTGAACGCGACATATAGTCATAACAATAATAATGACAATAATTTATTTTAGCTTATATTTGATATTTCCACAACTACAATCTATTGTGCTGATCAAGTGGAGAAAGCAAACGATGTTATTATTGTCATGTATTTGTTCATCCGTAATATTATTTCCATAACAAAAGGAAGATTCAACAACTCTGAGTGTCATCTGCCACCCCTCTTGTTGTCCTTTACAAGATATTGCAATTCATTCTATAATAATAATGCATACGTAGGTATATTAAATTTATTGGTTTTGCTAGCGAAGCCAAATATCCCCAAACCAAAGCGTTCTTGATTAATTTGATTTCGGATTTTATTCATTATGAAAATGTATGAAACATTACATTATTCAAACGGATTTTCCATCTATAAAGTAAACTATATATTCAGCGGATTACCTAAGCGACTAATTTTGGTTAAAATCATTTCCAAAATCAATATTTAATTATGCATGTTCGTTTAGTGAATCTGGACTGCTCATAATAAGTCTTAATTAATCAACCTCAGCAGATGATGGCTTTATATATTGATAATAATTGCACCATAACTTAATAAAGTTTGCTACAAAAACAAAAGAATTTTTAAAAGTTACTTGAATCTATTAAGAACACCATTACCTTTAAAATTAAATTAAGTTATCATTACTACAGCAATATCGAGGGCGGTCCGAAGTTTATTTATGAAACTTTAATTGCTGCTACAGGACCTAAAATAACTAAAGTTTGGTATACAAACTGTGTTGAAAACACAATGGTTTAGGTGATAAAGCAGGGTGAATTTTTGTAGTATTGTTTTCAAATATCTTAAAATACTAATCGATAGAAATAATGATGATATGATTAAATTATAGATATAGAACTACTGATATGAGTATATAGATATAAATATATAAATTATTTATAAAAATAATTAAAAGAGTTTATACATATTTTATATAAGAATAGTTTATGTTGAAGGTAAGGAACCCAGAATTGAGAAAACATTTTCCCTTTAAATAATAATAGATGTGAACTCAACAGTACGTCACCAGATAAGTTTCTTTTAGTCTAGGACCAAGTTGATTAAAAATCTTCCTCCTTTAAAACCGATAGAACCCAATGTTGCCAATTGGGATAAACAAACAAAGATTTTCTAATTATATAGATTTTCCATTTTTTTATTTTCGCAAATTCTGCTGCTCCTTCAACATGGGTTGCAGTTTAAAGAAAGCAAGGGTGCCATGACAGGTGAAATTCCAGACACAGCATTTTCCAGATGCCTATGGAGTCCGATTAAACCATCTCCATCGTTTCGAGCTAAACCAGTTGGTGCACGAACACAGGGAACATTGCTTGATCTTAAAACTTTTGAAGTACTTTCGTTTGCTTCTCGATGTCTTGAAAAACGACATTTGCTATAATTGCAGCTTACCCCATGTCGTGAAGATGGATGACTAATATACCACAACCAGAACAATGGTGGTTAGCATAAAATGAAGAGCCAAGGCGAGTAGAACATGCAATTCTGAACTGATTATCATCCATGAAAAGACAAAGACAGAGCAGGAATGGGTGTAGCTTGAACACATGCTCTGCACTCAAAACAAGATATAGCCAGTAGACGAGCTTTTTGCACGTTTTCATTAGCTCTTTCAATTCATTTTGTAAGTTCATTTTGAACAACCACAATTCCAGCACTAACCCATTCACGTTGTAAATACGAAAAATGATGATTAAACTATTGAAAAATGACTCTTCCACAATTCTTAGCCAACATGAAAATATTTAACTCAAAACTACAGAAGATAATGACGCAGACGCCTAGATTGCAGACCAATTAACATCAGGAAATTTGCAAATTCCAAAGCCGTGAAATTTAATTGGTACGTAAGCCTGATTCCAAGAATACGCTAATGCAAATATTTTCATCAAAATTAGAAATATGAGTATCTTTAAAAATTGGAGCTCTACGTGTTAAATATGTAAGACGTGGAGTCGCAAAAGTTTTCAGAAGATCATATTCGTAATGACATGGTAAAATAGAAAGTTTTTTTTACTAAAGTATCAATTTTTTTTACTAGTCAATAAGTCAATATTCAATAAGTGGAGTTTCTTTTAAAATTATTGGCAAATTTGGTTCAGCCACAATTTCACATTTCTCCTTTTCATAAATAACATTTTTAAACTGGTACTACTTTGGTATACTATTGATGTTCGGTAGATATACTTATAATTATATTTTTATCAATTTAAGATGCAGAATCGTTACAGTTATATCTCATATCCTGCGAATGTCTATCCAAATCATCTTTTAGCATGTCATCTTTTTATATTAAATTTAAATATAGTCCACAAAAATGTTACATTTGCATTTTAACTCTACAGAATGTTATCTTTTACTTTTTTAATTCAACTTGTTTGAATTTTGGTTCGTTAAATTAAATAAAAAAGTGTTGAAAGAGTAGAAATAAAAAATTAATATTTTACTTAAAATTAATTCATTAAAAACCCGACAAAGTTAATTCTGACGAGGGAATTGAAAGTTGGAGATTGCGTGCCATTTTTAGATTGGAAGATTTAATTATGAAAATTAGTCTTTTCCTTGTAAATTCAGTTGTAACGTTAATGATGCGGTAAGATGTGCGTAGGTAAGTGTCTGAGTGCTAACGAACCAGTTCAAACCTTTGTATATTTTACGTGAAGTGCTTATTGAATGGCACTGAATGAGCGTTATGTATTAGTTACACGTATTTGTATCAGACCCGCAATTAGATCCACTACATTGCTATTTGTAGTATATCTTAAAAGTCACCATTATATAATAAATACACACCGAGTGAGCAAATCAAACAATGCCATAAACAGTGTGCTACCCTAGTTGATGATGGACCACCTATATACATATGTATATTTTATTGCCTCTTTTTTGTAGATTTACCCCAAAAACTCGGTAGATTTTTTTTTCAGCAATTTTCTGGTGATTTTACGTTTGAGTGCGCTTAGGTGCACCAGGTGTAGCATTCGGCAACGCGTTAGTCTTTTATTGTTGCCATATTATACAATATTGGATTATAAAAGATGGCTTGATGTTTCTGACCATAATTTTGATACTAAACAACTTATATTATACTCGTATCGTACGTATGAAAGCAAACTATTTAGTTTCCACAAAAACCAAATTATCATCCTGGAGGAGGACGACAAAGTATAATAAATTTTCCGGGCCTGCTGAATTCGGTCGGGCGGACTTAATCCAACACGTGTAATTTTTATCACCACGAGATTTATTACTGCTTGTTCTCATTTCTTCCACTAAACATTTTCAACGACTTGCTATTTACGTATTTAATTTATATTTGTTCGTACGTTTTTCATTTGTTTGCCGAACGATTTCAATCACACTTCACACAGGGATGATTAAAACTTAAACTCCAAATAAACAATATTGATGATTTCGTGTCATTTAACGTGCATCTATCTCTCAGCTCTCTCATCAGTATAATTAGTGATCACATTTGTTTGCAAACTATGCAAATCATGCAATATTAAATTGCGGTTTTTTGCTTTTATATTATACAGGATGTCCTCCCTGAGAGGTATGACAAAAAATATGTTCTAGATACTGTATAGTTTGGCATTCTACAAAAACTTTTGTAGAAATATAGTTGACAATTTAATCGCTTACCGGGCATTTTTAGTTTACATTTACTTTAAAGCACCTACCTATAATTTCTCAGGGGCGTGTTTTTGTATAGAGAAAAATGCAGTTCAATTTCCGTGTTTTGAATTATACAATAGAATACATATTTATTTTTGGAAAAATTTTGTTGTCTCTTTCGTAAGGACATCCTGTATATTTGTTTAATCAAAACAGAATTATACTAATCTACATATATTCATATATAATTAGCATCGAATGAACCGCAGTGCACTATTACAATTTAATATATAATATATATTCTAAAGTAGAAATGTATTAAATATTGTTAGGATTTTATTGAATAGAATTGTTATAAAGCTGGCAAATAACCAAACAAAAGCGCGGTTCCATCATATACATTTTTACCCCAAAAATCAGAAAAAAGGGGCTTTAATCCGGTTCGCTTCTTTACTTTACTATGTTAGGTATAACCAGCAGCATCAGCAATAGATGTTGTGGTAAATGGGCCACGGCTTCATGTTTATTGAACATATTCTTCTCTATATATCGTACAGGCGAAAAAGTTGTTATATATAGACATGGAATATAACGCGGCAGATGTTGCGGAAAATATTAGAAAAACCGTAAATATCGACTTTATGAAGGAGAGGATGCTTCTAAATGTGCATTGTCTTGTACTTTCTTCTTCAAACTTGATTATTGGTAATTTTTGAATGATGGGACCCGTAAGCATAAATGCAATTTATTATTTTTATTTATTACACGATAACTACTTGAATTAAAAAAACTCAAAATTTTCAAAATTTTATTAAACTGCATGGTAAGAGAAATTTTAATAAAATTGTTTTTGAACCAGATTCCTTTTGAAATTGATGTTAAGTACAAATTTTAGAAATTAAAAAAAAAAAAAGTTTGAAAATTTCTAGGTATACTAGAAATTGAAAATTTCTAGTATACCTACTTAATTTAAAAAGTTATATTATCCTTTTTCTGTACTCGTGTTTTAGTTTGAAAATATATACGAGTTATATTTCCACATTAATTAAATAACTTATAAAGAGCTATTTTAGGATTATTGAAATTCTGATTTGTAATTAAGTTCCTGAATCAAAATATTCGCATGAAAAGTTGATGTTAAAAGAAATTGATGTTAAGTACAAATTCTAGAAATTTAAAAAAAAAAAAGTTGGAAATTAGAAAACCACGTTACAAAATTTGAAAAGTGATGAAAAAATTTTGCTGAAAACTACGCTTTTACGAGTATGTTGTCTTTATGAGACGTCTGTTGGATTTCTTTTTTGCTTGCTTTATGAGACTTTTGTCATTAACTATTTTTTTGAAGAGTTCTGCGATACGCTTCTATCATTATCTAAAACGGACGGATGAGGACACACCATTTTAAGCAAAGAATGTAAAAGAATCAAATCTTAGAAACACTAGAAAAGATAGAATATTAAAAATACTCTTTTTTCAGAACTTTTTCTTCTTAATATAACTCATACAATTTTAAATTGTCCAAAATAAAAATATATTTCAATGATTTAAGATACGAATATTCAACTCATTATAATATTATAATTATTAATACATCAGAAATAGTAAAATTAAATCTCTTCCTTATAATTCGAGAATGAAAAAAAATATATATAAATTTTAATACATTTTGTAGATTGTTTACAAACAAATAAATTGAACAAACGTTTTGAAGCACAGACTGTCTGTCAGTCTGTGCTATTTAATTAAAATACCTAGTAATCCTAACATACAAGTAATTGAATAATAATTAAAAACAATTTGTGGTCAGACTCTACATGCTCGTATGTACGTATCTATAATACAAAGAAAAATGCAATTTATAGCAATTCTGCTGAACTGTACCTAATATTATTTAATTTGAAATTTAATCAAATCTAAGTAACCAGTAATCTATTTTATTATCATGAAAGAAGATTGAATTAAAATATCAAAGAGCTTTTATCTATATGCCTAGAAACTAAATTTTGAATTCATATTTGTATGTTCTTGTAAAGACCTAATGAGTACCTAAATATCAAAAGCTTTTTTACGTTATTAAATTATCGTTGCTATCAAACATTTTAATTAAATTTCAAAGATACATTTGGACACTTTTATGTTTGCAGCATTTCATTTACTAACATTGAAAGGCAACATAATAATTGTTTTTCTCGTATTTGACGATATTTAGTTTTCCTTTTATAGAATTTCATGTGTGAAACTAATCATTTAACTAATTCACCATTCAATCGTCTCTATCCAGTTATACTATAATTTGGCGTTTGGATCTTGAGCTCTACGGCACGACGGCATTACTGATTGTTATTATCAATAACTCAGTTATTTTAGAATTAAGTAAATGAACTAAAAATGCCAGGTAAACGATTAAATTCTCAACCATATTTCTATGGTTTTTGACTACAATTTCACACGGCCTCCAATCCAAGTGGTAAACTATGTAATCATTAATGACTAATATGCTATAGGTAGATTAAAAAGTTAAGATAGTGGGATGACATAGAACATATCCCACTACCTTAACTTTTGAAAGTATTACTTAAGAACATGAAAGTAAATTTCAAAAATATGTTATAAAGATCAAATTTTGCCATTTTTGAGATATTGCTTCTCATGAATTATACATTTCAATAATATTGGAATTAGGAAACCAGAATATGAACTAAATTAAATGTTCATTTAAATTTAAATTTTTTTTCATACTCTTATTTTGCATATACCCTTTTCGCATACATTACTTTATAATTGAAAATTTCTAGTATACCTACTTAATTTAAAAAGTTATGTTATCCTTTTTCTGTACTCGTGTTTTAGTTTGAAAATATATACGAGTTATATTTCCACATTAATTAAATAACTTATAAAGAGCTATTTTAGGATTATTGAAATTCTGATTTGTAATTAAGTAATTTAGTAATTGTAATTAAGTAATATTCAAGTAATGAATTAAGTAATGAATCAAAATATTCGCATGAAAAGTTTTCTGTGAAAAAGATTTTCTCTTTAAATTAAATGTATATATATATATATTCGTATATATGTCGCAAAATATATTTATTATAAAGTGAGTACATTTCTGTAATGATTTTTCGATTATATTCTCTCTTGATGGAATGATAATTTCAATGCAAAAATATTTTTCAATTCACATTCAAGTATTGAAATTTTCAGATTCTTCTTATCTACTATTGTCGACGAGATGTATACATGCAAGAGATATATATGCAAAATAATTTGAACTGGTATACTTTTTTAATATAATAAGAACATAGAGGTAACATTTCAAATTGATTTTACCATTGCCTTTCGATGTATAGGAGTACGTATGTACATATACTAAATTATTAATATTACGTTGCTACGTAATATTCGTACTTTTCTATCTGAAAAATGTGAAATTTTTAATATACTCGTATTATTAAAATTTCAGATCAACTATTATATTAGACTATTAATTTTCGTCTGACCTTGCGTTTAATTGTACATACCGTTCTTTGACCACGTAACCCTTTGCTCAAAAATCAATACAATTTACTCTCTCACAAAAATGTTAACCCAAAAAGTAATTTTCCAGCGATAAAGCGTACACTAAATGAACAAAACTTTGATTGAGAATCGATGTAGTCACAATGCTGTCTACTCAATTGTTTTTATTTCATTTTATGATAGAGATAAAAGATCACATACGAATATAATTTTTTTGGATTTTTTTGAGCTTTGGTGGCAATTTCAAGTTAAAGCCACATGCCGTCACAAATTGAGAACGTCTTGCGCCACCGTTCGATCTAAAGTATTTGACATTTGACAAAAAGGGGAAAATAGGAGGATTGTGATTTGAAATGCGCTGACCTGCAGGTCTTAATGATGACGTAGTTTTTTCACTAAATTGCTTTTAATTTGAATTCTATTAAGGATTGCTAAAAGTTTTTACATGTTTTCGTAATCAATTTTACTGCCTTATGTTGCACTATTCTCGAATCGAATTTCCGGTCAAGTGCAAAAAATGTTTGATTTAAAACTAATTCAACATTATTAGATACAACAGATACTAACGATTTTAGAAAATGATGTGGTAAATCCACTGAAGCAAATAGCCGAGTACAAACTTGGAAAAATATTAAATTGCTTTATATGCTTTTGAATGCTAACAAGTGTAGTTTTGTCGCTCGTTGAATGCCTAGTAACTACCAGGATTACATTTCAAATCAAAGAGCAAGGATGAACTAACATCCTTATTTATTCAACAGCAAACAATTTTTTGCCGATATGTAGTTCCGGTTTGAAAATATGAAACATAATTCTTATTTATATTTGTGCAAATATTGTTTCCTGTCCTAATCCATCCCCTTTATTCGGCAATAAAACATACATGAACTTAACGGTCAGATTTATACAATTGCTCTTATTATTACCGGATTAATTCTTATTTCTTTCCTAGCTTAATACTGACTAACATATATTTATTGCTTATTTACTTTGATATATTTCATAATACACAATGTAGTGCCATTTGAATAAGGCCATACATTTAGTATTTCAGTTTAATTCATAATGAAGGTGAAGGATATAGTGGAATGAAGAGGAAAACAAAGTTATAATATGGCTTAAAACTTTCATCCTACGGCCATAACGTTAATATAAATTTCCAGATTTTACCTGACAACCAATTATTGTGATGTTGTGAATTTAATTTAATTTTAGTTTGCTCTGCATGCTTTATTTAATATCTCGCTATACATTTCTGCCAAATATCAATGTACTAGACATGCAACTGATATCTGACTAGTAGTTACATTTAAAGTTTGACTTCTGCTTACTGAAATCAAAATCAGAGAGTTATTGTCCAAAAAAATGAGCACCTGAATTAAATTTGGTTTAATATAATTTTAATTTAATTTTAAATCTAGCTTCATTTAGTTAATATTAGTTTCATAATAAAAACATATGTACAAAGAAAACATTGTACGACCCCTACATATTAGACACTGAACCCTGCTAGCAAAGTTTCGTTTTATATAGAGGGTTGTAACTTGAAGGGTGGAAACTAAAGAACATCCTGTTTATTTCAGTAGGTGGCGCTAGTTAATAATAAAGAAGCCAAAGCTAGTAAATTTAAAAAAATCCGCCAGGACACACGATGTTCGATGTTTGACTCAAAATGAAATCAAATTTGAAAATTTGTAAATCCAATAATATGTAAAATTGATTATACACTATTATTAGAGTATTACTTGCCAAGATCGAAACATATAGCAATGCCTGTATTTTTCAATTACCACCCCAAATTATTTACGATAGAGGAACTCAATAAGTAACTTAATAAGTAACAAAATAACAGATTTCAAGAGGTTTTACTATATATAGGCGATCCAAATTAGGGATTGGCGCGTTTTTATGGGGCCAATGTAACTCATCTGAGCTTTCTTAGATGGCGCTGGTCTAACACTGGTCTACGCTGGTCTTGCTGGTCTAACCACCTTTCCCATAACGGACCGTAACGGACGCACAAACTCAACCGCTGTTTTTGAAATAAACGTGCTTCATCATCAAAATGAGTAGGAATCCACCTCTCGAATCTCTTCAGATATTTTGAAAATAATTAATTTATCGACTACCACTATGAAAAGTACAACTTTTCCATGCTCATTCAACGAGAGAAAGTGCCACTTTGTCTAACTAGGCAGGTAAAGTACTTTATCTGTCTTCCAGCGCTGCGAAATGACCTCGCAATGTTCATTCATTTCACGTGTGGAATGTCTCGGGAGGAGCAATAAAGGATGTGTTCAATAAGGTTCAAAAATTCAATAAATACATATATTTTATTTTGTAATATAAATTCATTTAAGTTGTATAAATATGTTTCTTCTTACACCACTATCTACTTTATTATAGTATTTTATTGATTTTGGGATTTTTGTGACTTTTTGATTGGATATTTAGATATTCTGCATCTTTAACATATTTATACTACTCATGTAGATACAAATCATATTTTACACTTAATAAATTTCAGCTAAAATAAATAACAAAACAAATAAATATATAGAAGCAACTTAAACAAAAAAACAAAAAACAAAAAAATTAGTGTTCTGGTATTATACACACCTATAGTAATATATTATTATTCACATTTGGAGTATGGGAGTGGATGAAAACTTACAATAAATACAAATAAATAACAATAAGTAATGTTATTATCGTTACGTATTTGATTAATTTAATTTTGATAATTTATTAATTGAAAATATGCAAAACATATACTTTGAATGTACTATATCGCTGATGTAATATACAAAAAGTAACTATACACTAATACTTAGATGAAACACATTAATTTTAATTTTTAATGTATTATCATACCCTACAATGTATTCACAATTATTTCTTTGACTAGAATAGAATTCCTATATATAGTAAGTTTGAATCAATTATTCAGTCTCATTCAAATAAAAGAAATAAATTTGTATCAATCCTGAGATTTCTTTTGATCATTATATCTGAATGCCCATTTTTCACATCGCCGCCTCTACACAATAATTAATTAATTAACAAACTTCAATTAATCAATAAATATATTAAAAAACCATATTTTAACTTCTCCATTTATGTATTTATAAACTTTTCATTTCAGTCTTAACTGGAAGATAAAATATTTGAATCTTGATATGATAAATCAACATTATTGCACTGGTTATCAGTCCATTCATTTTCATCTTCATCCTCGTCTTCATCAGCAAATTTAATTTCGTCAATAGTGCCACTGTCTAAACTAGGGGACTTCTCCACTTTCGTTTCTTTCTCCATATTATGCCTTGGAGAAGAGGTTAATTTAGTATTTTTTGGAAACTCATGCATCTGAATTGCAACCACTAATGGCTGCATTGCTTCAGGATCCAATATCTTTCTATTTTGCTCAATTATTAATGGATGCACCTTTTTGTTTTTTGCCTTTGAAATAGGTGACGATTTATTAGAAGCCGTTCCTTCAGATATCGATCGTTTTCGTGGCAATAGCATCAGTTCCTCTTCGGGTGATTCCTTATTACTACCAGGATTTACGTAAACTTTTGGTCGAATATCCTGCATTTCATGATCCTCGTCAATTATTTCACCAGTCTCATCTAATGGCGGAATCCATACCAAAAATGCAGGATCCATACCTAAATAAGAACCAGGAGCTGCACCAGCATTAACGACGTTGTAATCATAATAATCCATTTCCAAATCCATGTCTTGAGCAGCAATTGAAAATTCTGACCCGGCTGTTGGACCAGCTAACAACTTCTCTCGATTACGTTTCTCTTTGGTCTCTTTTGCATTTGTACTGCGAATAGTTGCACGGCTTATTAGACTTGCAGCTGGCGAATAGCATCCCTGTTAAGATCAAGAAATAGGAGTATTAGTTACAGTTACGTAATGTAAGATTTATATGGAAAAATGTGCTCTTAAATGTGCGTTTGCTTGGTTGATTGCACTAGAGACTGTGCTGAAAAATAATAATAATATGGTGAAAATAAAGGAAAATACTTCACCGGATCACTTTTAGAGCACATTTCGTCCATGTTAAGGATAGACGAATCTCGTACATTCGTCAGGGTAGCTGTACTGACGTTACTTAATCTTCGCATTTCTTGTGATGAAGATGCACAACTGCTGCTCGAATAGTGCAAGTTGCCCTTTTCATTAGATTTGTCCTTTTCGCTGCTGGTGAGTAAAGTAGAAGAACGCCGTAATGCTCCTTGTTCATAAACATTTGGGGAACTTGGCAAACTGCATGTCGTTGTAATCTCTTCCAATTCGCTCGTGGTTTGCGGCAGCAGTGCGCTACTAGCAGTTTCTTGTTGATTAGTTAAGGTCGCTGTACTGCTAACACTTAACGTGTCTTCTTCTTTGCTGTTGTTTTTATATTAAAAAAAATTAGATATTAACAAAATACGATTATGATAATCTTACGCTAATGTTGCTTCTTGCTCTCTTCCACTATCATCTATTTGTTCACAATCCATTGACTCGCGTAAACGACTATGCTTATTTCTTGTCTTGATGTGCGGTCGCAATCTCGTTAACGAAATTACTTCAGATAACAATGTTGCACTCGACGATGCTCTTGTCGTTAGAGGCAGACTCATGCTAGATCCTTAAAGACAATTAAGGTATATTAGTTAAAATCCGTCCAGAACCAAGAAAAAAAAACGAACCTGTAGCGTCCGCTAATGAGTCTTGATCCTCTGCTTGAGCCACATGGTATTTCCTATAGCGAAACAAATATTGGGCTCCAAGCAAGACTGTGGCAATTAATAAACCACTGAGAAAAAATATTGCAGCAATATGAACTGCGGTTAATTTTAACGCCACAGCAGGCACCACACCAACACTTTGAGCAATAGGAATTACGCTAAAATTACTTTTAGCATTGCCTAGAAAACATACCCAAAAATAATCGATAAATGAAAATGGATTTATTGAACCTACGGATTTGTGTGGCATGTGCGAGGAAACCGCCACCGCAAATCTTTCCGCCAGCTGCAATTTCATCCGAATAAAATTCAAGTAGTAGATTTGGTCCTGTCGAATTCACAATGGATGGTGTTGTGTCAGGGGCGCCAAATAAATTCGCTAGTAGATTCGAAGACAACGAACTGCCATCTCTAATTTTTAACCATTGAATGCCACAAGGTAAATGAAATTGCTCTACTTTGAACTGGATAATACAATCTTGATCCGACTAGAATAGATTTATGACGTTGCATATAGCGGAACAATTTATATTAATTACTTTATTTTTTATTAAACTAGAATTGTTGTGTTGATTTACGTTTTTTATTTCATTCTGAGTAGATAGGAAATTGAGATTTATGTTGTGGAATATAAGTGAAATTAATAGACTTTGCGTGTCGGTTTTCGAGGTAAAATTTTGGCAAAATCATGGAAAACAAAAGTTAACAAAGAAATGAAATAAATAACCTTAATCGCAGAATTATTTAAGTGCAGGAAATTCTTAAACGCATATGATTATCAATAATTAGAAAAAAATCTCTTTCAAACACAAATATTATAAAAAAATTCTGTCTTACAAATATGAAATTATTGGTAATATTAATTCAGGTTCGGGCATGTATAAAAGTTTATATGCACATTTCCCATTTGACTTTTTTTCAAAAAATACCCAGCTTTATTCACTTCAACTCACTCACATTTAACTAAATGTGACATATGAATGTAACATACGCCGGTCACATTTGGTTGAGTGTGGTCTAAATGTGAGATATAAACACGTGCCTTAGTGTAAACACACTTTAAGAATATGTTGCTGACTTAATCAAAAATACATGGAACCTATTAAATATCGATTGAAAAAAAGATTCGTTTAAATATTACCTGTATAAGCCAGAATGTTCGACCAGGGCAGCTTTGTGAGGATGTGGCAAGTAGACGTTTGGGTTTAGCATGACCAAGATGAACGACACAACCACACCGACAATAAGGTCCAACCTCTGCTTGCACCTCTGGAATTTCCGCAGCAATTTCACCTCCAGACACTGCATTCCCATAGAAGCACTCCCAGCTTTTTCCTATATTGCTACCACATTTTTCGCTTTCTACTGTCTGTCCCTATTGCCATGATAACAAGATTAAATAATTATAAAGCTAACAATAAAACAACAAATAATTAAATTGAAAACATTTATTGAGTGAGATTAGTATCAGAAGCTAAACTTTCAGGAATAATATCGTCCTTATTTTCCACATCGGAAGTATTTGGCTCACTGTTTGGCTCAGTATCAGTATCTGGTGCAGTGGATGTATGTCTGGAATCCGACTGTTCAGCAATTTCTGATAAGCGGTCGGTAATTTCCCCATATATTTCTTCCTCTTTTGAAAATTCTGATAATCTTGCTGACACCCTGGGACCTTCTTTAAATTTGATGTTTTGTTTTGACATTATTGATTTCGGTTTTTCTTTGGTTGCTTTAGTAGATATTGAGGATTTAGTAGGTTCAGCACTATGTTCACTATGCTCACTATTTTCAGTATGCTCACTATGCTCGCTATGATCAGTAGATTGTTGAGACTTTCGCAGCATTTGCTCAGATCTTCTCGATCTGCGAGAGTGTCTAGATCTTCTTTTCATGTCTGCTGCATCATCAAGTGAAAACTCGTCTGAATATTCTTCTTCTTCACTTAACAGTTCTTCTTCATTGAAGAACATAGAGCTTGGTTCAGATTCTTCTACAATTTCTTCTTCTTCTTGTTCTTCTTCTTCAACAGAAACTTCAGCAGTTGATCTTCTGAACTCTAGCATTTCACTTGAAGATCCTTCCAGAGAATAAAGTGATGAAGCTTCTTCAACTAGCTCTAAGCTACTACCAGTTTGAGCGTCCATATGACGTTTTGTTGGAACTTTCGATCTGATCACAACCGGTTTAGGAACGAAACCTAGATCGCCCAAAGAATAAGTGGCATCCATGGAACTAACGGTTTCCAAAGATGGGTTTCTGATCTTGTTAGATTCAGCTGAATTTAACAATGTAAACAGACTACTCAACAAGCTTTCACGTTTGGATAATTTTAATGAATAATCATAATCTTGTTGTACTGATAAAGCCTCTTTGATGCAGCTTGTAGCTTCGAATAAAATGTCGGCGAGTCGTTCATTTTCATCTCTGAAGTAGAGCAGATTTGTTTGAATCGAAGTGCGTTCACATCGACTGGAATGTAAATTTTGTTCTAACAGACGTATAGTATAATTTAAATTTTTGATTGTGAAGTTCGAGTCTTTAAGTAATCTACGCGTCTTGTCAAACTCGGATTCTTGTTCTTGGCACTTATCCAGTGATTCCATTATGTATTTATGTTTACCAGTTAAATCTTCAATAATTTTCGTTTGAAGCTTTGTTTTAAGTAATGCCTGCGTCTTTTCACTCTCAGATAATTCCATATTTTGCTGTAAACTTTTATCACGCAGTCTTAAACTTTGATTCTCTCTGTAGAGGCGTTTTTGAGTAGTCAGCATTATATCAAGTTCATTGTTGACTGCTATGTTTTCACGTATAACACGATGGGTAGTGGCCGCAACACGCAATTCCGTTGTGTGTTGGAAATCTGTGGAAAGCTGCATAAGACGTGCTTCCATGTCCTTTTTTATGGCATCTTTGCTTATAATAAATTTACGTTCGATTTCATATAACTCACGTTTATGACGCGTTTCTTGCGTCTGGAGTTCTTGTTCCTGTGTTTCAAACTTTGACATGAGATCCTCACGTTGCAATCGGAATTCCTCTAATGAATTTAATTTACCTTGGAGCAATTTAATATCAGATGTAAGTTGTTCGTGCATCTGCCTGTATTCATTTGACATTTGTTTAATTTTTTCTTCATATTTCTCGGTTTCAGCTTCACGAGTTTCCTGTAAAGCTGTTATACGTTCTTGTAATTCTGTTATTTGATTACTTTGATCATCCAGCTTTCGCTTCAAATAACTTATTATATCAGATCTGTCTTCATTCAATCTTTCATATTGCTGCACTAAATCTTCATTTCTTTCTTCCAAATCTGTTGTAAATGCACGCAAGCGAGCCAATTTGCGGTTCAAATCAGTTATGGTCAATTCATAAAAAGTTTTATCCACCTCTGTTAACGCATTTGGATCAATTTCCACTACCTTTTTCTTTTTGCCACCTTTTTTGCCTTTACCTTTAGGCATTTTTATTTCACTGACAGAAAATCAAAACAAAAATGTTTTGCTCATAATTTCCAATTGTTTGTGTCGCTATGGAAACTATTCTATCGATTTAAATCCGTAATTCGTTACCATACCAAAATTAAACGGGTTTTGTATTCAAGATAACAATAAAACTTTATATAAAAATAAATAAAAATAGATAAATTCTACTTTAAATGCAATTAGAATATTTAAAAAGACTTACCTCGCAGAATTTAGCGCCATATCTAGGTGGCGGCGAATCGCAAAAGCGATAACGACTTCGCGTGCCTCCAATACAAGTGCTTGAGCACGGCGTCCAGGGACTCCAAGGACCCCAACCGCCACTTTCTGAGTCTAGAAAAGCGACAGAGTAAAAAAACAAGTTTATTATTTATGTTAAAATCGATGGAGAACTTTACAAGTATATGCAATATAACATAAATACAAAAATGCTTTGGTTTGTAGAAAAAGGATAACTGTGTTCTAAGAGCTTTAAATTTACCCCTATAATACTGGAACCCTTGGATATGGATTCTATATAAAGCTAATCAGTTGTGCAAGTTTTATCGCCCCTTCGTTGTGGGTGCAGAAGTGAAGAACAGTCAAATTGATGCTACGGGTAAGTCTCCAAGTGCAGTGAATTTGCATGTTCTGATGCTTCTGTTCTGATTACCAATTTAGTATACCAATTAAATACTATACCACAATTATATTTTATAATTTTAGTACGATTTTAAAAATTAATGGTCACTCAAGATCTACGGCTTGAGACCTAAACAGAAGAGAGCGGCACATCGACGTCAAAGTTGAGAAAATAAACGCAATCTATTCTGGTTCCTGAGTTTGAGAAAGCTACTACTTAATTTGAAACGAAAATACAATTCATTCGAGTTCACTATTTTTACCCAAATCAAATATTTATTATTGATTTTCATTACAGACGCAGTAGAAAAAATATTGTATTTCACATGCTAGTAAAACGATCTTTTTCTTTTGGATAATTAACTCCGCAAGAAGAAAAGATCCATTTTCCTATTTTAAATAAAATAAATTGCTCAAAAAATTACGTTTTCCAAGCGAAAACTGTTTTGAGAACATTGTTGACAACTTTTGTTCGTTTGGTGAAGACACGCCATCATAGGAAATACTTACTAAACAATTTTGTGTCAGCAAAATCAAGTAGATTGTTTATTTGTTCCAAAATTACTGAACGTTTAATGGTCTATTCGGGAATTTCAATAAACTGTTTTCATGTCGGTTTTGTTACTTCTTTGCTTATCATACGTCTGCAGGCAGCTATCTAGTATATATATTTAGGGAAATTCAATTCTTTCGCCATACACATATATTGTTTTAACGTTGAGTGTAAATCTCTAAAATGTATAAAACTAGAAACTGTGATGCAAAAGCGAGAAAGGCTTATTTTCTCATCATGAAGATTTATACTTATACTTTGATACCCATTATTTGCTTTTAGTCTATTAAATTTGCAAAATAAGATTTATAATTTATCCTCCACTCTTCCGATAAATACGAGTACTATGAGAAATGATTTGAGATATGCAGTTCAATATTTTTATTTTATCCCTGCCTCCTCCACCAAGATTCTTTTATAATGATTCTTATTTTATTATCAATAACATCAATAAGCAAGAAAAACCCCTAAAAGAAAAGACAGTTTTTATTACGCGACTATAAAGTGTCCCATTCTAAGCATTCTCATATAATAATTTAAAAACTGTTGTAGTTTTTCTTAATACAAAAAAGTTTTTATCATAAGTTTTCAAGAACAATTTGTTGAATTTTAAGTAGGATGGATGGCATGAAGAACAAAACTAGTAAGATTCTAGAAACGTAACTTTTTATGAATTTGTATTAGCTAGCAAGTAGAGATATAAAAACAAAATAAATTAAAATTCACCCTCAATTTCCCATTTTTTCCATCAACGTGTGTGACAATTTATCACTTTTATTACTAACTGAGAGGGTGAACCAGTGACATATCTTTGTTCCTATCACACCTTGATATATATATATGCACGCCTTTTCAGTAAACAAAGAAAAATGAATCCACTTTTTTCCATCGAGAGCGAAACAAAATACAAAAAATTGATTGGGTTCATTGATTATGACTTACCAGTAACTGGTAATGTTGGAACGCAATCCATTCGAACATCGGCCACAGCACCAGTAATGGCCTGGCTGACATAAACAAAGCAATATTCAACGTATCGTTCCGTAAATAAATCACAATCAAAGTGCAAACTGTGTTGGCCCCTTGTTACGCGTTGCTCGGCCACATATTCCAGCGAAGTTGGCGGTGCGAGAGATGCCACATTTGCCCGCAATCGAGCAAAAAGACGGACACGATCGCCTGATGCTAAAATACATGATGGATATTGAAAAAGGACAGTAATGCCGCCGTTGTGGACGTCACAAGGAAAAATACTCCGAGCGTGAACATTGAACACAAATTGCTCGCTCCAATCCGCCTGAAATTAAAACATCCAAACATTGTTAAACATTCAAACCATCAAACAGTTGTAAAGTCAATGTGACTGTACAAATGAACAATTCCCGTCTTGGAAGCGCCCTCTATTGTCAAATTGTTGAGTAGAACTTAGCGTAAGCACGTGGACTTTTAGAATAGTTTGTTACTTTCGGAGCTACATTCTGCCTTTAATTTTCAAAAATGTATTCCATTATTTATGTGATCCCGTATTTGTGTGACCCCAGAGTAAATTATGTGAACAATTACAGATAACACTTAACAGTTAATTGTATTTTATATTAACATTAAGTTAAGTTTTGGTCTGCCACTAAAAATTTATGTTTGTGCAGTCGATTTTTTTTCTACATTTTAAAATCGGAGATTTTAACCTATTCTAACCTAAAGTGATAAAAAAATCATTGAGGTATTCGTCGGAATATAAAATATGTTAAATTGAATTGAAATTCCTACGTGCATTTTTTAACTTAAGTTAACGTTGAAACTATATTATTTAAGACTATAAATTTTCGGTGATTTATAACGGAAGGCATAATTATATTCCAAGCGATATTTTACGAAACTGCATTTCGTTAGAGTTGAAAGAAAAACATTTTTATCGATTCATGAAAAGTATTTACCATCACCAATAAGTAATAATTCTTGGTTTTCATTTTAAATAAAATATATTATAAATTAAGCAAGTTTAACCCTCCGGCTTGGAATATTTCTAAGTGGTAATTCATTTATAATATGCAGTAATACTTCCCTGGTTTAATAAGGGATATTGAAAATCCAGCAGTGTGGAGAATAATTTTCTTCCAATTTACTAATACTAAAACAACTTGAACCGTAAACTACAATGAAGTTTAGTTTCAGTTTTCAACCCCTGCAAACAATGCATTGTTTGAGGACAAACTGTTGACTTTATAAAGTATATTCTGTATTTTCATTCTTTCTGAACACCATAAAAACTGGCGATCTTCTTCGTATTATTCAGTTTTTCCCTCGTCCTTTACTTTTAATTTTAATGACAAAGAGTTTTAATTCCGAAAATGATGAAGGTGCACGTATCATGTTTCATAACGTACCTTAACATAGGCTGCGGTATGTGGTAGTGCCGGTGTAGGGGTGGTTGGTATCAAAAAGAGACCATAATGTCCAGCCAGACCAAACAATTCACAACGTAGAGTGAGCACGCGACGGCCTGGAAAACCACGCACCTGCTCGGAGTACAGCACCTAAACGTTATACAGTATAATTAGCAAACTAGCTAAAATAAATCGCTATTCTGTGACAGAAACAAGTAATTAGAACCAAATTTAATTAGGTAAGAAAATAAATTAAATCAGCAAAAAATGTATAGAGTTAACCTGAGCTGTTTTGTTGCGCTCCAAATCGTGATTATCACATGTCAGCAAAGAATGTCCGCAATAATGTAACTCTAGCCAAAATTCTGGAATGGCACTTGCCAGACTATCAGATTTAGGTAAACAGACTACATTTGGAAATTCCAATATAGCATTTACGGGTCTTTCCGGATAAGTTTGTATGTGTTCCGGCGTCAAAGATAAATGAGGCATTGGCCATCGAACATCCAAACTGCGTGTGATCACAGCACTCTCATAATCCTCCTTTGTGATGGTGGTGGTATTACTACCGGTGGGTTGTTTCTTCAATAACACATAGTATTGGCCGCCCCGCGAAAAATACCCACACGGTATCTTCACGATTGTTGTATTTAATGACAGTGCTCGTGCTTCCGGCAATACTGGAAACGTTGTCAATGGCTGAGCAACGTTTCCTTCAAGCCGGGATAATTGGAGGAGCAATGGTGGAAATGATGACGATGTAATTTGAATGTGAAGATCGCCGCTGAGAGCAGTGTGCGACAATGGCACTGATAATTCCACTTCAGGGATACCGCTCCCTGTAACAGAACGGAGAATTTGAATGTTAGATCTGCATACTTCATACTGTCTAATAATGTTCAAGTATCCTTTTGAATAATTGTGTTGCCTTATGTACGTGCCTCGTTGGAAAGTTTATAGTGAAACGGTAAATAAATGAATTTGTATCAAAATTATGCATATTATTTTAGATGTTACTGAAAAGGGAAGAAGTTTCTTTTTTATCAGTAATTTTTAAATTGTTTGGCACAATATATTGTGTTACTTCAAGGTTACATCAAAATTGCAAACTTGCAAATTATAAGCACAGTTTGCATTCTGAATGAAATGCATAGATCAATTTCTCTAAATTTTTTTACGTTAAAATGTAATTATGTTACAAATCTCTCTGTTATTTGATTGTCTCCATTTTCAAAAATTCGATCAGGTTTTGATGCTACGGTATTATTTTGGAAACTAGATCCAATTGATTGTTAACTCGTGCGTTTAGATATTAAATGGACATTTCACTGATAACTCAAGCAGTAGTAAAGTCAAGTTCTTAATCTGCAATTTTGACGAAATTTTGAAGTAACAAAATTCATTGTACCTAAGCATTTAAATTAAAAAAAAATTTTTTTTTAGATTTAAACCATTGAAGTTTACAATATAACAATATATGTATAATGTTGCCTATCTAAAATTGTTTTAGATAGGCAACTTTAAGCGTTTGCTGCCCAGAATTCTAAATATTTATTCAGTTAATACAGTGCAGTTGGCGTGTCAAATTGGGCGTATAATCACATTATGAAAAGTCCTTTCAAACTCTGAATTTGCAGACCTGACTGCAATTTCTTTCATATAAGTGCAAACTATTCATAACTTTTTAAATATCATTGACTCCCTGACATTTGCGTTGTTTGTGAGTTTTCTAAAAAGAAAATTTAGACAAATATATTTTTCAATATTTATTTTTTTATAATCCTTTCATATATTTATAAAATTTAGAAACATTTTATACATTTTATATTGTTTTATACAATAAACTAATAAAATTATTTGAAAGTAATTTTAAACATTTTCAACAAAAGCCTTATTTGTAATTCGTAATGCAATTAATTCACTTGTATACATATTAAATTTGGAGCCATGATTGTATGTGTTATATTAAATTTGCAATTTTGAATAATGATTTTCATTTGAACTATTTAAACATTGAAAATACTTCTTTCCACAATAATCATATAAATGTGCATGAATTGAAATGAAAGTCAAAAAAAGTTTTTCCAGTATATACATACATTGCAGATTTATGGTAATGTTGCAATTCAACACAGTGTAATAAATTTGTTAAATAAATAAAACCGTCATAAAAAAATATAAAAATAATTACAGTTGTGTTGCAATTATCCAGTTTTAAAATTTGATTCCAGGTTTTACCGAGCTCGCTCTTGCAAAATAAGATACAAAATATGTCGTGGATATGCGACTTCGTATATTTAAACGTGTCAAAACAATGTGTCGAAAGTATTTTTATTTGAGAATAATCCAACGAAAACAAATTTAACTTCTTTGAACATAAGAATAAATTCTGCATTATCATACAAAAATTACCAGCACAAAATGCGTTCATTGTGGAAGTGCTGCAATGCTTTCTGAAATGTATTTCGGTAATATATAAAGATTTAAAGAAGCTTACAAAAACCTAGTTTAAGTACATCACAATTTGTTGGAGTTGAGTCAGGTTTTATGTTTATATAGTGTCAGCACCAGATAATTACTTGAAACGAATAGTATTTATATTATAAATTAAATTAAAGAATAATGTTCTAAAATTATAATTTCTAAATATTTTTCCAATACACATTTATAATTTATTAAATTAAAGCAAAGCAATAGGAAGGTTCGTATCACATACGAATATAATTTTTGGGGGGCTCGAAAGGAGTGGAAATTTAAATATCTATAGGATATCTCAAAATATGTTAACAATAATCGTACATTTCAGAATTAATTCTACATATGACAATTACTTTAAATTTGACAAGATACTTTCAACGATAGTTAATTAAAAACTTATTAAATTAATAAAACATAATAACTGTATGTAACGGTTAGTTCAAAAGCTCGAGGGTTTACCACAAATTAGCGCGGAGAATCAGACAGAAACACAAAATATTGCTGAATAACCTTCAGAAACCATATAAAAATGGAAGAACTAAAAATAAAGGAAATTTACAGTAATTGGCCAAACGCAATAATTTAAATATAGAATATGTATTTCTCGATGCATTTTTAATATACTGCAGCTGCAAAGTTTAATTTTAGTTAGAAAACACAAAACGCTCAAATAGTTCATCATTTACATCGACATTGTAAAGGTTACATGAAAATTATGCACAAATTCTGAAATGATTATACATATTTATGTTATCCGGGGTTATAGAGCTATAGGGATGGCATAAATGAACATGCAAAACTCATTTACATGTGTAATACCTTTCAAATAGTAACTTATTTTCATAATTTCATAATTATAGCAGCTTAAAAGCTTCCCAACTTTGCTTCCGAGAAGGCCTTTTTCCACCGGCAACGATTCATTGTTCAATATGTTTTAACGGTTCTTTTGTAATTTGAGAACAATGTTGAAATGCATCTTAATATGAGTTAATATATTATATGTAATATTTATAAAGCGTCTGAATTATTTTTGTTTCCATTATAAATGGTAGCTTTAATACTGTTTTAAAGTCACAAAACCGCAGAAATTCAAATTAAACTTTTGTCATTAATTTACAAGTGGCGAAAATATCTATTTATAGTTCGAAATTAATTCGGAAAATGGATATGAACTTAATTAAAATGACAAAACAATATTAAGAAGATAAAAATTAAGTTCAAAAGTACTGTCAAACGTAAAGCGTTGTCTTTTTTATAAGCCAATTTAATTTAATTTCGTCGTTTACTAAAATCTTAACTGAAATCTCCTTGTATGGTGAGGAGATTATATCCAAGTTGTGCCTTTATCAAAAGTTTTGAGAGATGAAGTGACCGCTGTCCGAAGGATTTAATTTAACATATAATTGCATTTACAGTTTGTTTGTTGTGTTAATTATTGCGGTGATCTGCAAAGCAAATAGGATTATGGAAGATTAAATTGTGATGAAGAAAATTGTTTATATAAATGGCAGATGTATAAAATTCTCGTTTGTGCTTCATAAATCAAACGGAAATTCGGAACTTTTTACGATGATTCAAGAAACTTTAATAGTTCGTGGGGGGTGTTTGGTAGAATTTGTGTCATCTTTGAGTAATGATAACCACATAACTTACGAGTCTTAATTTATGAACGTATGAATTAATGTTTTACAACATTTGGTAGTACATATATTATTCAGAAGATAGGCGCCAATAGTGAGTATGTTGTTGAAAACGGAAAATAGATTTTGTATCTTAGATAAAAAGCACGTATTGTTTCAACAAAACAATAACTTTTGTCCCGAACAGCTCTCAGCAGGAAAATGTAACTTTATGATCTGTATTACCTTTACTTTCATACCGAAAATCCTGCTTGTTCTTTTTCTTTATACCTCTACAAGCCTAGACACGAAAATAAAAACCGACGAAACATATAAACTCAAAGTCAGGCAAATGTAAACTTTACACATTTTACATTTTGTAATACAATATTTTCTAGGAAAATTCGAACAGTGTAATATTTTTAATCAAAGAAAAGCTATATATCAAAAATGGCAAGTATCTATATGTAAAGGGAATTGAGAAATAGAAAGTTGTGTGGTAGAAAATGCACTTGTTAGAAATTAGAAACAAAAAAATGAGAAAAGATATATATGGGATCAGTGAGTAAAGTAATGGAGCGAAAAAGGGAAAGTGCCGGTTCGAGAAGAGGAAAAAGCACGCCATATAACGAAGACGTGGTCAATGTTCCTATATATGTATCCAATAACGATTCATGCATTTTACAGAAGAGTGCTCACTGCTTCTTCTCGCAGAAAAACCGAAATTGTGTCCTTCCTTCCAGACATGCATCACCACTCCACTAGTCCACTCCATTATTCAGTCAGCCACCCTTGTACGGATTTAATTATTCATGGCAACCTTAGGTTTATAGATTTCATGAATCATGACATTTCAAAGACTTTTAATAATATTATCGTTATTGTTTATTTGTTTTTGCTTTTGATATATTGCTCTTTGGAAAATTATACGAGAGAATGTGGAGCGATTACAGAAGAAAAGTGGAAATTTGGCGTAAAGCCAACTAGAATGAGGGTCAATCCTTTAAATAGATTTACACTTAACTGTATAACCTTTCCTATAAGTATGTATGAATTCTATAGAAAACGGCACTTGTGTGCAAACAGCCATTCAATATATATCGTTTGACATCGCAATGCTATTAAGTTGCAGAAGGCAATGCCAATATATAATCACCACCTGGAATTTGGTTTAAAGTTGCACAACAATTGATTAGAAAAAAGTCGCAATGGAAATTAACGAAACCCTTTTACAAGACAACTTCGTTCTAAAAACAAACGTTCTCTTATATGAAAAAGAATCTTCGACTTAAAACCCTTAAAACAAGATTTGCTCTACTTTAGAAAGTGGAGTCAAATTGCTTTCAAATTCGTTTTTTTCTAATTAAATTAAATTCTTTAAAACAGTAGACATATGTACAACCGCGTAATGCTCCAATTCTAGTTTCAATTAACATTTTCTTCATTTTCAATTAAATCAAACAATTACATTTTATTATTATGTAGAGTGTGAGTGCGCCTAATTAGAATATTATCCAAAATCTGCAGTTATCACTTAGAACAAATCTTTTGGCTTTTTATTATGTACTAAGAGCTTTCACAACCAACCAAATACTATTAACAATCATTTTTGTATGTACAAATACAGGGTACAGGAATATCTTATAACTTGATTATTCAGAGCTTTTCTAATTGAAGCCGCCAGAAATGTTGTAATTTGCCAAAAAATACAAAAATATATAATTTTTTTGAACATTTTGGATTTGCAGTTAGAGCGTATCTTGTAATAACGGATTAAGGTGTAAACTTGGTATTGGGTTTAAATATTTTCAATAATATCGAACGCTTTGAGTACTAATTAATGGTTTTTTCGTTTTCTTTTGTGGTCCATGAAATAACATACCTATCGATAATATTTTACTATGTCTTAAAAACGAAAAATATAAAACTTGTCACCTTTTAGTCCAGTTGCCCTGCCATTTGGATTGGAAAAATTTTCACACCAAAATTTTATGATTGATATTTATGTTTTTTGGGTCGCTGTTCATGAATATGATGGTTAAAAAAATGTAGACCCATGGCGTTCGGAGTTATGGGCCTTTTTTGACCCAAAAATAGCCATTTTTTCGATTTTTTTGCGTTTTTGTCGATTTAAACAAAAACCACACAATTTATCGACTAAACAGTAGTAAACAAAGTTGTAGAGAAATAAAAAGTGCGCCGAATGGCAACAAGTAGAAATCTCTGAGTTACTCGGGGCCTTATATAAGGCCCCGAGTAACTCAGAGATTTCTACTTGTTGCCATTCGGCGCACTTTTTATTTCTCTACAACTTTGTTTACTACTGTTTAGTCGATAAATTGTGTGGTTTTTGTTTAAATCGACAAAAACGCAAAAAAATCGAAAAAATGGCTATTTTTGGGTCAAAAAAGGCCCATAACTCCGAACGCCATGGGTCTACATTTTTTTAACCATCATATTCATGAACAGCGACCCAAAAAACATGAATATCAATCATAAAATTTTGGTGTGAAAATTTTCTCATTTTTAGGGTATCTCAATGGCAAGGCAACTGGACTATTTAGTGAACTCTATGCAATGTATCCAAGGGTACATTCCATACATAAATACATTTATTGGGTGGACTAATTTTGTTCATTACCAAGTGACCCTTTTAGCAATACGATTATAAACTGTGATAATATTTAATAATGCAAAACAGCAATTAGGATCCTCACCAGTAAAAATAATGGATACAATTCTGGGAGAATTTAAAAATAAAAGCATCTATTTTCCTTAAAAATCAATTTCAAGCTACCAGATATATGTCTGATTCGTGAACTTTAAAGCATCTATCTAGCCAAACATTTTTTGTTTTGGCAAATGCCGGAAGAATGCATGCAACGACTGCAAATTATTTGCATTGTCACAAAAATGAAAAATGGAAAACTTTTTAAATAAATATAAACAGTACTTTTAATATATCTTAACATAAAATACTTTATCTGCTTGCGTTTCGAAATGACAACTTTATGAGTGTAATTTTTAATGTCATAATGACATGCATTATGACAATAAAGACTATACTGATTTTCGAGCTGATTACATTATAGTACTGAGTACTATAATGAATTCATTATGGTACTCAGTACTATAATGAAACTGAATACCATATTAAAATTCAATAACATTTTCAATCAACTAACAAAATGTGCAAAATATGGCAAAAAACTTTTTGAAAATTTATTTAAATTTATTACAAATTATGAAGAAATTAATTAAACAAATTAAAAATCAATTAAAATTAAACATCAATTTTCAGGTAATACGATTATATCGATAAATTAGTGACGTTTAGGTGACAGCAACATATTTATTTTTTAGATTTTACATTTTTTTAAAGCTAAATAATTTATTTCAAATTTCTTCTTTAATATACGCAAGCAGATAAAATTTTGTATGTCATTCGGATCGTAACTAATCATTATGGTACCAGTCGCGTTATCAGACTCGGCTGGCGCCTCGTCTGATAAACTTCACGACTGGTACCATAATGATTGATATTACGATCCTTATGACATAAATAACTATTGTATTCAAGATACCTGAATTTAAATACATATAGCATTAATTAATTTGAATATAACACTTTCAGACCACTATGAAGTACTGTTTTTACTCGTACTAAATAGAAGTCAAAAAGTGGGCGTAAGAAGAGAATGAGTAGAAATAAATTCGTTCTTTATATAAGCATTTTATGCTAGATATTGCCTCGGGCATTGCTATTCATTACTCTCAAGTATTGAGTAATATTTTATTACTAAACTATTTCCAACCCGTCACAGATTTCAGGTTATTTCTATCCAACTGAGGCGAAGCTTTATTAATATTTCCACTTCCGAATGGCTCGTGTCGCAAACTTTATTCTTGTGATAATAGCATATTATGCGACTAGAATACTATACTTTTTGTACGAGTATTTAATAGACAAAAATTTTAACGAAATGTATAACATATATTTCCATGATTGACATATTGAATAATAAAAATTAACTTTACGCTAGTTAATAAATCATCTTAAATTCTGTGCTTGGTTGGAAATAGTTGAGTAATGAAATATTACTCAACATAAGACGATGAATCCGATGTCTTAATTAATTAATAGACAATTGAATGAAATGTTGAACGAAAATATGGACTATATATCAAAAAATAGATTAAAAGTAGCGAATTATATGAATAATACTAAAGTGTATATTAGTTTATTAAAATTGTATTAATAAACGCAATTACATAACAAAACAAACAGAAAAGGGAAATCAATACTTGCTTTATAAATTAGTAAAGCTATAACTATATTGTTACTTTTGTGTTTTTCTTTTATTCTTCTACACTGAAAGAAGTACTAGATAAAAGATGTAAAAAATTTTAATTAATTTTAATGCACTATGTGCATTTATTCTGTTATTGACACATCTACAACGTGCGTTTTTATCAAACTCCGATTTGTAATACAATACAAAAAAATTGATGTATAAAAATTGCTTGTTTGTTATACTGTCAATGTATTCACTTTTTTAGCATACGAGGATAAAAACATCGCTACAGGATAATAACCGATAATGTAAGTATCTGCAATTTTTCTTTGTAAATCATTTTTGTAAGTTTGATTAATTAGATTTCTGCACTAATGACTTCCTTTATTATCACTTTAAATGTGTTTTATTAATATTAAATAATTGAAAAACATATTTTCAAACAAAGTTCCATTAATTTAGTGGTTTAACTAGATTATACTGTACTGCAATTAGATGATTAAATACCGAACCTGCAAACAGTAACTGCGGTAAGCTTGAGGTTTTGAACAGACACCAAGTATTCAAAATTGGTTGCTTTATTACATACTAGGCCAGGGCCCGTGTTGCACTTCAATAATGCATTAAAATAATAACAGCAAATAATTTATAACACCTCGTATATTTTAATCTATTGTAGAAACTCAATGCTTCCTATCTACCTTTGTAAGGTTTTTTATATTTAATAAAAAACCCAAACTTGGTTACACAAAAAAAAGTCACGCAAGAAGCTTAAGAGCATGAACTTTACGCATTGTCCCCCCTTTTGTATACCATATAGAAGATAGTATGAAGTGCTGATTGTACCCAAGAGATGTACCAAAACCTCCAGTTTGCTCGATTACAATACATAAATACATCCCCCTAACAAACATTATAGGATTTTGCAGTTTTGCTGACATAGCAGCAAAAGTTCACAGATAAATAAATACCTTATTAAATAAAGCTCATAAAACTAAATAGTAATAATTAAAAGTAAACATTTCCCAAGAAAGACGGTGCATGCAAAAGCTAAAATAAATTGCAAAAAAATTATTGTGTTTGAGAGGTTTCGACTCCATAACAAAAAAAATACTGAAAATGAGATTCCACTGTACTTACCACCACTTTTTTCAATGTATTCTTGTATTCAAAATTCTTAAATGTCAAAAGAAAATTAAAATGTTTTCAAATTTTTCTCTACTACAATACTTCTTCTACGAGGGAAGTATACATAAAACACAAAACAAAAACAAAATAAGAAATAACTAAGAAATTGTGATCAAAATAAGATAAAGTGGACTAGCGTCGAAAAAAACTCAATAATTTATCGTTATACATATGAAATGTATAGAAATAAATTTCTTTGCTGGTTGTATCCTTTCGATAACTACAAAAGTTTGTATATCAGTTTTCGTGCCTGCAAAAGCGGAAGCTTTATTATTATGGTCAAATGCCCTGTCCCATTGTATTTTATGAATCTTGTGTGCCAGTCAATTTATTTTTGTCACCCCTCATGAGATGAAAAAAATCTATATATTTTATATGCTTATATAATATATAAAATGTATCAGTTTATATACAATAAAAAAAACCATGTGCAATTAGAAGATTTATTCTTGGTGGTTGAAATGAGCTATGTGCAATTATAATTTCCTACCTGCGTCTCCATATTCGGCGAGATAAAACAGCAGCAGGAATAATGGAAAGGTCGTAAAATGGAGATGTATGATATTCTTCATATCCATTATGGTGCAAGATATTATACATATTGTATGCGTATATTATTCAATAGTTCTCCATAAACTATTTTGGAGATGTATATTTTCGATAATAAACTGCTTTTTCCATTCCATTCCATTTGCAATTTCACACAAGCTGCAACAATAGAAATATTTTAGCATAATTCAACGAAAAAAAAAACAATTTGGCAAAGTAAATTCATTTTTGCAGGATTAATAACTGAAAGCATCTTCTAATTCTACGTTAAACTATTGTGTCAAGATAAAAATTTATATGTTTGCATTTTGCAGAACAGCATAGTTGATTTATAGACTACATTTAGCGAAATGTTATTATCTTTCGACATGTTAAATTGATATAAATTTCGGCTGTATTGTATACAGCCTTGGATTTTTATTTTTTTTTATTATTCACAAATAGCAATTTAGAGTTTTAACTCTGCCACATTGTAAACTGTCTAGTAAATCATTACGATAAAAGCTTTTTCTTATGTCCAATTTCCTCGTTAGATACATTTATAACCATAAAATCGCTTCTTTACAAGGACTATATGAAACAAAAAAGCATTGCACCAAAAATTAATTAAAAATCCGTTTAACTCGTTGAATATCAAATAATAGGTCAATAACAAAATCATAATATTGACACACGTCCTATTGGCATGAGATGAATTTTAATGAATTGCTTTAATAAAAATCGCCAGTAGTTGATTATAGTTTAATATGTTAAAACCAATATTTATTTTTTAGATTAAAATAGATTTAAAAGCACTCAATTAAATTATCCCACCAACATAGCCTAGTCAAACAATAATCATTTTAAATTTGTAAAATATAATTTTTGTAAATGTTATTTAAACGAAACAATAGAATTGATATTCAAATGGAACAACTTAATTAATTAGTAAACTTTTAAGACAGCATATCTTCAACCCCACTCGTGCAATAATGAAAATGAATGTACATCAGAGAAATTGCAAAATACAAACTTATCCAGCTGTTCCTTAAATATTTATACAAACACACTGGGAAAGCGTGAATCGAGCAATCCACTTCAAAAGGAGCAAACTCCTTCCATAGTATATGAACTTGCATGATCCTAACTGCAGTTAAAACCGCCTTGAAGAAGAAGGTTTTGTTTCCCTGGAGTGTGCAGTGAAGTATTATAAGGTTTTGTCGAAGAAGATGGGGCAACACCAAGACTCTTTACTTTAAATTGTTCAACGAACTACTGACTTGAGAACGATGACCATATTACTGCTTATAATGGAAACACACAAAGTGCAGAAAAGGATATCATTTAAAATCTATTAGGATATAAATATAACTGTCTCCATAAACTGACGTGTCTGAAGTTGAAAACATTGTCTTGATAACATTCTACTTTTTGATCTCGAACACATACATTTTTTTTTACTTAAACTTGGTTAATAACAGTTTCCAACCAAAGTTTTTTTTGTCCTATGTGGAGTAGTTCATCTTCTTTTCTTTTCTGGTCTCTGCTTCTAGTAGTCCATTGTCCAGCTTCAGAGCAATCCACGATTGACGTTCATTCTCCGAAATAATTTGGGAAAATTAAATGTTAGTAGGCATTTCCACTCGACACTCGTATTTCCATTCCAGATTTGAATTTCAAACCTTATATTTAATAATTTCTATATATTTGACCCAACACGTTTTGTGGTACAAAACCCAGAAATCAATTTTGAAAGCAGTCAGCTTTTCATTCTTTTTTTCAGATATCAAAAATAAATCAATAATTAGTTTGTAAACTCTTCAATGGTTTCAGTAGGATCACTTCAGTTTAATTTATTACTTCGCGACTTTGACAGCTACTTTTCCTATCTTTGATTTCCACGATGTTCCTGTGCCATCTTCTTGGTATTATCAGTTCTATTTTGCAATGTTGCAATCTTCTTTACTTTGACACTTTTTTATTTCAGTCAGCATATTTTACAGGAATATTAATATATACCTAGTTTTTTACTACTACAAGGCAAAATTTTAATACTTATGAATCTCAAAAAACGTGCCATTGAAGAAGGGTTTGTACGCATATCATGAATTATATAACTGCAAGTTTGTTGACTTTGTTGACACTTTTGAGATATTAATTTGTTCGCATAATTTGCAAAAAGTAGTATTCTGTTACAAATAATGCAAAAATTCTACTTGAGTTCTACCATAAACACATATTGTGCCAGTAGTTAACACCATGTTTTTTTATTGATACGGGACAATAAAGATTTTTCTACAAAAAGAATTAGGATATTATTGGAATGATTGATCCATTAGCTGGTGGTAATCATTTTCAACAGTTCTTGTAAAATAAACAAGTTATAATTATGTAATTTAAAAAAAAAACATCATATTGTTATTGGCGATAAATTTTTAAAAGATAAAAAAAACAGGTGAACAAATTTGTTAGTCTGGAAATCAATAATAATATGTTTATCGTATATAATGCCACTAGACAAAATATGATTGCCGGTAATAGCTGCATTTTACATGAAAATTTGGTTACCTAGCAATTTGATGAGAGAAATTGATCAAGGAAGCCAAATTTGAGTGAATTAAAATGTAGCCTACTACATGTGGCAATCATCTTTCGTCGAGTGGAATTGAGAAGATTATCTCATGGCAAAAAAATCATTTTAAGTGACATACATCATTTTAGTATACAACCATTTTGATTTGATTTCCTAACTAAATTACAAAGTTTTTTAATTTGATTAGATTTTTTCATATAAAAAATAAGTTTGTATTGCATCTCTTGTGAATTTACACCCGAAAGATCTTTATCGTCCTGTATCTTTGAAATAAAGCGTCTTTCCGAAAATCATCAAAGGACAAAATATTCTCGAAATACCTCACGGAATATTCTCTATTTTGCCGCATGTTTACTAAACACCCTGTATTTATTTAATATTTGTATTACTATAATTCAATTATGTACCAATATAATGTTGAGTTTTGATGCAGTGGTAAAGTCAAATTAAGCAAGTTAGTTTTACCATAGTTGCAATTAAAGTTGTGAAAACTTTGGAAAGTGGCGCAGATCAAACTTCTGTGTAATAGGCTATAATTTAAGTAACAAACTTATAGAATTGTATAAAGGTATATAGTGGAGGCGTGCATAAAGGAAAGGAAAAGGTAAGGGCTTGCAGAAGATGAAGCCATAAAACTAGCAATTTGCCGGCCGCGTAATAGAGATTGGGGTGGTTGATGGTATGTACGTATGCTGTCAGGCGAAGGGAGCAACCAAGACCAACGACCAGCACTGTACACTCACCTCACCACCATGCAATATTAGAAAACTATGTGAAGTTGTTCCAGCCATGCCTGTACTCTGGTGGAGTAGATTATTTAATCGATAGTTCTTTCGATCAATAAGTCTGGCTTCCGTTGGTTTTTTGCTACCTTCTATGCCAATTATTCTCTCTAAATTATTAAAATATACTAATATGGTTGCAGGTCAAAATGAGATTATCATAAAATAGAGATCATGTTTACAAATGTATTTACGAGCTTCGCATGCTACATTATGGTGACCATCATCATATTATCAGCGAAATTGATGGGAAAGTGGGTTGTGGTCTAAACACCATACATAATGTAATTATCCTGCTGTTACCCACGATTAGATTATCGTACAGATTGCACATATTTCTAGCACGCAGCTTTTGTGAATTTTTTAAATTGTACCATTACACATTAGAGATTTAATGGATGCACGACTCTTCGGGCTTTATTTGAGTACCGAGTTGAGTACCTAATCTAATTCGTGGATGTGGCGCGCGGTGGTTTGGGAAGTAAATGAAAATTTCCAGAAATATAATAAACATCGTGAAAGAAATGCAAGATGGCACAAAGAAACAAGGTGTGTCAGACTGTATATATAATAACGTGATTCCCTTTTGTAATTTGCTCCCTCAAGTTTTCCGCATCTTGCAATTTCGATTATGCTACATTTGGTTCTACACGATATGACTTCCGGCGGCGACGGCATAGGGTGACATTACATCAGTTTATTACACAGCTTTAGCAACCAGTAGCAACTAAATGCACATCTATTGCATTGCATGTAGCAGTAGAAGAGAAGAGAGTGTATTTATCTAAATTACAAATAGATTATGGGGACTCCGATAGTAGGCAGGTACGGTAGTGAGTCTGCTGGGAAAAAAAGAAAATGGAAAAAACTTGGTATAGATAGTTGAAATTGGTGTATATCGTAATTACATGGGTCGACAGAATCATGTTGAACTGATTCAATTACGAATGATGCGCTTGTGCTCCATTGGGACTCCAATAAACGATTTAATGCGAGTAAATTGCAAGTAAAAATCCAGACAATGTTGCTTCAATATTGGTTTCGGATTTATTGATAGTAAAAAGATCAGGCTGCGAATTGCAACATTTGGAATTCAAATTAAATTTAGATAAAAATCCAATAACTTCTTTGCTTTACATAAAAGTGTAATAATCATCAGTGCACTATAGGTATTATTAGGAAGCTATCAGTAAGCTTTAGCCATTTCAAACTTCCTGTAATTAAACTTTGTAATGTCTAAGTTAACTCGAAAATGTTTGCAAAAAGTTACTTCTAATGAGTTATACCGAGTGTGGGCAAATAGTACTAAGCATAAATTTCGACGAAAAGAAAATTTTGCTATAGGTTGTGCAAAAAGGTAGCGGTCACGTCATCAATGTAAACGTCATCAAACCGTCATACGTACACTGTATCCAACATATTGTCATGCGCTTGTATGCCGTAGCCATAGATATACCTCTTCTGAACTAGATCGAGAAATTGATGACTGACTGACACCTTTATTGCACAAACTATAAAGCAATTTCACTAATAAAAATGGCTAATAGAGATTGGATCTTCAAGTCAACAAAACTATTTTTCTAAATTTAAATTCAATTCTAATAAAATTAGCTTGTAGTTACTTCGAGTAGAAAACTTTTTAATAAAATAATTAAATCAACATTAGATATTATAAACTTTTACTCAAAACTCTTCAACTTTTACATTATTGAATTATATACACTCATAGGTTTTCTCAGTTTTAGTAGAATTTATTTATTCAAACTTATAGTTTAACAACAAAAGTTGTATAAAAAAAGTTTGTAGCTTAATTAAAATTTACTTTTCAATGTACTATATCCCATATTAGTTTTAAGTATGTATAACAATCATCATTGTACTGCAATTGTTTATAGTTTCTAAAATTAAATACGCCTGCTTTTAGTAAGCATATTATATGCATAATTATATTAAATAGTTTTGATGTTGTACCCATCGATCCAGTAAAGTATAATAAATATATATTTATCAAGTTAATACAAAGGTTGAGCAAAGAACTTTTTTCTTATAAAAAGTTGGTACATTCATAATAATAAGGATAATTTATAAGAGCGTAAATCCTTGCTGAACGCTGGTTTATAAACGATCACAGTCAATCAGATAAATTGACGGATCGAATGACTATATGAGACAGAATTAAATATACATGACAAATAAGGGAATATACAGAGTGTCCAGAATTCGCATCCCAGAGAAAATGAGCCATTACTGTACGGCATTCAAACGTCAAAAGATCATTCGAAAAAAGACCATTTAAAATTGACTAATTCTCCAATCTTTGTATTAACATAATTATTGTATGGTATTTCTTATGAGTAATCCTTTATTTACTAAGCGTCCTGCTTGACTGAATGTAAGTAAATTCCTAATCTGTTGAAAACAGCTGCAAGAAGATTTGGATGGTTTTTGACACTGGCCCACGGCTTGTGTCGCAATTTATTTTTATGACTAATAGCTATCATCATAACACGTTCATTGAATAATATACTATTATTTGCCTAGCAATGTTCTCCAATAAAATTTAAACTTTATACACTATTGAATTTGGCGGTTCTATTTCACCCAATATGATGGACTAATGCCGTACTTGATTCGTCGGTGATGTGACTATAACTCACTATTTTTACTATTTTATGTATAGACGTGAAACCGCTTGAATTTGCGTAAAACATAGCTTATATGCCCATAAGGAGTTTCTGCTTATTGCAAATAATATTTTGTATTAGCACTGTACCAGCAATGTAATTTTACTAATTTTTATTAATTAGTCAAAATTTCAACTCTTTAATACATTTTAATATATATTATATATAAAGTTTAAAAATCCTCTAATACGAATATCTGTCTATTGATTAATGTCTTGTGTTTGCTCATTGCTCCTTCATTTTCAAGTTTAAACTAGGGATTATTATCTATCATAAGTTATCATTGATATTATCCTCAGCTTAATGTTGAACAGAATTTGTACAAGTTTCTATTAAAATCCTTAGTATTTTATAAAACTTGCTTTAATTGCTCTGAGCTTTTGAACTAAACAAACTTTTATAAAAAACAACTTGCTCTTATGGGAAATATAAAAATGATCACTCACAGAGTTTTATATCCTATTTTTTTAGAATATCCTAATGATTCTTTAAAAATGTTCAAAAAATCTTTATCTCGTGAATAAAAGTTTATATCGAAATCTAAAAGTAACTAAAAAAAAAACTTCAATTAGAAAAGTTTCTATTTTTTTTTTAATCTGAATATACAACTTATGTTAATATTAGTTTGGTAATATCTTCAGTAATAAAAATTTTATGAATCAAATCAAAATCATATATTAATCATTTCAAAAGTAAAAAAAAAACATTTTCAAAAAAAAATTCTAGTTGGACATAATTATATTGTAAATTAATAATTATATTTCAATAATTATGATATGATATTCCAAGAAATAAAAAAGTTTTAAGACTCGGTTTATTTCGAACGGTTTTCTTCAACCTTAAACATTCGACCCAAGTAAAAATTTTAAAGCATTAACAACAAACTAAAATATATTGAGTAAGAATATGTATACTGCAAAACGTTCAATTTATTTTTAAATTAAAGACATACATTGTTAATATAGAATATTAAATGTAGCAAGTTAAATTGAAACAGTCAAGCCGCGAGAATTAAATAGTGCATCATTTTTTTAAATTTTGAGTGCTTTGATTTTTAATCCCTTATCGGCACAAATCAAGTTGCTATTGAAAATAAGCATTTTCTGAATCAAATTTTAGAGCGAACGAATATACTCGTAGCTCGTAGCTGGAAGCAAAATGTAGTTGCAGCTCCTAGAAACTAATCACTCAACCAGAGCAGGTTAAACACTGTTTTCTTATTTTACTCTTCGTTAAACTGATCATCTTATACCAGCGTCAACATGAATTCCATTTTGTTATAGTTATATACTCTACATTATATATTTATATACTGAAACTGAAACGAAATCAAAATTGCAACAATTTCGGCTATTGAAATCAACACTTGATTGAAATTAATAAATTATAGCTAGTAATTTATTTGTAAAATTTGATTGCATTTATGTACACTGTTTACATAGAAGTACATGTTACTATAAATCATACCATTTTTATACGTCCTCAAATAACATCATAAAATTTTGTTGTATAGATTAATATACGCGTCCATGCAAACTTTGCTGATTCTATGAATTGATATTCAATCACGATCTATATCATTAATCATTTTATAACCGATTTGGTATGCAAACTATGAATATATTATTGGTATTTAAATTTTATTCGAACATGCAAAAAGTTTACAAATTGTTTATAAATTATTAGGCTTACCTAAATCATTAGAAATTAAAATTAATAAATGTATTAATATTGATTATTAGTACCTATTTTTATTATTATTATTATTTTGATATTATAAGAAAGTTTCCAATACATTTACTTTATTGTAATATTGACTGTCCTATCCGTCGTATCGTTTTTCTAGCATCGAAGGATACACGAAGTTTTTCTTTTTAAAATGTTCAATCATCCAACACTTCAATGAATTTGTGTTAACACTATTGATATGTGAATTTCAACAGCCGAAAAAGACAAGAAAATACTTTTAAAACAAAATTATACGAAGTGCTTTTATTTTATTATTTCTCCGAATAAAATGCTATTCTTTGTAAATCCCTTAGAGCTAGTATTATACTGTCAGTATATATTTATTCAGTTTATGTCAGGAAATTGGTGGCTACTTGAGCATATCGAGCAGCACATCTCTACAATTTCGTTCCATTCCTGCAACTTCGAAATTTTCGATTCCATTTTTTCACCAGATGCTAGAGATCTAATATTATCTGTGGATTATCTAATTCTCTAGATCTTTTACATGATGGGGCAAAAATTCCTCCCATAATTTCAAGGTATGAACGAAAAAGAACCTATTCCAGATCCAAAATTTTTATTTTAATATTTTGAAACTACAACATCGGTATTCAATTTCGTAGTTTAGTCAATACTATGAATTAGATCGGAAGTATTGGATAATTCTGTCAATAGCTGCAGGCGGATTGCGCCCTGATCGGTGTGTCAACATAATACAGGAGTTTTTTGCGCCTGCTCTTAAGGAATTAAAAGCAGAACATGTCTGATTCCAGCAGGATGGGACCAGGTCCCACACAGCTCGAACTCCAATCGCTGTTTTGAGAGAGACGTTCCCCAGCCGACTGATCTCCCAGAGAGGCAACATTTCGTGGTCCGCGCGCTATTCGGATTTAACCCCCTGCAATTATTTCTTGTGGGGGTGGGTCTATCTAAAGGTCTAATTGTTTAAAGATTGTCCCAGGATCCTACAAGACCTAAAGGACGCAATCCGTCAAGTAGCCCGCATACCGCAGGTCGCATGATATACTTGTCAAATATGCAAAATTTCAGAATCCGCCTGCAGCGGTTTATTGAAAACCAATAGTTTTTTTTTTATATTTTACTTGTTCAAAATTTATCCTGTTTTAGAATCTAATAATATAATGTTTGTATCTGAAGGGAGTTTTTTATTTATCTTCAAATTTAGCGACGTTATTCTTATTTTGGTCTACCTTGTATAATGTACATATTTATAATAAGAGGATAAAAAAGTATTATTATATTATATTACGATTACTACCTAACTGATACCATAAAGGATTTATTGCGGTACTAAAGTAAAGTTTGTTACTACTTAGAGGTTGTTCGGTTAAGTTTTTTGTAGTAAAACTAACTAAACGCAACCCTAAAAGATGAATATTACAAAGAAGCTTAACTAATTAAATCTCGTGGTAAGAAAACTGACTTTATGCTTATAAACTCCTGGAATGCAATAATCACGGAAATTATAAAGAATCTAATAAATTAATCTATTAGGGTAAGAGTAGCCGAAGGACTAAAAGATTTAAATATTTAATGTATATCAAAAAAATCGAGGCAAAAATCATATATTTTAGAAATTAATTGGAGGAATAGAAAACAAGACATATTCATAAATAAATAGATCTTTCGAACTTGACGCAGAAGTATTTTTATTTAACTGCTAATTAGGCAGTAATAAATACGATATGAAACGGTATAGGACTTTTTGATTACTAAATGAAAAGTTAAAGTAAGTTACTAAATTACTGAACATTCACTGTGTTTAATTGTATTTGCAAAATTTGGCGTATTAACTTGTTGCTATGTAGTGTGAAATGAAGTTATTGTCATTTCAAAGTGTAATAGTTGTAGTTAAAACGTCACTGTTTACAATAAGTAATACGGTCTTTCTTGAGTTGGGTATTAATTTCCAGTTCTAAACTATAACATGGTTTTATACTCTTGTCCACTAAGTCTTGCAGTTGAATTTAGTTAAATTCATGTAATTTTGGTGGAAAATTAAGGTCTGGTAGATCTTTTAATTCTAATGAAATTGGTTCGAAGAACGTAGATAAAATATTGTACCGTGCAAGTGGGATAATGACTGATTAATACACTTGTGTGGTAAAACAAGTCGTGGTACGCACTCGTGCAACCATCAGCAAAAATGATATTCGGTTTTAAATAAAGTAAAGCATTTTATTAAGAATAACATTTCCTGAAAATACGAACTTAAAAATAATATCCTCTTTGTAATCAAATTCAGACTGTTAAAGAAAATTAAATTTAATAAATGAGAAAATAATTGAAAAACCTCAAACAAAATAAATAATAATTTTAATATTCAATAAATACCAACATTTATACAAAGTTCGTATTTAGTTATAAATGAAGAAAATAAATATATAATGCGATTCTACATAATTTAATTTAAAGGGATATTTTGCATGTCATGTTTGAAATTATTAATATGAAATGTTACAAATTTTACTATTTACTCTTAATTAAAAACCGAATTCACTTCATTACACAACTAAATTAAATCTGAATTCAATTCATACAAATCAGTGAAGCTCAGCATTAAACATAGAATACAAAAAATCATATATTCAAAATTAGCTCAATACATTTAATTTAATTCAGCTTTCAACTGCAGGTAGACAGTTTGATAATTAAAAGCCGATTCTTTTCATTGTACTAGATATTTTCTTCTCATTCTTTCATTCGTTTGCTTTTTATTATTTCTATAAATAAACGCGTATAGCAGAGAAAAGCTGCAAATCCTTAAATTATACTCTTATTCTGTACACAAAAGATTATCATTCCGGTATATTTCCATTTATACTTAAAGCATATCTTTTCGTGACCCGTCATGTAGAAAAATTGGAATTCTTTGTATTTCAAACACGTCTTCGGCCTAAATTATTAGTTGCATATATTTCGAATACATTTTTACCTAATCAAAGACGCAAAAATTACGAATTTAAAAAAATTAAAAATAAACAATGTATTAGTACCCGAAATATTATAACATTATAAACTAGACCAGTAAAATAAAATAATGATACAGTTTCCTGAACCTTAGTGGTGTAATTTTCGCTCTAACCAATTTTTCCAAAAATTGTATTTCCAAAAGTCAAAAATTAGGATGAACGCTCGATTTTCACGGTGCAAATTTCGCGTCTACTATTTTAAATTGGGAATCAATGATAATATCTTACATTTGAATAATACTAAACATAAACCACCCCTTGAAAAACTGCAGACACAAAAGAGACAAAACCAAATAGATTGTGTTCAGTGCAGCGTCGAATTTTAATGAGGATAAAACTGTTGGTAATTATACAAGAAGAACGCATAATGAACAGGGTGTTGTTTCATCGACCATTTCTATACAAATTAAGCCCAAAGTGTAAAGCACATGGTGTGTGCAACATCGTAAACTTCATAATTGTACTTATAATGCTTTTAATCCTTTGTTCTGGATTTTTTTTACTAGAAACACTTTTTTATCGTTGCTGTTATGTAAATGCCAAAAAAAAAAATAAGGAAGATAAGAATCTTCCATCTCCTTAATTTTTGAGTCTAATTGTTTCAGATAATTTTTAGTCAAATTGTCAAAATCTAATTGTTATCGATTAGATTTTTCATGCATTTCATCCTCGATTCCATCAGTAATAGTGAATTAGAAAAATTAAATCGAGTAGTCACCACATCATTCGTTCATTCAATTTCAAGGTACACAAAATGAATACTCGTTATTTTCGAAAAATTGTTAATACGAGTTCTATAAATCAACAAAATTCGAAATAAAAGTTATAACCACACCCTATTAAACATTGAATATTTATAGTATAGGTATGTATGTACAAATACCTACTCAACTAGGATGTGCGTTTATTACTGGTATACAATAAATCATAAAAAAAAATTGCAAAATTCCTATTGTGCTTTTCATACACATCATATGTATTATATAAATGTTTCATTATCCGTATTTCCTATCGTAAACATCCAATTAACTTTTTTTTTATAGAAAACATTGTCTAAACAAAAACAAATTAATATCAATAGTATGTGTTTTCTGGCTCTCCGCGGTGTTAGCCATTGCTGCCTTCATTCAGTCACTAATTTTAATAATGAATATTTTTTTTTAACACAGAGATCTTTAACATATACTTGGGCCATAAAGTGCTACTTTCTAGCTCATTTTTAAAGATAGAAAATCACTCATACCGTATAAAGGCACAAAAAGACCACTTTTATTATTCAATAGACAATAATCAAATAAAAGTTGATAAACAAAATGCAATTTGAATACAAATTTCTCTATTAAATTCGTATAACATTTGAAGGAAAAATCAAATAAAATCTGTCCTTCTAATTACATTGTAGTGTACCTTAGTTTAATAACAATTGAAGAGGTCACGGTTATTAACTATTAGCATAAAGATATAAAAAGAAAATTTTTTGAAATGTTGTAATCAGTATACGTAAATAAAATGAAACTGTTTGTAATTTGTGCTGCTGTGCTCGGTGCAGTTTACTGCGAACCGCCTAGCGTAATTTACAGTTCAAGATATGCAAATGTTTACTATCAAAGCGGCCAAGACGTCATTCCAACAGACAAGGCTGCTGAATTAAATTCAGCACAATCAGGTGATAATAAAAAGCACAAATTGAAAAGGACTTTATTAATAAAATTTCGTTTAACATTTAGCGACCGAAATTGAAGATCTCACAGCCAATATTACCGCAAGCAACAGCTCTATTGAAAAAGATAATAACGAAAATAGAGAATTTGTTACATCCACTGAAAAATCCTTCAATATTGAATTGACAACTGAACAATTTTCGGAACAAATCCATTATGGTAAAGCAAATAGCAAGTTTATTGAAAAATTATCGAATGGCGATCTTGATAAAAATAATGAGGAAACTTCAGTGGAACCGTTATCAGAAAACTCTGAGGTGGTTGATTTGAATGAACGGGGTGTTTATTATATTTATCATCCAAATGGGCTGTTGCAAAAGGTCGTATATGTCACAAAAGACGACTCTCAAAATATGGAATACTCAGCACAATTGAATTATCACAATGTTGAGCCTATCCGAGAACCCATTTATACGTACGATCCCAGCACATTCGTGTTTCAGCGACTGATCGAAAAATTGTAACTGTTTTTGTAAATGCATTTATAATGAAACTGTACTGTATATATACTCGTATAATACGAATTATTTAATTTATAAATATAATTTATAAGATTTTTGATAGTGTACACTTCAATTATTTTTTTTATTACCTCACTTATTAATTTTAAATCTAAATTCAAACACACTCCAATTACACTCCAATTCCGCATCAATGATTAAATTTATACACATCTGACGAGACTCCAAATGATGACCCCAGATTCGCGAGTTTTAAATAAAAAACTCCACTACTTTTTTTATTATAAAATTATTATTATGAACAATTTCTTTGCACTCAATTCAGCACCAATTTAAGTTATGTCAGGTGTGTGTAAATTTAATCAGGAGTGAGAAATTGGAGTGTACTCCATACTCGCGACTCTGGCCTAATGGAAATATTGTTAAAAGAAATTGAGATATAGTTAATTTTAATTTAATTGAATAATCAATCAAACCATTAGCATTTGTTCAATGCAAGATGATGTATTCTCCTAACATATTATGGCAAAAGTCCGAGTGAAAAGTGATTTCACTTTTCAAATAGAACCTAAACTTTCCTCAAAAAAACATTATCTAATATTAGTAAAATACGGAATGGATCGGAAATATTCCCTTGTTGATTTAAATTCCTTGCTACAGTGAACACAGTTGAGCTTTTTGACTAATTACATGGCATATTGAATTTATTATACTATTATATACTTTGATACTTTTCATTTAATAATAAAAAAATGTATCCCATTATTCAACGCCATCTTTATAAATATTTATAGACACGTTTAAAAAATGATGCAAAAAGGTCTTGTTGATTTATTAGTTGGCATTGGCGATATTTTAGTATAAAATTGCTTGTTTTGTAAATAAATATATACATCCAACCCGAAGAACAAGTAAATAAATAACAGCTTATATATACGCATTCGTCTCTTTTCACCTGAACTATACACAATAGTAAAAATTTCCCAATGATACACAAGGGGTGATTCGGACCTCCTTCTGAGAGCACCCAAAGGAAATCAAATTCGTATACAAGGAAACACTGGGCAACCGACAGATGAAAATAATTTATTGATGAATTAATTTCTAAATAAAAGCTTTTTTAAATCCTGTTTATTTGCCATTATTTTACACTAGTAACCTTTCTAAAACTAACGTATTGGGATTATACTCGGGATTATATGTATATATAGGATCTTTTATTGGTACAAGATCTCTGTACTTCACATGAGTGGTGTAAGACATGTCTTTAATGTTATCCTTACTATTAAAAACGACTCTTTGTAGCAATCCACTTGGATGATATACATAATAAATACCCTGATCAGCTAAATCCTTTTCATGCTTTAGTTCTTCAGATTTCTCAGTTGCGTTTTCTTCAGCCATAGATTCTGTTGTTGCAAATGTAGTTTCATTAGCCACTGTTTTATTTGGTGGTCCATATTCCTGAGCAGGAACACCATAAGTGCTTTGCGGTATTTGGTTCGAATTACCTTCCGAACTTTCGACTTCATAAACTTCAACTTTATAAATCTCTACATCAGCTTGGCCATTTCCGTTGTAATTGGAATAACTTGTAAATGTTGGTTTCTCAGCGATGGCAACTGAAGCAATTATTGCAAAACAAACAAAGAGCCCAATCGGAATCATGTTGATTAAAAGATCAATCAATCACTAGTTTGCACATAGTAAAATGATACTATTTATATACAACAAAAGATTGATATATATGGATGCTATTGTTTTTATCGATTTATAATTTGTGAAAATAACAAGAACGACATTGGCCTGCTAAATTATTAATATGCATATTGTGTGGAGTTATGCGGCACTAGGTAAAAGGATGAGTCACGTAAAGGACGACTAATGGTCTGCATAATAGATTAAGAAGAGGCTTTCCGTAAAATAACAACAATTTTGTTCTACACCCACCAACTACGTTAGCATAATTTTCAAATAATATAATGATATCCCAGATAAGATTAACCGATGAACATTTTTATAGTTAAACTATCACAGCCATTAATTTGTATTCAGTAAATTATCATATTTTCATGTATTCCAAATCAATCTAAAACATTTATGCCAGATGATTTATTCATATTTGCATATGTCGCCTTGTAATATTTTCCAACCTGACATGAATTAAATAATTCACCCAAACCACAATGTTCTATCAGTGTCAATGCGAAATGAAATGTTGCAATAATATTCGCTAAAATTGAATATAAAAACATGACACGAAAATTGAAACATCAGTACATCCAGTGCAATCATCCAATAAACAATATGTCTGCAAAAATATATATACTTCTTGCTTTCGTAGCAATTGGTCTAGCAGCAGCTGAACTACCAAGACAAAGATTTTCACCTAGAATTCAGTCGCAACGACAAGAGGCTCTACCAGTAGATTCGTATCAGCCTTCAGGATGGCGTCCATCTAATGTCCAGTTTCAGCCCGCTAGACAACAACAGGCACCAGTTCCTCATACTATATATGGACCACCTCCTCAACAACCACCACAAGAATATGGACCACCAGATTCATCTACAACCGATAGTGCTGATGTTACAACCACTGAATTGCCAACCACCACTGAAACCAGCACGGAACAGCAATCCGGGAAATTAAAGAATAAGGAGAAGGAAGATTTTACTAAAGAAGGAGTTTACTACATTTACCATCCCAGTGGCGCTTTGCAGAAAGTGGCATATACAACTAAAGACGATGTGAAAAACATGGAATACTTTGCTCAGTTAAAGTATCATAATGTTGAACCAATTAGAGATCCAATTTACACCTACGATCCAAAAACTTTGGTTTTTGAAAAATTGCGAGTTTAAATTGCTGTTATGCCGTTATTTAATAATAGCTTAATGAAATGTAATTTATTTGATTAATTAATAGTGTTAGTCTTATGTTAAATTTATAAATAAACGATGCAGAATTAATTAGTATTCTAAAAGCAAAACTTCTTCCGAACGTGACTATCAGCGATGTAATTATAAGCATATTTTATATTATAAAATATAATCAAGTGAAACAAAATTCAGCGTGCTTCCAGTTTAGATTGTTCAAATTGGTTTTGCAGATATGGAATTTAGCACCACATCATCTAGTCTAGTCGAGAATGAGTTGCGTCGTTGAAGTGGTTTGAATTGACCACAACCTATCCGAGACAATACAATTAATAATATTGTAATTGAGGATTTGCTTTTAGACATCCAGTGGTTTGGCAATAATGAATGGTTGAACACGTCATGCGACACATAAAGCCAAAGCGGCGCCTAAATGTACCGCAACTACTCCGATCGCTTATGCGTGAAACTTTGCCCATGTACTGTTTCCTTCAACTGGTACATTTCTTACTTACTTGGTCTATAGTAATTACAGCAGAAAGCTTGGAGATATTTATTTCTATTCATTTTAGGAAAATTGAAAACGTAATAAATAAGCTATAATAAGCTTGTTCAAAAATAGTAATAAAACAAATACGAAAAGTTCCTATTCACAATGAAAACTAATTTCATCTCATTTTTAAATACGAAGTAAAATTTTGTACATTCCATTTTTAAAATCGCGCATTAGTTCAATATAAAAGGTTGGTAAATAATTAATACTCCTTAAATATTAATTAAATTACAACATGCAGTCTAGAAAATATGCCGTATATCTGTATATTGAAAACCATAGGCATTTTCTTGTGTGGGATGGTTAACTCATTTCCCATACACGGATTTTGATAATTCTTTTTTGTACAATTTGTATAAAATTCGCAGATGAACCCGGCATTTATCAGAGAAGAATTTCATTTTTTTTTTATAAAAATAATACAAAGTGTGGTTGAAGTTTGTCTTTCTCGCACACTGACTCAACCCCCTCCTACGTAACTTTACCACTCTTTTGGGTGCCAGGGAGTAGAAAACCCGATCCCGATCACTACAATCGTTGCCACAGATTCGTAGAAATGCATATTAAAAATAATATTAAATTATCTATAAAAATGTATAAACGTATGACAAATTAAGAAATTCCGCAAAAATGAGAAAACATTAAAAATATATATTGAAAATAATTTCTCATTTTTGAGGGATTGAACATATATATGAAATGTATATTTTGTATTCAATTTAATAAACATTGAAATATATTAATTTTTTGATAATTTGATTAAAATAGAATTTTAAATTTTATGTTACTCGACACTCGTATTGTCCATGCATTCATTCATTAATTAAATTAAATAATACATAAACTGCAAATATTTGCGCTACAAAAATGTTGAGTGGTTTGTATGTATACACTAGTCGTTTTTGTTTCGCTTTTGTTTAATTACACCCATGAAAACAGTCACCAATGCAAATGACTATTTCATTAATGTTTTTGTTTGTGTAGATATAAATGAAGTAAAGCCAAAATACGGTATGATAGTATAAATCAACCTTGCATGTAGATTAAGGCCTAATTCATATAAATATAGAGACTGGATGCCTTTGATAATAATCTACACAACCATTTGGAGGGTCAACATTCAAACTTTTGGGAACGTAATTACGAGAATTGTCGATTCATAAATGATTGACTATCTGGTGCAATTTATTAAAGAAAAAAATGTGAAAATATTGAAGAATTAATTAAAATATTGATTAACAAACTGAACAGTGAATATATACGATATCCATCTAAATGTGTCCTATTAATGTGCTGGAATTAGTCTGCAGAACCATTTCCGTTGAAGGCTCTATACACATAAAATTAATTAAATATATGAGCTATACTAGCTGTCTACTTTGCAATATTCACGATACATGCTCGTTGGTTGCATTATGTTATACATACTATACCATAAAATATACCAATTAATTAATCTTAAAACTAAAATTTAGGTTTGTTATAATTTTATGTAAATATATACCAAATCAAAGTATGAAAAAGTTTATGTTATTCTTCTGTTCCAAGCCAACTTATCAGAGTATTGGGTATTAAATAATGCAAAAAGTGCTTTTGAATTTGTGAATTTTTGATTCAAACTTGCGAACAATAGAAAATAATTGGCTGAAACGTAATTCTTCATTTCTGAATGGCCAATACTATTCATGATTTCAAATTTGAATTGAGTTTATAAAGTTCACTAACCATATAAGACTTTATCATTGGGATAATATGATTACTGTGCTTTATTCTAGTTAGTTGTTAAGTACTTATTGCATCAAATCGATATGCTTCTCTATAATACTAAAAGTGGATAATTTGACAATACTGTAACTACTGTAAAATTGATTAATTGGAAACCTAATCTATTTTCAATCCATTGCTCTTGTTTCCAAATTTCTTTGTTTCCGATTCTTTTCATAGTTATTAGAAAAATAATTTTCACAGATGGAAATGAAATTATAACATTTTGAATTTATATTTACGGTTTGTATGTGGAAGTTTAGATGTTTGTAGAGACAAAAGTAAATGCGAAAAATACTTCTTAAATTGAATTGCGGAAAATTTATATTCGCCTGGTGCTGGTGGACTTCATTAATTCGGATTATTTGTTGGAAATTAAAGCAAAATTCAAGCCATTAAATCAAATGCGAATTGAACAAGATTCCCAAGGGAGTTGGCAAACCCTTTTGCACACTGATGTCTGCCTGGAGTTTCTATGGGCCTTTTTATAAAATATAATTTGGTGTACATTGTGTATAAGCATGCTAAAATTTGATGACATGTATTTGCTTTCTCATATGTCGAAAAGATTAAAATAAAATTATTAGTTGTTATTGACTCAAAAGTTTGTTAGTAATAGCAGAGAATAGCTTGTCTGTGGTAATAGTAATAATTAGAGGAAAGCTCTACTTGAAATCTCAAAGCTCGATTTTAATTTAATGGCTTATATATATATATATATATTTTAGGAAGTTGGGTATGTATCACACAATGTAAAGTCGTTAGTAATATATTATAATATCCCAAAAAGACATAATTTTTACAGCAAATTATAAAAAGCATATTTTTATAAAAATCTTCATCATAAGTCATCTTTACACAATAAGTTATCTAAAAATCTTCACAAATTCTCCAACATTTATATTATTTATAAGAATGGGAATATTAGTGTGGTGCAAAACTCAAGGGAAGCAAAGTAAAGTCTACTTTACCTAAAGCAGCTAGATAAAATATAAAGACTCATTAAACTGAATATTTATTTTACATAAATATGCTTTGTCATTGTTGGCCATCCTCACTGAAAACAGGTGGTCTGCATTGTATAATCATGACAATTAATTAATTTGCACCTAAACTCCTATGAAATGTTTGTTTAGTTTCGGCGCATTCACCAGTTTTTTAACTAAGTATGTTCAATAAGCTAGTACAATCGCAAATTTTAAATTATTCACTCTGTAAATCTACCTGAAAAATATGAAGAAGTAAGACTAAATCAAAAGCTCTAAGCACTTAACTTATTCGAGTGAATTTTACATGAGAAGCACAAAGTTAGACATGCAGTAAACTCGTCCGATCGTAACTCGTATTATGTTCATTTTATACTATAATAGGAAAATAAATTTCGCTTTCTTGGAGCTTCTTGTGTCCTTAAAGAATTACAATAAACTATACTCGAACATATTTTTTAATATTTATGTTAAGAACCCTTTTGAATTTAAAAGGGTTTATTTATAATTTTAAAGCCTTTGAGAGTAACTCTTTACGAGCTTAAACTAGTTATTTAGAACCATTCGATTTTCAGTTCCGATATTTTTTATTGTAAGTCTATGTATGTATATTTTGAACATATGCAGAAAAGCAATTTCGTAAATGGTTTTTAATCATAAAAATAGTACGTTGAGAATCGATTTAACAGATTGAAAAAGCTTGCATAAAAGAAATTTATTATTATTTATCAAAAATTAAATGTCTGATATCAGTGTAAAATCAAAACATAGAATGCGAGATAGGATGCTAATAAATTAAGGTCAACGAAGTTTAAAATTTGTTTTAGAATCGCTCGAGCCTCAAGTATTTCAAATTAGACAATTTGTTTTCTTTGTACAAAAATAATATCCATTAACTAAAGCATTTAATTAGTTTAAAAAGTTAAATGAGTGGCTAAAAAGCCCAAGCAGTTTTAATTTGATAACGCGCCATAACAAATTGACCATTTACAAGTTCTTGAGAATCTTTGTAGAACTTTAACGATAAAACTTCATTAAATTTTGTTGGAATATTAATTTGAATACATGATGTGAAAAAGATAATAATATAAATTTTGTAACAGAATAAAAGGAGCTCCAAATAGTAGATGAATAACAAAGTTTAATTAAACAAAGAAAAATTAATGCTGGAATGTCTACGTATAATTTTTTCGTGCATTTTGAGACAAAACAAAGTTATGAAGTTCATAACCACCAAAAAGGGTCGCATGTCTGATGGTTGGAAGTCGAAAGTTGTTAAAGAGAGGGTGTGTTTATATGTATATATACGTATATATTGTGTATATTGTATATTTTATAGTACGAATTATATACTTGGGTCACGTCAGTTTATGTACGTGTAGTGTAGTATTATAAGTATTGACCTACCCCCAAATGTGCCTTTGTTCAACTGCTCGCCCCCACTTCACTAATTATTAATTCTAATGACCTTTATCTATATTTATTTTCCCACTTTTCTATTTACTGTTTTTTTGTGTTTATCAAACTTGATTTACGTTATGTTGTTATAGCCAAATTATACCAAGAATACGTGATTCTCAAATATGTGCATAAGCTAAACCACACTTATAAAGTTGATAAAGAATGTCAAAATTTTTTTAAGGAAACGTGTTTGCATGTTTGTAACTGTAAAAGCATTTGCTATTGATTTTTGTTTCGGATTATTGTAGTTAATTAACATGTTAGATGCAATTTATGTCTTGAAAACCCTTTTAAATTGCTTTCGTCTGGACAAGGAAGTAAAATATCTTAATCCCTTTACATATATTTAATGTTGTTTCGTTTATTTTCAAAACCATGAAACACATTACAATGTCTAAATGATAGCAGCAACATTTTTAATTTATTTTTTTCGTACAAATCATTTTTAATCCAATTATTGGATGATTTATAAGGGAGCAGTTAAAGAGCCGCCACTCCTACATTTGGATGTGGTTTTCACAATAATAACGCCTCTACTTTTAAATTAATAAAGCATAATCATTAATATGTTTAAGTCAAGTATGTATAAGAAATTTCATATCGAGTAAGGGTTGGGTTTACTAATTAAATTAATTATTGGATTTTATGATGCTTATTTTTATTTCATTATTTGCATACACTTCGCACCCTCAATGAGAGACTTAACAGAAGTCACAAAAGGTAAATTTAATTTTGTGTTCTATTTGAACTGAAAAGGTACAAATCTTCCTAATGAACCACCACATCTTTATAAATACAAATTAAATATTTAATAAGTTGATTTTTTTTTACTTTAATGAAAGCTGTAGAAGGATTTATCGTAAAACTATGGCGTTCTCAGTTATCCATTGAGGGTGCGACTTAGTTTGTGTTAAAATTCGTATATCGATTCAAAAAATTGTTTGTCATCACATAGTAAAGTAGTATTAAAATATTTATTAATACAAAGTAAAACTTTAAATTAAAGAAAATTATTTTTAAAAACAGGCGCATCCGCCAAATTTATAAATCTATTTATGTTGCCCATATACTGACAAAAAATAATTCTCAGCAACTATTGATAAAAAATAAAACTAATAATAAAATATGTATTAAATTAATACACTATAATGTCTAACTATAAACAAAGTGATTTTAAAATGTGATTGTTTATTTATTCCTGAAAACTAATTTTATCAGTTGCTTACGTTGATTTGGCTAGCAGTATTTCCTAAAATAATAATTCAGATTAATAAGTTTGGGCACTAACTCCTCTGCTATTCGGGCACTAACTCCTGCTATATTGGGCACTAACTCCCCTGTTATTTTATATGAAGATACGAGTATCTTTTGATAGATGGTGTAATTAACTGAATTGTATTGTTAATTATCAGTCTATAACAATTTGCAATCGCTGTTTCATTATATTCCATTATATAACCATTATTTGCAAAGTAATATTGATGCATATGCAATATATTTAGTTAGCTATCATATAGAACAGAACAAACAAAAATGTGTTTGATATTACAGTGAAATATTAGTAATGCATACATATATTATGTTTTGTTTCCAAAAATTACGTTAAACGAAGCCTTGAACATATTCACTAATACGAAATACACCAGCATCTATCATTTAATGAGTGTTCATGGACCTGAAGCAAATCAGATACAAATACGTGTTGGAACAAACCTCATAGATTTGATCCAACACACCAAATTATAAACACACCAGTTTATAAACTGTCGGGAGTATGCGCAATAGGAACTTGGTGTTCCAACAAACTTTTGAACGCGTACACGGTAGCCGGTTGTTCCTACATACTGCGTACTGGTACATGCATCTTCTGCTTGGTTAATTAATATAACTAAAGCTAAACTAATCGATACAAGTTAAGAATAATGATCATTTCGATCATTTTACTTAAAAATGTTGGATTTTTGTTATAAAAAGAAATTTAGTTCTATAAAATAAAAACGAAATATTAACTGTATCTAAATTTTAAAGTAAAAGCAACGTGTCTTTTAAAAGTTTCAAATCAAGCGGAACATTTTATCAAAAAGGAAAAGTCTTGTTTACAACTCAACTCAATCCGTGCTTACATTGTCTAACAGTAGATTTTTTTTTTTTAATATTCCAGAAAAATAAGAATCGGTCAAGATTTTAACATCAATTTAAATGCATTGCTAGATTAATGCCTTTCACATTTGTTATGTTCATCAAATTGAGCAAAGAGACAATTTACATAAATCTGGTCATGATTTTAAAGTGAATATAAAGGGTGTTTGAAAATGAAAGATCAATAGATCTTTGTCAACTAACAACATTTTACAGATAGAATTTCAATAAAGAGGCTAAATCACAAAGATGATGAATTATAATTTCTAGGACCTGATTGTTCTATGGGTATACCAATAAATGTATTGCTTTCCCCGTATATTTAATGTATGTTAGGTGCGAGATAATGTCTGTTGTAATATCCGGAGAGCCTATCTAGTTTTGCATATTTATTGCCACAATGTTAATAATAATTAAATAAATGGAGCCCGAGCCGATTCGAAATGCTGTCCCAAAAGGGACGAAGTATTACCTTGGTAACCCACCACTTTAGCTTTTGAATCACTTCTTATTGGTATATATAATATACAATATAAACTATATTATGTCTGTTGGGTATATGTGAAATGAAAGCTTCAGGATTCACATTTTCTGCTGCAGCTGTTCAAGGAAACTTTCTACAGACATTTCCTATTGTAATATAAAAACTTAATAAGATATGATATTTATAAGGAATAAGTGTGTTCTGTGTGTAAAAGGAACGAAACATAATTTCTTACTTATTCGCGAAATCTAACTTCACCAGTTGATTTGTTGATTTTAATACCTTGCGTAAAATCACATTCAGTTCCAAATCTGTCGTTATTACTGTCTAAAATACCATTGAAACTAAGATTCATAAAGAGCAATAGAATTTAATGTACAAGTATATTTTAATGGCACGACTGGTTCAATTTTGGAACACTCATTGACCATTATCTCGTTCAGCAAATTCAAATGACTTTTCAGTATTCAGGTTTAAATACTTGTGCTGCCAATGTACAAAAACTTTTCTTCAAATAATATTCAGAAAGTATAATAGGAAGCACATCCGAAAACTTTTGTATGCATTGAGTTAATAATGTAGATTGTAGACAGTTTATTGTACGATGAATTATCATTGATTTGATTAATTATACATTTCGAAAATTAGACTTACTCGGGAAAGTTTTCCATCTGGATAGTGGAGCATGTTTGTATACCAGGTAATGCGGCTATTCATAAATCTTATAATATGTCAAGTTTCATGATAGAAATTGAATTCAGATTAAGCTACACGTACTGGGAGTTTGCAAGTTTCCAATAAAAAATATAAATCATATTCCATCAAATTGCCAATTCAAGTTTGTCAATAATATGCAATTGTATAGCTTAAGTTCTCGCTTAAGTTGTCCATAAAAAAGCTGTTGGCAATTTATAATATGTATTAAATCAAAATTGTTACGTGATCGATTACATGTTAAAAAACCATAAAACATGTATTGCATTTTCGTTCATATGTAATGTAGTCAAGATCGATGTAGTCTAAAATTCAAACTATTTCCTATCTCGATTTTTATATTTTCTTTATTCCAAATGATATACGTTTCAATTCGTTAAACAACCACTTTAAGACAAGAGAAAAGATCTATAATAATAATAATAACGAAAATATCTGTCACATCACATATGTGCAAACTGGCGATTGAATTCTACCAAAAACTTTATTCAATTTTATTACAAAATTCTGTGCATGTTGAGTGAAGAAAAACAGAGAAAAGAGGAAAATCCATATTTTTATCGTCAACCCAATACTGAAAAACTACTTTCGTTTAATAAAATAATAAATATTTCCTATATTTTAATTCACTCCAATCACAGTATATTAACGTTGAATTTTATTTAATTAATTCTGTAGTAATGAAGATAACGATAACTAATATAATTTCAGTTGGAAAGAAAGATAATCCAATTCATCATACTCGGCATTGCTGTTAGGAACAGGAACATTGCAAACGATCCTCTATTTTATGTGCCTTGTTATATATAATAATATTTTGCGTTGTTAAAATTGTTTCTGTCGCAGCAATAAACTTTCTTCATTAATTACGCTATACATTTACTCGTACTAGTATAATGTATGAGTATATTAAAGTTAACGAAAATGTAACGCACATTTTAATGAGGTAATATAGAAAATAATTCTTTGTTTACCACAAACCCAAAAATAGATTAAGCTGCATTATTAAACTTTTTATTTCACCTAATATGTCAGATTCTGTCAGATCATACAAAAAACCGCAGCTGAAGAAGTATTACTTTTTCTCGACTTTTTGTTTGTTTTATTTTCGTCTTGCTTTTGTGTTTCAACATATTCTACGAAACAAATCAATTTTATATCAAAAAATATTCCAGTAATCATCTTCTTTTGTGCATTAAATATCTCATATTGTTGCTTTCAAATGTTGTCTATATGCTTAGAACTGTTACATTACATATACGGTCTGTTCCAACAACGCTTCCGGATCGTCAGCAAACAGTCAGAAGCAGCACGCCAAATAAATCATGACAAAATACGTGAGCACACATACTCAAAATTTTTGACAATTTGCTGACGATCCGGGGGCCTTATTGGGAGAGACTGAAATATATAATAAAATCAGGAATCAATTTTCAAATATTTAGTACTTGTTGAATAGTTACTTAACCCTTTTTTCTCTCGTTGAATGAGTACGACAAAGTTGTACTTTTCATAATAAAGTCGACAATTTTTTTTTATTTTATTGAATTTCCGACCTGTAGCAGCTCTATTGTTCCACGAATACAATTAATATTTTATATCAAACAAAACTTTGAAAAAATATGTCAATTTTTACTTCATATTTATTTATTGTTGCCTTGTAGCGAGAAAATGAACTATTGTTTGTATGTAGATTTTTTTGTAACTGCCATCAATTATCGTACTATACAAAAAGCTAAAGTTACAAAAAGTTTCATTTTAATTAAAAATTTGAATTTAAATGTAAATATAATTGACGTGCACAAAATCAGCAGGCACTGTTTTCAAATCTATTGAGAAAATTGTATCGTATAGTCCCTGGAGAGCTTTACACTTTATAGTTGATGACACTTCACAAAGAGAAGATTGTATGCATGTGATTTTATCCTGAAATTTGATATTAACGTCAAGCCAGGCGACCTAAAATTAAGTCCTGTCAATATGTGAATTTGTCAGAATCTAATATCCGGACTAGAGATGTGCTCACATTAGTTGCTTAATCGCAGATTGGACTTTTACTTGCATTAATTTTTGCTCTTATAGCTTTTCATTTCAAACTTATCACGTAGATTGTATTTTGTATATTATTGATTATTTTTTATGAATATTGCACCTTTAAGTAAGGGTGGTATTTTAATATTTGGAGCGACAAAGAAGGGCGAAATGCCATTTATATAATATGCAGTTGAATTTGTTAGCGAACTATTGCATTTATCGAGCAGATGTTAATGTAATTTCAATATAAATTATATTGTTCTATTTCTATACATGTGAATTCTATGCATAGTTGGCATATAATATCCGAATGATTTTATTCAAAAAGAGGATAAATTAAAAATTAAACGATGTTAAGTGAAAAGATTAGCCGATATGAGTTTAGAACGGTTTGGAGAGAAACTTGAGTTATCCGAGCAACCGGAATTCTATTGATTTTATAGAAAATGGTCTTTTAATTAATCTCGAAATTCTCAAATAAAAAAGTATGTAATTGAGATAATTACAAGTTTCAATTACACCCTACTGAATTTCTCAGCTCGAGTTTACTTAGGTATACAGTTAACAGTTTTATACGGTTTCTTAAATATATATTCTATTTTAGTACCCAAATTAAAAAAAAAAAAACTTCCAACTATACAGAGCTTTTCCTCGAGCTTTTCAATAATAAACTTGTGTAATTTATTTTTATTTTCTTGTACAAAAAAGTGTTAATAAATTTAAGCAAATATTAGTCTCGGTGTTGGTATATACGATATTAATTTATTAATATATTATTATAGGATTTCTGTCAATAAAATTAAAATTGGGTGTGCCTACTCTAAATTTAAACAATCAATACACTATTTTAAATTCAAAGTACTAAATGAAATTTAACTTTTAATTACTGTAAATTGTGTTGTATAAATTGAAACACTGGAATGTTTGTCTATTAAAATAATTAATTATGTGGTATTTAAACTATTTATAATTATATATAAAGTGTTTTGTGTTTCAAATTAAAAGTTTTCTTTAAAACCAATACAGAGAGCAAAGTTTTACTAAAATGGATAAAAAGCTGTGAAAACGCTTCGGATAAACGGCGAAAAGTTATTTTTCAATAATAATGATACAAAGCTGACAAAATTCGAAACCTGTAAAGATATCAAAATACTTTAGATATGGATAGATAGAGAAGTAGTCTTCACAACTACTACCATAGTAGTCTACAAGTCTACATGATATACAAGTGCGAGGGCAAATTTTACCCTTCAAAATCACCCTCTATCATGACGCGTGCCCAATGTACAGTGCTACACATAAATTTTGTTGGTATTTATATACGATTTATTTTCATATCAATATAATAAATGCCCTAATCAGCAAGTTTCCTACCAAATAAACGCATTTTGCAAATTCTGAAATGATATCTGGCTGAATATACTAACCTAAATGATCGTGATGAATAAAATTGCAAAATTATTCAAATATTCCTAATAAATACAACAAACTGTAATTTACATTTTAAATGAACGTGCTATAAATGAATATTAAAATACATTTCAATAACTATGGTTACTGTAGGACGCCACCTAATATTTTGCTAAACTTATATTTTGTCAAAAATAAAAAAAAATTGACAGCGGTGGGATTCGAACCCACGCCCTTTCGGACTGGTGCCTAAAACCAGCGCCTTAGACCGCTCGGCCACGCTGCCTTCTGAAAGTGAAATTGCCAGATTGATATAGTTCTGCTTGTATTCGCAATATAATTATTATATTTAATTTTTTTACTTTTATTGAGATTGTATTGAAATATCAATTAAATTATTAAAAATAAATATTATTAATAATAAAACATAATAATCCTTTATTATGATTTATGGCTCAGGCGTATTTTTTTTGTATAAAAAATTCATAAATTTCAATATTGGTCTAATAGAGGGCCATTTCACATGAAGGGCCGAAAGAGAAAGTTTACGCCCGCCGTCAGAATTTGAGGCACGTAGTTTTAGAGAATAGTAGTCAAATCCAATAGTTTTAATTAATTTATTTTTATAAAAAAATTATTTACAATATTACAAACTACGTTGTACATAAAAGGTAAACGAATTAATGTTATTAATGTTTCTGACTTTCTGCACCCTTTGAGCAGCCCTACCAACTGGTTCGATTTTCGACGCCCTCGACGGCAAGTAAATTCGCCCAGTATCAGTGTTGGATGGTAATTTTATTGAATTTTCCTAGAATTTTCGTCGTCATTCATCTATTTTTACGGAATAATTCTTCTTTGTTGTAAATAACATATTTATATCTTTTCATATAAATACACTCGAGAATGGATCCATATATATTTCAACTTATATAACGCTTTTTCATTGCCAAATAAAAGTTCACGTATAGTGAACTCTCAGCAAACGGTCGAAAGCAGTCAGTCAAACAAACCATGACCAAATAACTATTCAACCATACTGAACATTTTGCTGGGGTAGCTATTTTTGACGATTTGTTTACTGACAGTCCAGGAGGCCTTTGCTAGACCAGAATGCAGAACTATAAAAATATGAACCACTCCATGCATTTTAACCCTCGCAGTCACCGATGTGGGGTTTGATAAACCCCAACGAATAGCAAATTGCATTGAAAATGCATCAAACGCAATTTTATGCATAGGTCCATTCTAATCGCTTCCTAAATATATGTTCATTGCATTTCACTATTTGAGTTCAGTATTTATTTATAAATACATATTTAATATAAAAGCTTAATTAATTAAAATGAATTTAATTAAAAGGACGAACGACTACAACGTCCAAATTAATTCCACATTTTTTGTTTGATACACATCATGTACAAAACTGCAATTGTATGCATTATATTTTTTATGGGAATTAAATTACAAGTGTTTTATTAGCATGTACGAGTATGTTTTTTATATGCAAAATGTTTTCAACATTTTCTTTCTACATACGAGTTGTAGTGGTCGAGTACATATTCCAGCGAAGCATTATTTTGGATTTAATAACAAAAATTAAATCTATTAAACTTTTTCAATTACTTTGTAAAATGTTTTGTGTGTCTAGAATTGAATTAATGTCGAAATGTTGTGGGAGTATTTGGAACAGGAATAATGGACAAAAATCCAAAATTAATGATCAGTATTTAGAACAGGAATAGAAAAAATCCTAAATTAGTGATCATTGATATTGGATTTGTTTATATTTCTGTTTTGAATACTCCCACAAACTTTCTACATTTTCAATTGCGTTTCGTTAAAATTAATTTAATTGTTATATCAACACGAAAATGGAAGCTAGTCGAAAAATGCAGTTTGCTGTTTGTTTGAAATTATTTTCAATCGATGCGGTTCAGAAATGCGAATGCCAATTTGAATTATGAACAGCATTAAGGCCGCGATTAACGCCCTGATCGTGATCTACTCAAACTTGATTATCGTAAATTAAATATATACATCTAGCTTATATAGATCGTATTCTAAGCTATTACTATATTCGTACATTATACATTATGTGGAATACATATCGTGTAAAATATGTCTTTGCGTGTTCCACTCGTGAAACTTTTCCTGAAGATGTTATCAAATTATTGCTTTTCTTATAATACTATTTACCAGACTGCACTGGTCGCTGGCACTTGTTAAGATCAAAACGACTTTTCCGAAATTCGTATTTTCTTGCTATATTCTATTCTACTAGAATTAATGCATTCTGTCTCTTAACATGTGCATAAGTAATTAACATTTTAATCAGTGCAGTTAAATAATTTAGCAGCACTTTTAATTAAACTTTGGCTTTTGTTTAAATTAATGCAAAAATACAAACACACAAGTTTTACAAACTTTTTAAATTAGTACTTTTACTATATTTATGTACAATACCTAGATCTCTTTATAAAGATAATTTAGGTTCAGAAGTCTCTGCTGCCCGGCAGGTTGCACTTTACTATATTACTATAGCAACAAAATATAGTATCTATCTGCTTTTCATTTTACTGTAAAAATCAACTCAAAGGATATTTAAATTAAACATAATATAAGTTCGCTGCTAATTCCTCGCCTTTAACTCTGGTCTCTGATCATCTTCTCATCTTCGTATAATTTTGGTAGAATTTTTTAGTCACAAAGAATTTTTTAAAACCGAATACTTTTTATTTTAGCATTAATGAAATTAGTTTAAACTTTAGACAAAAAAACGAGCATTACCGCTCTACAATGAAACTTTGGAATAAGTAAAAAGAAATGCATTTGTTTTGTTGCAGAACTAAACATTTTGCGAAAACTATTTCAGATACGACTACTTGAATTGCTGGATATTCAATGTATACTATTTCATTCAACACTTTGCTTTGTATTTACCCTTGGGTTTCACACAAAATCCCAAAATCATAAACCATGTTTCCGTACCCATACACATATATACGACAACAAATTACTTGTTCGGCGTACAAGTATAATAGTACAAAATTTAATTCGCAATATAACTTATAACTTAATTATTCTATCAACACGTACCTGATGGAAACATTTTGGCAACTTTTAACCCAGGTCTTGTTAGCGAACAATTGATTTAAACTTGAGGAGATTCGATACTTATTATTAACAAAGTTTCTTTATGAGTAAACGCATTGCCAACCAAATAACTCTTCAACAAAAAGTTTTAAACAACTTCAACATTAAATGGAAGTTAAGTTTTGCAAAGCAAATAGGTCATGATCCTGAATAGCGCAGACAATTACATTCATGTACAGCTAGTAACGTGTTAATAATATAATAATGAAGCACCTCTTAAAATTTGATGGCAATAAACGGGATTTTGAAGTTAGAAGACCGCGTGTTCGGCGCGAACTGTGGCGACGACGCTGCAATCGGGGACGCTCACCCTCTATTGTATACAAAACCCGATGACGCTCTCCCCCTCTTAGATTATTCCTGCTTCAATGTCCCGACGCATCCTATTTAATGCTCTCTAAGTAAATAATATATTTAAAAAACAATACGTATGTGAAAAAAGTCCCATGCTAAATTCATTTGCATATTTATGGGGTTGGCAAACTTGTCAGATTATTATCCAGCTTTTCAGAAACAAACCATATATCTTTTTTTCGAATCAATTTATTTTTTCCAAAATGCAATTGTTTATTTTAATCTTAATAATCGTTACCTTTCATATTAAAGGTTATTACTTATTTTCTTTAATACATTTGTGTTTTCCTTTGTTAAATTATCGCTACCATCAAAATCTTGTCAGAAGTCGCTTTCAAAGGATCATGATAATAAATTGAAGTCTAAAGTACGATAACCCATTTATGATTTTTAATTACATAAATCTTTTGTCCTTAATAAAATTGTAGATGCAAATTTTATTTTTTGATTTATATGAATCACTACACATTTAAAAAATAATTAAAATGCCGTTATACTTTTTTTTATTTTTTTAAAATGTTGTCGATCAACGGATCGACAGACACAGAAATTAGTGAAACAAACATATTCAGATCCCTAAGATCATTTTGAATAAAAGATCATAGAAATATTATCATTACCTCCATTTTAATTACCATCTGATTTTTTCTAATCGGGTAATTAAAAAAATTGCTAATTAATTCTAAAAATTGAAATAGGTAATAGTGTTGGTGTAATTATTTTAAGATTGTTCTACATAGCGATAGTAACTGATTGTATATGAATATCAGACTGCAAGCTCTGCTTATAAACTATAAATAACCTTCTGGGCTGTACGATTGTTTGAATGGTGGTTAGCTCGATGGTAGTTCCGCCACCTCTGATATGGAAAATCACCGTAAAACACGCGTTGGATGTTTTTGTTTTTTTCGATTATGTGCTGATAGTTTTTGATAAAAGAATGTCAAAATAGTTATTACGTAACAAGGTCGGAAAGTGCTCCTTTGCAAAGCAGACGAGTTTCAGGCCGGCGCCAAAGGTGGAGGCCTGAAAAAATGACTCGTCCTGCGGACTCATTTTTTTTTCAGAGTTCAGTTTTGTTCGTCGTATTGTCAAGCAACAAAATTTTTATTAAAAAATTACAACTTTACGTTCGACAATAAAAAAGCTCTTGTGTAATTACATATGATAATTTATTCGATAATATTTTTTTACGTTGTTCTATTTATTACTGCTAGTGCTATTGAAACAACTGTGGCATTAGCAAACAAGGAAGCAGTCGAATTTGTTGCAACGATGGACAAATTGTTTGACAGCTTAAACGCTCGCGGTTTCCGTCCTGTACAAGGCAAAGTATTCAAAGTGCGCTATTTCAGAATTGTTAATAAAAATGAATGAGTATGAAAGTTAATTGAATTAAAAACCAATAAGGATTTTAGCAATACCAATACCATTTTGTAAAGGCCTGGTGAATTATCATAAGGGCGATAATTGATTTATGGAGACGTTTACAATATATGGGTCTGAAGTTTTTAAATACTATATAGATCTGTATATCAATTTTCGGTAGAAATTTGTTTTGCCTAATTCGGCAGCATGGCGCTTTTAATATTAATCCTACTTGCTTTCAATTTCAAGCACCTCTAAAAGCCGTTGTAATTAATTTAACATTACCGATTCACACAATAGGCTTAGGGAATTGCGAAGTGGACAATTGTACCATGCTGCATAATTTTAATAATTTTTTAAGTAGGATGTTTTAAAAATGGTACAAGATTTAAAACATAACATTCAAGATTCCGATGAATTGTTTCTTGTATCTAGATAATTTACAAGCGACTACATGTGGCTGGATATACTCATTCTTATTGTAAAAAAACTAGATAGTGAAATATGTAAGAAGGGTTGTATTCTTCTGTTGTCCGTCCAGAACATATCTATACATCTTTATCTTTTAAAGAATTTGACGACAATAAACGCTAGCCCAAACTTTACATGCATGGACTTTGACGTTTTTGGAACAACACGGCCACCAAAATAATTTGCTTTTTTCATGTGAAAAAGTATTTAAATTAAATAATGATGTATCAGTATTTTGTGACACTCATCATTGCGAAAATTTAGTTATTTCCAAAGCGATTATTCTTTTAATTTATAAGTTTGTAAAATGTTCATAGAAACAAAAGTTATTTTCCGGGCATTACAATAATAATGTCAAATTTAATGCCGTTTAATTATGTAAAGGCAATTATTAGTTCATAACCTATTGTTTTTTGTGGCAAAAAGATAATATACATGCAATTATTAATAACTTTAATTAGTTTTAGGTCGTAATTATTCAAACTAATGCTAATTACAACTATGAGTTATTAAAAAATAAATTTTATTTGTATTGCCATCTTTGCCATAATTTCAGAACTAAAAGACAAAAGAGCCTGATTTACATTAGGCAATTTACGTGTACAAGTTGTTTCTGTATTCCACAGCGTGATGTGAATATAATATGGTGTGCTACCGAGCTATCCAGATTTCGTTCATTTTCGCGCATGACGTCACGTTGGGACTAGATAATTATAGTATGAAAATCAAGTTACGTTTGAAGGTTTTATTTGATGTTTATTTCAATCAAATATTGGAATAAATACATAGTAAAATATTTTTAAGTATTTTGGTGTGGCCGTTGTTGTTAGTAAGTGATCTTATATTTAACTATAGAATTAAAGGGGTTTGTTTTTCTCTTTAATATATTTGTTAATTAATATAATTTTCGTTACTATAGACAATTTAATATTATACTTTTAATAGAACCAACGTGACGTCACATAATAATATAGCAACCTGCGCGATAGCATACCATATTATATTCACATCACCTTCCACAGTAGAATTTTATTTTCAACCTTGGTGGAAATGAACCATACAACAAAATACAAGTTTCAAGCGAATTTCTAATAAAGCTTACTCAGCTCAATCTAATGGAGGTTCATGATATCAAGAGAAGGAAACTGTTGCGTGGGCCCCTGTTCTCTGGGTACTCTACTTATAGACAAAGAAGACTCTGTGTTCTCTCTCTATCTCGGTGCCGTTGGGAAGTCGAAGCAAGTGCACGTCGCTCCACTACCATTCGTTAGTCAATGTGCGTATGCTTGTGGTACATTTGACTAGCGGTATCTAAAAATTAAATGAAAGTGTATTGTTAGTAGAAACCAAATTATGTTCACATTTTATACAGTAACTTCTTGACATCTACAGAATGGCTGCATCTATTGAAATTCCCCTCCGTGATACGGACGAGGTAGAATACAACGACATATCAATTATTGTGCTTCAATAACATAACCTTACTATTTTGTAGGTAATCGAGCTCTATTCGGACCAGCTTCCAGATGGCGAAGAAGTGTTGGGTATTCTACGACAAGAAAATACGCAATTGTTTATATGGGTTAACCTTGCTGTAAGTACATGTAGGCAACTACTGAATAGTTGCCATTTTTATCGAATATGGACATGATTGCATTCGTCTAATAGTTGTAAGCGGACTAGTATCAAAGAACTCTTATATTATGCTATTATGGTTGCTTTATTTACACGAGGTTAGATTTGCATTTAACCTATAACGGGCTATACAAAAAATGCTTTAGGGTTTGCACCCTGATCATGAACGCTCTGCTTCGACACGATTGACCTTAGACTGTGCATACGACCTGCGAAATATACATAAACTTGCACAGTCTAAGTTGGTTTCATCAAATCGAAAGCGTTCATGATTTTAATAAAATGCAATGTTTTCCATGCGAATATGTGAGTACTGAAGATCGCGCACTTTTGAAATGCCGTTGCCTTGAGACTTGCAAGAGTAATCTTATTGTTTTTTAAGAAAGACCACAATAAATTAATTGATTACATTAAGGGCCTATGATACGACTAAATTTGGCTGTAATTTCATTATGATAGTGTAGAGTGTTTGCCACTACTATACCATAATTAGATTTCTGTGAATGTTTTGCTATAAAACGCTGTTATTTTCCACCACTGTAAGAGTTATTTGTAATCAACTTTCTCACTGAAATTAATTTAAAAATCAAACAAAACAAAAAAATTTAAATTTTCTATTACACTTCAATGTAAAATATTTAAAAAACAACAACTAGGTCAATATCTTGAAAAACAAGGCTAATACAAAATTTGGTTTTTCAACACATATCATAGCCCCTTAAATTTATTAATTAAATAATGAATTGAATTATTCTATAATAGTTATTTATGTCATAAGGATCGTAATATCAATCATTATGGTACCAGTCGTGAAGTTTATCAGACGAGGCGCCAGCCGAGTCTGATAACGCGACTGGTACCATAATGATTAGTTACGATCCGAATGACATACAAAATTTTATCTGCTTGCGTATATTAAAGAAGAAATTCGAAATAAATTATTTAGCTTTAAAAAAATGTAAAATCTAAAAAAAAAAAAATCGATTTTCTGGCGTTAATTTGAATAATTGTACAATTGCTACTATTAATGTTTACAATCGTTAATTTGTTTAATTAATTTCTTCATAATTTGTAATAAATTTAAATAAATTTTCAAAAAGTTTTTTGCCATATTTTGCACATTTTGTTAGTTGATTGAAAATTTTATTGAATTTTAATACAGTATTCAGTTTCATTATAGTACTGAGTACCATAATGAATTCATTATAGTACTCAGTACTATAATGTAATCAGCTCGAAAATCAGTATAGTCTTTATTGTCATAATGCATGTCATTATGACATTAAAAATTACACTCATAAAGTTGTCATTTCGAAACGCAAGCAGATAAATTATATTATTATATATTCGAATTAATAAAAAATAATTATTTTTTTTCAGGTGGAGTACTACAAACAAAACAAAATCGACGAATTTATCAAAATTCTCGACAGTTCTCGCAATGATGCCAACATTGAATACCGCGACTATGAAAAGGACCAGATGCGAGCACTCGATATGCTCGCTGCCTACTATGTGCAGCAAGCCAATCGCGAGAAAAACAAAGACAAAAAGCGCGACCTTTTTACCAAAGCGACACTTTTGTACACTACAGCCGACAAAATCATCATGTACGATCAAAACCACTTATTGGGTCGCGCTTACTTTTGTCTTCTCGAAGGCGATAAAATGGAGCAAGCTGACGCTCAGTTCAACTTCGTATTGAATCAATCTCCCAATAACATACCCTCACTGCTAGGGAAAGCTTGCATTGCGTTTAACAAGAAAGACTTTCGAGGCGCCTTAGCGTTCTACAAAAAAGCGCTTCGAACGAATCCGCTGTGTCCTGGAGCCGTTCGAATCGGAATGGGGCACTGCTTCTTAAAACTCAACAATCAAGACAAGGCCCGATTGGCGTTCGAGCGTGCAGTGGATCTAGATCCGAAATGTGTAGGCGGTTTAGTTGGTTTGGCCATACTTAAACTGAATTTGCAACAGCCGGAATCGATTCGGACTGGAGTGAAAATGCTGTCGAAAGCTTACACGATTGACGCATCGAATCCTATGGTGTTGAATCATTTAGCCAATCATTTCTTCTTCAAGAAGGTTAGTCATTCGGGTTTGGTCAGTTGGTGCTCATTTAATAATTAATTGTGTTTTGCAGGATTATCACAAGGTTCAACATTTGGCACTTCACGCTTTCCACAATACTGAAAATGAAGCGATGCGTGCTGAAAGTTGCTACCAATTGGCGCGCGCTTTTCACGTTCAAGGAGACTACGATCAAGCTTTTCAGTATTATTATCAGTCGACACAATTTGCACCTGCGGCTTTTGTACTACCACACTTTGGATTGGGTCAAATGTACATCTACAGGGGGGACACTGAAAATGTAAGTATAACTTCAGCATTTAGCGTAGCTTTCTTAGTAAATCTTTCGCCAGACAATTGCAGACAAATCGTCTGAATTGTGTTCTTCATAACTGTGGATTCTTTGAACAATCTGATTACAAATGTGTTCTTTACAGTCTGCGCAATGCTTTGAAAAAGTATTGAAAGTTCAACCGGGAAACTACGAGACAATGAAAATTCTCGGTGCGCTCTACGCTAATTCCACTTCACAATCGAAACGAGATATTGCAAAGAATCACTTAAAGAAAATAACGGAACAATTTCCGGACGATATTGAGGCTTGGATTGAATTGGCTCAAATTCTAGAGCAGTCTGACATTCCTAGTTCGTTAGCTGCTTACGGAACAGCAATTTCAATCTTAAAAAAAGACGTCCAGTCGGAAGTCCCTACCGAAATTCTAAACAACGTTGGATCCTTGCATTATCGATTGCACAACTTAGAGGAGGCCAAGAAAAACTTGGAGGAGGCATTAGTTCGTGCAGCAGCTGATACGGAACATGATATGCAGTATTACAACTCAATTACCGTAACGATTACTTACAATCTTGCAAGACTGAATGAGGGTTTGTGTCTGTTCGATAAATCTGAAAAGTTGTACAAAGACATATTGAAGGAACATCCGAATTATGTCGACTGCTATCTAAGACTAGGCTGTATGGCTCGCGATAAAGGACACATTTATGAAGCTTCGGATTGGTATAAAGAAGCACTTCGTATCAACACCGAACATCCAGATGCTTGGTCGCTATTAGGCAACTTGCATTTAGCTAAAGCCGAATGGGGTCCAGGACAAAAGAAATATGAACGCATATTGAAAAATCCCAGCACATCCCAAGATTCATATTCATTGATTGCCTTAGCAAATGTCTGGCTACAAACATTACATCAGGCAACCAAAGACAAAGAACGTGAGAAGCGACATCAAGAAAGAGCGCTGAGTATGTTCAAGCAGGTATTAAAATTTGATCCTAAGAACATCTGGGCAGCAAATGGAATAGGTGCGGTTCTAGCACACAAAGGTGCCGTTAACGAAGCGCGAGATATCTTTGCTCAAGTACGTGAAGCTACTGCTGACTTTTGTGATGTTTGGTTAAACATTGCTCATGTTTATGTAGAACAGAAGCAATTTGTGAGCGCTATTCAGATGTACGAGAATTGTTTGCGTAAGTTCTACAAGTACAATAACGTTGAGGTATTGCAATACTTAGCGCGTGCTTACTTCAAAGCTGGAAAATTGAAGGATGCAAAAATGATTTTGTTGAAAGCAAGACGCGTAGCGCCTCATGATACAGTATTGCTTTATAATATTGCGTTGGTTTTGCAGCGGTTAGCAACGCAGATTTTGAAAGATGAAAAGTCGACATTGCAAACGGTACTGCAAGCTGTACACGAATTAGGCCTGTCTTTAAAGTATTTTACTTTCCTTTCTGAGTCGGATGACAAAATGCGTTATGATGTCACTTTAGCTGGAATGGAATCACGACAATGTAAGGATTTACTGTCACAAGCCCAGTATCACGTGGGCAGAGCACGAAGAGTGGATGAAGAAGAGCGACATATGCGTAGAAAGCAAGAGGATGAGCGTAATGCATTCAAGCTGCGTCAAATCGAAGAGCAAAAGAAATATGAGGAGGAACTCCGTTTGACAAAAGAACAGATGTTACAAAAACGTATAGAATACAAAGAGAAAACCAAGAATGCTCTTTTATTCATGGAACTACCATCAGAAAAGAAAACCAAAGGTAGAAGTCGTAGAGAACAGTACGTTAGTGATTCTGACTCCGGTCCCGAACACGGCCGTGGTGAGCCTAGGGAAAAGCGCGAGAAGAAGGACAAGTCTAGAAAACGTCGTCGCAGTGGTGATCGTAAGAAGAAAACTCGTAGCGGCAAACGAAACGCCTCTGATACCGATAATAGTGATCGTCCTAAGAATAAGAGGGCTAATAAGAAATCTAGAGACGGTAGAGTTAAAGACGATGGCCTTAGTGCTAAACAGAAAAGCAGAATTGTCTCGAAAGCTACCATTTCGACAAGTGAAGACGACAGCGATGATGGTAAACTTAAAATTGCCAGTGGAGATGAAAGCGATTCGAATAATGGAAGAAAGCGCCGAATTAGTTCTGGTTCAGACGCATCTAGTAGGTCCCGGTCTCACTCCAAAAGTGCTTCTAGATCTCGGTCGAGGTCTAAGAGCGGATCACAATCCAGATCTCACAGTAGATCTCGATCGAAATCTAAAAGCAAATCGCGATCTAGATCTAAAAGTAAGTCAAGGTCTAGATCTAAAAGTAAGTCAAGGTCTAGATCTAAAAGTAAGTCAAGGTCCAGATCTAAAAGTAAGTCAAGGTCCAGATCTAAAAGCAAATCAAGATCTAGATCCCACAGCCGATCACGATCTAAATCTAAAAGCAAATCAAGATCTAAAAGTAAATCACGATCCAGATCTAAAAGCAAATCACGATCTATGTCTAAAAGCAAATCAAGGTCGAGATCAAAGAGTAGATCCAAAAGCGGATCACGATCCAGATCGAAATCTGGAAGCAGATCTAGGTCTCGATCGAAATCAGGTTCGAGAAGAAGTTCAAGATCGAAATCTGCTTCGAAAAGTCGCTCGAGGTCCAGATCTAAATCGGGATCTCGATCGAGATCGAAAAGCGGGTCGAGGTCTAAAAGTAGATCAAAGAGTCATTCTAGGAGTGCATCAAGATCTAAATCACAAACTAAATCACCAACGAAATCGAGGAGTCGTTCAGTTTCTAGAAGTAGATCCCGTAGTAAATCTAAATCAAAAAGTAGATCGCGATCGAAAAGTGCTTCCAGGTCTCGTTCGAGAAGTGGTTCTAGATCAAAAAGTCGTTCTAGAAGTGCTTGTTATTTGATTTGATTCTTTGAAATTGTTTCTTATTTTTATTCTAATTTAGTTACAGAGTTACATTTTGGACGAAATTGGATTGGTTATAAGTTGTATATGTTGAAATACGAGTAATTGCATCAATCTATCTTTAAAATAAGTTTATAACTTCGTTTTTCATATTATATTCTTTCTCTAAAGCCCACTACACACGACGATATTTTTCACAACATTTATTGTGCAATAAATATTAGTACGAGTGCGCATGATATTGGCGCAAAAATTGCGTTAAAAGTTAGAACAGGTTCTAATTTGTATATGATTTATTGCGCAATTTGTATAATACACATAAACATTTTTCACGCAATAAAAAATTGCACAATAAATGTTATGAAAAATAGCGTAGTGTCTAGTGGGCTTAATAAAACATATTTTATTTAATTGCTTATATTTCAGAAAAATGTAAAATATTATACAACAATATAACAATGTAAGGTATTATTATTTTAATAAAAACATGTAAAAATGTATCCGCTACTTAAAGGAGTTTGAATTGTTTTACCAAACAAAAAAAATATTGTTTACCATTTGATGTTTTGAATAAATAGATTCTAATATCAAACTTAAGTCATCCATTTTATTATAGTACTAACGGAATAATTCCGATAACGAACACGTAACAACAGATATTCTGGCATCAAGATAGCGTTTTTGAGTGTAAGATGCAAACCATAGTTTATGTACTATCCAAAAGTTTTATAAAAAGAATAATATATTTTCATTGTCTTTTTAATATGTAGGGTATGCAAAATTTGGATGAAATGTCTTTACTGGTGTACAATTGTGTAAGTTTTATACATAAAAAAAGTAAGTGGTAAGTTATTTTTTTTGTTGGTATATGTTTTGTTAAATATTTTTGAATTTGAAGGTAAAACATCCAAAAAATAGCCGCTATTGTAAAGAGCGAGTGGTATTTTATAGTTTTCTATTGGCATACTGATTCGATATTTGCTAGTCGTGAATAGTCGCTGTAAACCTAAATTACAGCTACCTCAAGAGCCAACTGGCCGTTTACTCATTTTGGCCGACTATTTTTTTTCATTCACTTTATGAGGATTTGAAGTCGTGGGAATTGAACCCACGACTGTCGGATCGCAAGTCGGTACTTGTAACTTAATTATAATGCGCGCTTATTTAAATTTTTTTAGATGAATGAATTTCAAACTTTACTTCTGTAAAATGTTGATTTTTAAAATGACAACTAACTCATTCAAACTCCTCAAGTATAATTAAACATTTTTGTCTTTTGGAAAACATAAAAATTGTAGAAAAGTTGTTCGTTGTTGCAAAGATAAATTCGTATAGGCCCAGTACAGTCGATATTATTATTTTTCCTATTCATATAATATATAAACTACCCGATTATAAATTATGCACTAGTGGTTTGAGTATTATTGAGTACATCGTGACTACCATAAAATGACGTAAAAGTTGTGTTTGTACTGTGACTCAAGGGGAAAGTATCGTTACTATTCAAAGTACCAAAAGCAGACAGAATTTCGGTGGTTCGCTCCGGACTGTCTGTGATCATGTGCTCGCGTAACTGGCATTCGGATCTGCAAAAAGGATTATTTAATTTAACTACCTCTTTTTTTCATCGCTTTTCTTACCTTGTTGAATTATTTAATTCATTATTATGATGATTCGAAGGCAGTTGAATGGCAACTGGTGTTTGTTTTATTGCATAGATGTAAACACCAGTCATCGATAATGTGTACGATAGAAAATATAAGGCATGAAACTGAAAATAAATCTAAAGTTTAATAGTTGTTTTAATTAAAGACAAGTTTGTGCGGTTTTTCTTTAAACAAATTTTCATGAAATGACAATTGAGGATGTTGTTGCAAGATACAGACTTAGGGAGTTCAATTTTGTATTGCAGAAAAAAATTATGAATATTTTGGTACAAAATAGAAGCAGATCTTAGTTTAAATAGGAAAGTTATGCCAGATTTTCGACTTTCATCCCTTATTTGCAAAAACCAGAAATTTTGGCCACAGGATTCAGCAATGTGGCCATCAACAAGCAATGATGTGTTTCCACTTTAATTTAAAAAAATTTAAATTTGTCTCTTTGTTCAATTTCTGTTGAAATAATTTCAAAATAACTAGAAATAAAGCTTGGACGAAGATGATGCTGTAAATGATCCTACAAAACAGAAGTGGTTCAAAACATTGTCTTTGGGAGATTTCAGCTAAGAGAGTGACTCTCGAGAAGACCAGAAAATTACTGACAAGGATGTTACAGTCGTTGTGGTCGCAGATTTTAGTGCAACATCCTTAAGGTTTGCACCTTTTTGAGATAAGGAAGTACATTGTAAAAAATATTTATTGTTTATGGTTTACCGTCAAAAACCACACGAACTTATTTGTTTGTCTAATACTAACGACTTACTTTATAATTAAACAGAAGGATTCCTACAACCAATGTATAAAAGTTTCCTGAAAGTAAGGACAAATGTAAGGCTGTTGTTCCCATATTGAGTAGAAAAACTGAGGAAAAAGTACAAAACATGAATTGACATGCTGAAAACGATGAGAGTAGTGTACTAGAACTTCTCCAAGTTGATGTAATTAGAGTTTGCTTCTCGAGAATCAACCTAAAATAAATACAGCAATCAAACCATATTTGATATATATAGTTTCCAATAAATTTACATTTGTACACCACTTATAATGCTTCCAAATAGCCCTAACAATCCTAAATATTCAACAATATCAGTATTTTTTACTGAAAGTTCTTGCAGTACAGTCACAATTGCAAATAAAACTGCACCACCTAAACATAGCATATCACCGACTAACTGATTTTTACCTAAAAATTCAAACATTTATGTTACGTTTAAATTATTATCATTATTTTAATTTGCCATCAATTTTGGTGTCTTCAATGTTAGCCCAAACAAGACAGCCGACGCCAATTAGGCAAACAGAAACAGCAATTATATGAACCATGCGGTAGCGCACACCAAGCACAAGACAACTTAATGCCAATGCTACTGGAATAGCCACACAACCTAACAACTGAAAGCTTCATTTATATTAAATCTGAATTACAGGGTCATTTAAATGATTCTAGTCAATTATACGCATATTCAAATATAACGCTACTTATTGGTTTGAGTAAACCTGACCTGACCTGGCGAAAAGACCAGGACTCATTTTCAGGAGCCTGTTTTATAAAATGGAGTGGACATATAAATTCGTAAAAATGGGTAAAAGGGATAATTATTATAATAATTTACTGCAATTGACGACTATAGTAGTTCGCGAGTTGTTTGGAGACTCCAAACTAACGAGTCTAGCGTCTTTGTTTGGAGTTTCATCAGATGAGTCTCGTCAAATGTGCGCAAATTTAATCAGACAAAATTGGAGCGTATGCTCCAAACTCGCGACTCTTGCTTCTTTATTGAATATTTGAATTTTGATTTATTGAATTCATATTCGCGAAATTTTTTATCGTAATTTCTTACAAAAGCCCATTTGGATCCACTGTTCCACTCGGGCCGATTAATAAGTCGTTTTTATTTACTCAAGAAAAAAAATCCGGAAAGAGTTAATATGATATTACAAGTAATATAATTTTGGAGGCTTCAAAACTTGATCACTCAATTTTTTAAATCAAACATGCTGGACCAAAATTATAAATCTGCTTTTGGTCATTAAAATACTAGGAGTTTTAAATTAAGCAGATAGTCTTAACTGATTCATTGATTGGTAGGTTGTGACAAGTGATCATTAAAATAAAATTTCAGATAAATTGCGATCTGATTGGATGAATTTAAAAAATAGAGCAAATTGAGTAGTTCAGCGATTAATATTCAGTATATTTTTTTTACTAGCATGCTTTTGCAGTATAACTAATTGTCAAGCTTTTGAATATGACGTGCAATTGAGAAGACCCTGTATTTGAAAATAAAATATTCAATCCAACCTGAATGCTGGTCAGTGTAGTAAATTGATGTGCAGTGCTCATTAGCGTATTTGCTTGTACGTCAATTAAACATAATAAAAGATATCGCCAGCCTCTTGCTTTAATGATGGAGATCAACCCTTTTTCACCCCGTCGAAAAGCCAGCCAACTTGTGTATATGGCACATAAAAACATATAATGGGGAAACGATTGTCCTGTTGGCAACACAGTAGTTGCATTTGAGTTTATGTAATGAGCCAGCGTATTTATTGCACATAAAATAATCGACAAGATTTGGCCGAGTATGATGTTCTGCCACACTCGCCTACAAAGAAAACAAGTTTGTTATTTATTGGTTTTAGAATGAAACTTGATTGTATTTACCATTTTCCTAATTCTGAAATATTGTTTCCTATTTTATCACAAATACCCAAGGCATCGCCCATTATTTTCTCCCTGATTTCATATGCAAAAATTTATTTGAAAATTTACATCTGCAGTCACCAAAGGGCGGGGCACCCTATCAAACTACCCCATATTTATTTAAAAAAACCGCCTCAACGCGCCTGCGTTTTCTTGGAAAAAACCTGTGTTAGAGGGCGCTACCCTTAACATTTTCCAATACACAGGGTGATACTCTTTTTAAGATCAAATATTTGCTCGAAAACAAAAGAATTCAAATGTTTGCACTCACACATAGAAATACAAGAATATTGTTTTTCTATGCTTTGCAAGTTATTCATTTTAAATATTTGAATCAATTTTAATTTTAATAATTAGCTCTTTTATATACTTACGGAAAACTTCTAGACAACTTATTATACAACACATTTAATGAAAGATTGAAAGCTGTAGTTTTGATATTTTGAGTGTGAGATGTCCGCGAAAATTTTCTCGTTTATTGACAAATGCCATTTTTTTTAATTGACCTCCATGTAATTGACATTTATTATTTGGAGTTACCTATCAAATATAGTTGTTTTTATTAAGATTTTTTACTTTTTGTTAAGTTCTGTTACTTTTAGATGACAGTCGTCATTTTAAGTTGACATCGGCCACTTTTAGTTGACATTTAACATTTATAATCAATATATTTCAAAATTAGTTATAAAAAAAAAGTTATAATAAAATTGAGTTTTTAAAATATCAACTACAAACTAAATTTGAAACCAACCTAAGCGATAAAATTGAATTGTACTCTTAGACAAAATAATTTAATATAATATTTAAAATTACCATAATAATAATATAATATTTGAAGAAAATCTAAACCATATTAGTGCAAGAGCTCCATTAAGGTTCGAAAAGTTAAGTAAAAATTAACAATTAAGAATTGTAGCATATTTTTGTCATCGGACTAGTTGAAATTATATTCAAATTTATTAATAGATCTCAAACTTAAATCCTATTAAACCATAAAGGGTGTAAATATTACTAAAATAACTGATGCAAAATGGTAAGGAATGCTGGCATAAAGGAGTTGCAAACACAATCACAGGCAATTTTTTTGACAATGAAATTTTCACCACGATCCTCAGCTATTTAATATCCCGAATGCGAGTATTTCCCCGCAGTTGCACAGCCAAATGCCTACCGATTGAAAGAATCACAAAACATTCAAGCTCTTAGTGGGAATCAAACTCACGACTCACGCATTGCAAGTCGCTAACGTATCCCACTGCGTCACCTGAGCCGGCACTTAGGCCGGATTTTTTGATAAGAAAATTGACCCACTGCGTCACCCGAGCCGGCAATTAGCTGAATTTATTTAGATTTTTTACTGTTTGATAAGATCTGATAATCTTACCCCCGATTTCATAATGCAACTTAAAGTTCACTTTAGTAAAAGTGCGTTTAGAATGTGAATATGCACGCTTTATCTAGGAAAAGCTGTCACATTCTAACGTCACTTTTACTAAAAGAGACTTTAAATTGTATTATGAAATTGGGCGTTAGATGAAAGGTCACTTTTACTTGACATTTGTCACTTTTAGTTTCTATTTGTCATTTTTAGTTAGAAATTATCATTCATCAACATCTATCAAATTTAGTTATGTTCTTTAAAAAGATTTTTCCGATGTTTCAAACGTCTTTCAACAACTTTTGCTCTTTTACATTTTTTTTCTTTACCACTTAGACGGAAGCGATACCGATGTTCAAAATTCGGTCAAAATCGTCTGGCAACTTTCGAAGATTGTGTTGTTTCACCGATTTGGCCATTTTTGCATGTTTTATAAACATTTATCCAATAATTTGTCTTTGGTACAGTTGTTGACATCGAAAAGTGTTGAACGAAAATTGTTGCAGTGTGATATCCACTTTGAACCATAGGCGTATCATAAAATTGTGAATAAATTATTAAATTGTCAACACTAATTTACATGTTTTAATGAATTTTCGATCAATTCGTGATTGATAGCCAAAATCCACAACGGCATTCTTTTGCCAGAAACGGCATTAATAGCTGTGTTTGACTTGACCTAGGATAAGTAGTCAAATTTCGTGGCAAACAACAAACATCGCGATCGCGACCATGCGGTCTGGCGATTTCCAGGAACGAAATAACTGCCCTAAAATACCACGTTTTAATCCCCTATCAAATTTGCAATGCTATTTGATGATTAATTATGCATAACAATAAAGTAAAACTACTATTTCGTAGATTAAACTTAGAAAATCAAAGAATGGCTGGTTTGAAAGTTGAGCCTGATTAATCCTCGGATTAATCCTTCAAAAATACACTATAGGCACTACTCAGACACAAAAGTTAGTCTAAATTTGAGATTACATCTTTAAATGTCCTTAAATTTGCAATTAAAGCACTGTTTCAACAAAATTCAACGATTTTTGCAATCGGCACGTACGCCAGTTTACGTCAACGAAGTCATTGCATTCCTATTTTGAGTTTCATAGGTAAATTAGACTTAATTAATGGTGTATGTATTAAATTAGCGACTTTAAAGTGTTTTGTTGGTCCTTTAATTGTATTTCTGATGTTTTTTTGTAATAATTCATACCCAAAATTTATTAAAAAAAAAAGATTTCTTCGTACGCCCATGGAAATCGTAGAAAATTCTAGAACATTCGGCAGCAAAAACCGGTTTCGGCGCAAAACTATAAAAGGGAGTGCGCAGGGTTGCCGTCCGCCATTCGTTCTTCAGAAGTTGTGTGAGTTACATCTGTGCCAAAGGCAAGAAAACATCCAAGCATCAGTGCGCAACCGCCGCGCAGATGCGTGATCGACCCAAATAAAAAATGGCGTCGCAGTGATGGACGAAGCGGACCACGCCGGCTTCATCATCCTGTAAGTACAAAATTTTTCTAACGCATGCTGGCCCCATCTACCAGTCAAGTGGCAAACGAAACTAATTTCGAACTCTGCATTACCGACAGTGTGCAGCTACCGCCGTGACCAATGCTGTCAATTTTCACGATCAACAACAAATAAACTACAACGAAAATAGTATCATTTTGCAACTCATTACGCGACGAATATTCAAACAAGTTCGAAAAGTGATGCTATAAAATGGTAGAACCAATATTTGACTATCAATTTCGATTGATTTTAATCGGCGACAGCACAGTGGGCAAGAGTTCGCTACTGAAGTATTTTACAGATGGCAGATTCGCAGAGGTAAACCACGAAATGCGTGAATCGTTTTCCAATTCAGCTAACCTAACAATCTGTTGCAGCTGTCTGATCCGACTGTGGGAGTTGACTTTTTCGCACGACTGATTGAAGTGAAAGACGGCACGCGCATCAAACTGCAACTGTGGGACACCGCCGGCCAAGAGCGATTTCGATCTATCACCAAATCGTACTATCGAAATTCGGTCGGTGCCCTGCTAGTCTACGACATTTGCAATCGGGCGAGCTTCGAACACATACCGATCTGGATGTCGGAGGCGCGAAGGCACATCGAACCGCATCGGCCCGTCTTCGCCCTCGTCGGTTGCAAAATCGATCTGGTCAACAATGGGGGCATGCGGGAGGTGTCGAAGGAGGAGGCGAAAGTGTTTGCCGATCAGCACGGTTTGTTCCACGTCGAGACATCGGCCAAGAGTGGCATGAACGTGGAGGAGGCTTTTCGGTCCGTCACACAGGAAGTGTACAATCGAATACAGACTGGAGAATATAAGGTTGAAGATGGTTGGGATGGCATCAAAACTGGCTTTGCCAGGCCGAATGGTTTGGACCTTAGTCTAATTGAAGCGGAACCAGCCAAATCATCGTGTTGTTAGGTAGATTTTTTTCACTTTATTATTTATATGTAAAGTTATTATTCAGTCAATGTTGCGGTTATGTAAATAAGTTTGAGTTGTACTGAACGGATTCGGTTAAATTAATTTTAATGAAATGAATATGTGTATATATTTGAAATTTTGAAGACAATTTTTATCGTAAATTGAAGATAAATATAAACGGCAGCTCAAATTTATCTACTAAGCGTAGATGCATACTAATAGATGAAACATTTGGTAACATTTTCACAAATAATATTTTATTGACTAAATTTGAACCAAATTCATTCACGAAGATCCGGTTGTACATTCAAGCCAACCATAGACTGAATTGTACAACCGGACCTTAGTGCATGAATTTGCTCAACCATAATTGAATTTTTGATTGACCTTTTGCTCAATATTAACCCTATGTTGCACCTTGAATGTACAACTGAGCCTTATAGTCAAAGAGGTTTATTAACGGTTGATAAAGTGAGCGAAGGGTCGAACAAAAATATAACTATTTCGAGTTACACCACTAGATATTAGAAAATGCCAATGAAATTTTTAACAAATGCTTATTTCATTTGGCAAAATCAATTCGAACATCGTACACTTAATAATAGTGTATGCAGTCAAATAATATGTTGGCTTTGCTACTTGGTATGATAAAATTTCTTTGTTGAGAGACAAGTCTCAATATTTAGTTCAGAATGGTATTTAAAAATAAATGAGGCTAATTAGAAGCAGGCGGTGTTGGAAAGGGAACTTATATATCGAAAGTAACGTTGACGATCCGTATTTCCGGGCTTTGCTCAACTATGTAGTATATTAGACAACCACAATAAGATATTTTCTAATATGTAATTTACGGTAATCCACGTAATGTTTAGTGGCTTAATTGCCGTTGGATAACGCAATTCGAATAATTTCATCTGAATCACCACTAACCGGCCGCCCCGTGATTATTACTCGGGTGGTTCATCCTCTCAACAGCTGGTTGTACCGAAACTTATTGCTGCTAGCGTGTTTACTGCCATACATATGCGATTTGTATGTGCGTGGGTATGAGAAATTGGAAGGTTTGGGGAAGCACGTTTAAAGTTTCATAAAACCGATGGTGGCATGTGCGATTTAGGTGTGCCCTTAATTAATTCAAATGCACAAAGCTTGTGGCAAAAGCTGCCTATGTTTCCAAAATTATCCCAAGATTCAAAACTTTGGCGAGTAATATTCAATTTTTATTCCTGCCCGCTTTTATTGGTAACTTCAGTTTCATATTGCATTTTCTTGAACAAGATGATTGTGTTGCTGCTTCAGTTGACGCTGGAGAGAACTGCTGCAAATATTAGCATGCAATTATCCGATTCCATTACGTTAGGATAGTATTCTAATAAAAGATCAATTGCATTTATGAAGAGATTAGATTTGCATTTTCGTGGTGGTGGAGGGTATGAATTGGGCGACAAGTAATGCTTTTTCGTGTCTAGTTTTGCCAAAGATAAAACAAGTACATACTACAAACTTTGTTCGCTTCCCCATTCGGGTTGTGGAGTTTACTCTGAATATTTTTAGTGTGATCAATTCACATAATTCAGCAAAAATTCAAGAAGTGGATCCAGTGGGAATGCACACTTGTATGCGGATCCTTTTTAACCTCATTGGTAAGCAGATCGTATCCTGGATCCAACCAATTGAACGCCCCCCATATTTAAGTTGCGGTTCCATCATCCAACTGGAATCTGATGACAGTTGTAACAAACATAGATAAAGTTTGATAATCTTTGCCACATCCTCTTTTCTAAACTCGATCCAAGACGAAACAGTATTAACCAATAGATGTTTCCTATGCTAACTCGTAGTTTTCCATCTGTGATCATAAACATGATTCTTGCTTACGTTTGTAATGGTGATGATGTAATCACCAGAAGAACAGCATACAAGTAGATGGCCCTATAGTAGTTCACAATCGTTAATGTGCTGCATGCTCGCCGGAAATTTCCTGAACCAACAACGATGAGATGCTGGTGGGGAAGTGCAGTTACAACATTTTTCGATTATATCCAAAGTTAATACTAACTAAAGACGGCCCGCTACATGAGATTAGTAATTTGGAAGAAATTCTTCGTCAATTGATGGAGATATCACAGGAAGGCCTTACATGTGGTTAAAATGTGCGTTTAAAGTTAAGAACAATACCGTTGTTCAAAATTCAATAACTGGTGTTTAAAATAGTTTGAGCGTAAACGCGGTTTTGCTCTTCTTTTTCCGCGAGAACCAAACCCATTTATTTGTAACAAGCAGAAGTTTTCTCATCGCTTGAAGGGATCAATGGGTGTCTGCAATAGAACTTGAGGGGTGGTTTCACGCTTATCTCAGACTATCGTAACCTTGAAGCTCTCAAATCTTAAAAACAACCTGATTTAGGTTAGGCTTTTTTTGATACTGATTGTGAAACAATGATTGTGCGAATTTTGGAAACTACTTCGCGACTATTGTGTTTTGAGGTTAACACAATAACGGTGTTCAAAATTCAATATAGTCAAACCGTTTTCGTTCTGAGCTGTGTGTTCCCAGCTGATTGCGCCTGCACCAAATCAATTGAAGGCCACGTAAAAATTTTACCAGTAGCGTAGAATATCTTCCAAGCAGCAGCGACACGCCAATACAAATATAAAAGATTATATTCATACGACGGCACTGAACGACAACAAGACGAAAGACATACGTGCATGTAACTTCTTTGTCATTCATATTGATTGTATTCATAAAATCTGTGAAGTCATGTCGCAGCGCTGGCAGACATATGTTCCTGTTATTGTTAGCATATGCTGTAATGCGATGGCACGGCGTAGCAATAAAAAAGTACGTCTAGCGTTAGCATATACTGTAATGCGCTGGCACAGCGTAGCAATAAAAAAGTACGTCGAGCGCATTCGATATCAGGGACCAGAATGCAAGCAAGTTTACTATAACTGGTGTTTAAAAGCAAAACATATTTTATTGTGGATGTCTTACATATTACATAGAGTGGTACATACGCATCGTCATATACGCTGTTACATATGACAAATTTTAAAAATGATAACTGCAAACCGAAAAGAAAGTTAATATTTTATCGTACGATTCAAAATGTTTTTCAAAAAAATCTGTTTTCTTTAAGGGAAATTAAAAAACCTTATGTTTAAAAAAAAAACCTTATGTTTGTCGTATGATTAAAAATAACATGTTAGCATAATTAGTCCTAATAAATACAGCTTATTAAATTATAAATACGCTGTTGCATATGACAAATTTTATAAAAAGATAACTGCGAACTACTTGTATATAGGTTTTTTTTATCGCCACTAACTGCTTATAATTAGCCTATGCTTCTAATTCCCAAACTATACACAAACGACCTGATCAACGTTTTATATCATTTACTCTAATAATAATTAAAAGATTAATTAGACAACGAATTAAGAGCAAAAAATAGGTTTTTTGTACTAATCGAACACATTCGCCGATCACCCGAGCGTCAGAACGATGGCTGCAAACTAAAAAAAAAAAAAAAATTGTTGAAAAATAATAGGTTTTCTTTGAGGTCGATTTTTTTTTTAAAAGGTTGGTTGTGCAAAAATGTACTTACGCCTAGTTTCACGTTTTTACTATGGGTTTAATAAGTTTCGGTCCTACTGTTTGAATGTGATGTGTGTTGTGCAGAACTGTTTAAAAAAAAACGGGTCAAAACTTATTACTCCGATATTAGTTTCCAAAATTGGCTCAATCATAGGCCTGTCCAAGGTTACCGTATTATTTTTGTCAATTTACTTAAGTAAACATGGCAAAATACTGTCAATTGATTTTTTTTAAACCAAAATCTTGGTAAATGGAACAACTCATCTAAATGCATCCGCACACGTTAAAATACTTGCTGCAATAGCAAGTATTTAGAATTGTTCTATTTACCAAGATTTTTATGTAAGAAAATCAGTTGACTCTTGCTTAGTTTGTAAACTGACAAAAAGAATACGGCACACATCGACGAGTAAAGTCATTGGTAGAAGACCAGCAGCGGTACGAGCAGACACTCAAGCTAAACTGTTTTAGATCCCCCTATATTTCTCTTACATTACGATTTCAGCATACATTATTTAGAATGTACGAAATATTTTAGCTTGAGTGCTAAATTCTACCAGTGTCTTTTTCTCACAGACGTAACTTTGGACAGGCCTACTGTTTCGCAATCAGTATCAAAAAAAGCCCAACCTAAATCAGGTTGTTTTGTAAGACTTGAGAGTTTCAAGGTTACGATAGTCTGAGACAAGCGTGAAACCACCCCTTAAAGTTTACTGCAGAAACCCATTGACCCCTTCAGGCGATGAGAAAACTTCTGCGAGTTCCAAATAAATGGGTTTGGTTCTCGCGGAAAAAGAAGAGCAAAACCGCGTTTTCGCTCAAACGGTTTTAAACACCAGTTATTGAATTTTGAACAACGGTATTGTTCTTAACTTTAAACGCACATTTTAACCACATGTAACGCCTTCCTGTGATATCTCCATCAATTGACGAAGAATTTCTTCCAAATCGCTAATCTCATGTAGCGGGCCGTCTTTAGTTAGTATTAACTTTGGATATAATCGAAAAATGTTGTTACTGCAGTTCCCCACCAGCATCTCATCGTTGTTGGTTTAGGAAATTTCCGGCGAGCATGCAGCACATTAACGATTGTGAACTACTATAGGGCCATCTACTTGTATGCTGTTCTTCTGGTGATTACATCATCACCATTACAAACGTAAGCAAGAATCATGTTTATGATCACAGATGGAAAACTACGAGTTAGCATAGGAAACATCTATTGGTTAATACTGTTTCGTCTTCGATCGAGTTTAGAAAAGAGGATGTGGCAAGGATTATCAAACTTTATCTATGTTTGTTACAACTGTCATCAGATTCCAGTTGGATGATGGAACCGCAACTTAAATATGGGGGGCGTTCAATTGGTTGGATCCAGGATACGATCTGCTTACCAATGAGGTTAAAAAGGATCCGCATACAAGTGTGCATTCCCACTGGATCCACTTCTTGAATTTTTGCTGAATTATGTGAATTGATCTCACTAAAAATGTTCAGAGTAAACTCCACAACTCGAATGGGGAAGCGCACAAAGTTTGTAGTATGTACTTGTTTTATCTTTGGCAAAACTAGACACGAAAAAGCATTACTCGTCGCCCAATTCATACCCTCCACTATCTTGAAAATGCAAAGCTTTTCTTTTCTTAAATGCAATTGATCTTTTATCAGAATACTTTCCTAATATAATGGAATCGGATAATTGCATGATAATATTTGCGGCAGTTGTCTCCAGCGCCACCTGAAGCAGCAATACAATCATCTTGTTCAAGAAAATGCAATATGAAACTGAAGTTACCAATAAAAGCCGGCAGGAATAAAAATTAAATATTACTCGCCAAAGTTTTGAATCTTGGGATAATTTTGAAACATAGGCAGCTTTTGCCACAAGCTTTGTGCCTTTGAATTAATTAAGGGCACACCTAAATCGCACATGCCACCATCGGTTTTATGAAAGTTTAAACGTGCTTCCCCAAACCTTCCACTTTCACATAACCACGCACAAACAAATCGCATTCGTACGGCAGCAGACAGACTAACTGCGATAACTTTCGGTACAACCAGGTGTTGCGAGGATGAACCACCCGACTAACAATCACGGGGCGGCCGGTTAGTGGTGATTCAGATGGAATTATTGGAATTGCGTTTTCTAAAAGTATTTAAACAACTAAAGATTGCATGAACTACGTATAACAAAGTATTTGATTGTGATTATCTAATATAATATATATGGGTACCCCCAAGAATATATATTTTCCTGAACAGCGCATTTTTAAATACGGCTCTGAATATATCATCCACTGAGATAATATCAGGTAGCAAAATAAACATATTTGACTGGATAATATACCACTTCAGTCTTTGGATTTGATTAGGCAAGACTATTCGTCAATTTTAACCATTGTTCTCCTTTAGAAGTTTTACCAACTTTTGGCGATATTACGCCAATTTGTATTACTGTTATAAAAAAACAGAAATATTTATTTTCATGGCTAAGGCGCTTGATTAGAAACAGATCTGGTATTTGAATCTTAAAACTCAATATTTTTTCATTTAAATTCTTTATTGGTATGCATCTATTCTTTAGAAATGAATTTGAACTAACATTTAGTTCAATTTAGTGTTAATTTTGTTACGTAAAAAGCTGCCCTAAATGTGGAGAGTTCATGTAAAATTACAAGCTTATTGCTCATTACGAACTTTTATAATAGATGAAAAATAGATGTTTTCTATTTTTATAATAGATGTTTTCTTTATGGGCTAATTTGAGTGATTTTTTTTGTTTTTTTTTTATATAAAAATAACTACTAATTTATTGATAGGAATTAAAAGGGACATGGTTGCTGGTGCACTTTAGCACCCACCTATTTGGACATGTTCTCACAGATTTTAATAAATGTGATACTTTTGCTCTATTCTATCAATATGTAAACTAATATTAGTTGCTATCTAGTCTTGGAATGTTTAGAGTTGTTTGAATTTGTGTAGAAGATATGAAAAATCCAAAACACTTATATCTTTTTGTATTGTATTATATGAAATAATTACAAAATTAAACTCTGTATAAAATAAATGAAATAAAATTTATAACTTATATACATAAAACCTTTGTTGTTCATCTTCTTATCATATTTATTTTAACACCATTTTCAGCATTTAATATCTAATGATTTACATTCACCGAGTTCGTGGTGGTAAGGAAATTTTTAACAGTGATATCACAACTTTTCGAGAGATATTTTGCAACTTATGCTAATCATTAGTGATCCGCAAAATATCCCGCTTGCTTAACAATGGTCCAAGATAATTGTGATCATGTTAGGCATCCATGCATTTGGCTATTAGAAGATTTATATTAAAAATTTGTTTTCAATGCCAATCCCGAAATGCAGTCGATGTGTTTATGGAAGATTTTTGAAGATGAAGATTCTTATTAGGCGATAACGTGCTTTTATTTTATAGGTCGATGTCATTGGTGTTAAGCACCACATGATGACATGTATAAATGCAATAATCACTAAAATTTTAGTTTATTATTGCTAATAAATTAAATTATTATAATTACGTTTTATAATGATTTTTAATAGCGCAACACGATCCAGCCAATTTAATAGCGACAATTGACATATGATTGGAAAGGTAGGTGCAATAAAAACATTTAGTATTTTTTTATGAAATTTAAATCATCGAATGCGAATGATACCATACAAGTATACGTTCTCGATTCCTTCCGTGATCCCATTACACTAGAGAGTTGTATATTGATTCAATTATTTATATACGTATTACTGAAATGACTTGTATTTCAAATGTCCTTATCTATGGGTGCTGTTTTTTCTTATAAAAACTAATTAGCGAACTAATTAGATTGGAAACATTTATAGATTTTAATTATTTTAAGTAAAATATAAATAACATGAACTACTTTTAGAACTGTACCAATTAAATTAAGTTTGGAATAATAAATAAAATAAATGACAAATCCGGCACCGAACATTTTATTAACAAATAGGGGGGCTTCCTAAGTGAGGCTCATTGCTGGCAAATGTCTGTTCGGCCTATTAGAAGCTCAAATACGTTGCATAACTGGTGTTTGGTCAGTGGTCAGTTTGGGGGCACCTACTGCTGGAGGGCCCTACCAAAGGAAACTTCCTCAGTTGTAGACCTTCCAGGTTTTTCTAGTGAAACTTGTCAAAGCATCTTTCTATTTCGGTTTTAACCGCATTGCGGGGAATCCCACAGGTTAGTTCAGGTCCAATCAGTCTTGATTCGGAGATTTAAAGAAACATAATAGAGTGAAATAATTTAAGTTTATTTAAAAATAAAGTTACAACTACCATGCAGATACAATCATTATCATTTAATAATCATTACACCCAACAATTCATATTATTTACATTAAAATTAAATTATACGAGTAAAAATTTAGACTGGATATGGGTAGAATGATGGTATGGCTCTTTGGTAGTCCGTGTTGTACATTTGAGCTCTGACGAAGGATTCCAAATCTGTTGGTTTTGGATGCACTGAAGCATTGTCTACAAAAAAAAAACCGAAAAAAAAACAATTATCAACAAGTCGAAAAACATCAAGAAAAAATTCTACCTTGTTTGTAAGCATATTCAATAACCCGGGTGGCGATTTTAACCGAACATTCAGTGATGGCTGATAGTGGAGGATAAATGGAACCCTTTGCAAGATCTTGTTCGGTAACTAGGTTCGACAAACATTCGGCAGCAATCAGGAAGATGTCATCTCCAATGTTACGAATTCCAGCGCACACTGCAGCCAAACCAACTCCAGGGAAAATGTAAGAGTTGTTGCCTTGTCCAGGATAGTGAGTTTTACCATTGAGAGTAACTGGGTCGAACGGACTACCACTAGCAAATATGGCAGTACCCTTCAAAAGAAATTGAGTTATTAGTATAAGTAAGTCAAAATTTCAATCATCCACAAACTTACATTAGTATGAGTGTATGCATCCAAAGCAGTGCATTCGGCTTTACTAGTTGGATTACTAAGAGCAAAAATAACTGGTCTTTCGTTGTTCTTTGCCATTTCTTTGAGAATTTCAGTGGTGAAAGCACCACCAATTGCAGCAGCACCAATTAGAATTGATGGTTTAATTGTCTTAACCACCTCTGTCAAAGTCTTAACTGGCGCATGTTCATGAGCATAATGCTCTTTGTGCCCGGAAATACCACCTTCTGGTCGATTCTTCACAATCAATCCCTTCGAATCAACCATCCAGATCCTGGATCTGGCTTGTTTTTCAGGAGTGCCTTCAGCAACCATAGCCATACAGCAGAGCTCAGCAATACCTAAATTCGCCTCACCGGCACCTTGGAATACAATCACATTATCGGAAAGCTTCTTCTTGGTAATGCGCAATGAAGTTAATAATCCAGCCACTGCTACACTAGCTGTGCCTTGGATGTCATCATTGAAAGTACAGTAATTATTCCTGTACTTATCCAACAAACGGAAAGCATTCGAATTGCCGAAGTCTTCAAATTGGATCAAAGTGCTTTGGCCGAATCTTTGCACAACAGCTTTCATGAACTCTTCAATTAAATCGTCGTAGTCTTGTCCACGGACTCTGTTTTGTCTCAATCCAATGTACAATGGATCATCCAACATGGTTTGATTGTTGGTACCAACATCAATAGTGATTGGTAAGCATTGATGAGGTTTAATACCGGCTAAAGCAGTGTATAGCGACAATTTGCCGACTGGAATGCCCATACCGCAAATACCGAGATCACCTAGACCCAAAATTCTTTCGCCATCGGTAACGACAATTACTCGAACATCAGTTTCAGGCCAATTTTTCATAATTTCGTATACATGGCCTTTGTCGTGAATGGTGATGAAAAGACCTCTAGGTCTTCTATAAACTAAGCTGAACTTCTGACAAGCCAAACCCACAGTCGGGGTGTAGACTAAGGGCATAATTTCCGATACATAATCACGCACTAGGCGGTAAAACAGTTTTTCATTACGGTCCTGTTAGAATTAAAATAATTATGCATTGTATTTAAATAAAATCAATCATCTTACTAGTAGTCCTATTAAATATATGTATTTATCAAGTTCATCTGTAAGTCTATCAAGGCACATCTTGCAATGTTGCACTTGTTCTTCTTGGCTCTTAATTCGAGGCGGTAACAATCCATGAATACCAAGAGCTTGACGCTCTTCCAAAGTGAATGCAAGTCCCTTTAAAAAAATACGGAAATAATGATAATTACGTCAATCCAATAATTTAGTTGGTAAAGTTAAGATAAGCCATGCCATTTCGATTACATTTTGACTGGGGAACATTAAAGGTTGTTTTGAGGACGAAGATTGAAAAAAACGGTTTAACCTTTATACACCAAAAGTTTAATTAATGTAACGATAACAGATTTGTTTTTATTTCAGTTTCCTCCACAATAACTCTTTTCACCTTGTCGTTCGTATGCTGTGATCTTTGGAAAAAAACTTACGTTTCCATAGTCGGCATCGAGAATGTCAAGGAATTATTTATTATGCTATTTTTATCGGGGTTTTATTATTTAAACGTAAATATTCAATCAGCTGATTTTGCAAAAATCGACAATATCGTGCAAAATTTTCCAACGGTGTTGACTCCAAGGTAATATTTATGTCAGCATCCTTATTGGAATCATTAATTAACGATTTAAACTTAAAAATGTGTGGGTATGGAAAAATACGAAATCGGTAGCAACTGACCTTATTCTGGAAATTTACAAGAAAACTATACCTACTGTTTTCGATAAATCAATCAAAAATCACCTTTCACTTAGATAATAGTTGAAGTCAGATGCTGTAACATTGATCTCGAAAACTAATAATGAGAATAAATACAAGGGCAGTGAAAGTAGATGTTACGTGTCGTTATTTTATAACAACTTTTGTGAAACAATAAAATCTGATATATTAGTGCAAATTACAATTAGAAGAAAGTTGCTAACGAATGTTTTTACAATTAGCTATATTTTCAAACTGCAGCTGCTTTTTTTTAACGGTAGACATGAAACCAGTCCAATGTACAAAGTGCAAAAGAATTTTAGAAATATGTAATTACTAATTACCATATCGTTTAACAATAACGTTAAACAGTCGTCAAAGGTCAACGTCAAAGGAATTCTTTTAGTGCAAAGGTTTATTATTGTCTGAATATTTTTCTTACATTATTCAGTCAATATAATTAATATAAATTGTTTTTTTTAACAATAATACGGATTATGGTATAAATGATTTAGCCTTCCTCTAGTCAATTGTTTAATGAAGATACCAAATTACAAAATATGACCTTGCTCTGATTTTTCATTATCAAATTCCAAGAGTCATTTATTTATTATTTTTAATCTATTTATATATATATATATATATATATATATATATATTTACGGGACTAGCCCAAGTTACATAGACAAATTATAGTACATTTACATTAGATACAAGTATAGTATACGATAGATCTAATAGATATTGTAAAAACAAAAGTACATAGCACGACAAGAGACACACAAACAACAGTCAAAACAGACCAGACAGAAAAATAATTTAACACATAAAACATCGACTTATTATAGACACGGTGATTGAAAATATCGCTTGAGGGACTGAAGTGTAGTGTTGAACAAATCGATTTTAGTGCCGTTACATATTCTTTGAATTCTATTTAATGCACTATTCGCTTGCACATTTGACCTACATGGTTCTATAAAGAAGGTATGAGCTGATCTTAGGGATCTCGGCGGCACATAGAACAATAACAACTCGAGTAATTCAGAGCAGTCAATGCTATTATTTATCAATTTATGCACTAGTATGACATCCGCCCGCTCCCGTCGATGTGACAAGGTAGTCAAATCAACCAGCTGATGTAATAGCTTGTAATCGTCAGTCACAACGTGGCTTTTGACTGCATAGTATCGCAAAAATCTGCGCTGCACTCGCTCAAGCTTTTTGATATGAACTTCATAAAAAGGGGACCAAACAATAGAGGCGTATTCGAGATTCGGACGAACTAGGGAAACATACAGGTTTTTTATTGCAACTAGACTAGTAAAATCCCGTGTATGTCTCTTAATAAAACCTAATAGCTTAAGAGACTTAGAACAAGCAGCTTCAATGTGTTTATTGAAAGTTAGAGTGCATTCAAAGATCACACCCAGGTCTTTAATGAATTTAACACTGTCCAATTTCTGATTGTTTATGCTGTATGATACATCAGAAGATATTCCAACTTTCTTTCTTCTCTGGAAACTAATATGCTTACATTTCTCCAAATTGAGGGTCATTTTGTTGGTGCGACACCACTCATGTACATGGTCAAGATCTTTTTGGAGTAGCATATTAGTCACCGTTGAAGATGTAGCCAAGAATATCTTTATATCATCAGCAAACAACAAGATGTTGCTATACTCAATCACTGAATTAATGTCATTTAGGAACAGATTGAACAGTAGGGGACCCAAATGAGATCCCTGAGGGACACCCGATGTAACGTTAATTTCATATGAACGAAAATTTTTTATTCGTACAACTTGTCTACGATTAACCAAAAAAGATTGAAGCCACTTGAGTAAGTTCCCCTTGAACCCAATAGTGTTAAGCTTTTCTAGTAAAATGTTGAGTGGAACGGTATCAAACGCCTTTGAAAAATCCGTGTAGACAGAATCAACCCGATAACCTTTGGCTAATGCCTTGGAAATATAGTTTTCGTATACCAATAAGTTTGTGACTGTAGATCTGCCCTTACAGAAGCCGTGCTGAGTCCTGCGTATCACCCCATCGAGGATACTCGACAAAGTTGATGTAACTAGTGATTCCAATATTTTAGGGATAGTAGACAATATAGAAATGGGTCTATAATTTCTGATATTTGTTCTGTCACCTGATTTGAAAACCGGTGTAACAAAAGACGTTTTCCATTTGCTTGGTAAGCACCCTGAGCTTAATGATAAGTTAAACAATAACCATAGGGGTCTGGAGAAAGCAAAAGAACATTCACGTAAAAGCAACGGCGGAATACCGTCGGGCCCACTACTTTTAGACATCTTCAATCCATTCAACTTACCTAGTACATCCCCAATGGATAGGCGCAAATCAGACACATTGCTAGTGCATACGTCCTCAAGATGAGTACTTGACCCAGTAGTATGACGAACATATACTGATTCAAAATACTCTGCAAACAGGTTAGCAATAGCGAGTCCCTCAGTAGCAATGTTATCATCGAGAGACAAGCTAGAAGGAATCACATTATCTTTTCTCAATCTGTTAACATGCTTCCAGAAGTAACTCGGATCAACATTTATAGAAGATTCGGCGTTTTGAATATACTCATTATAAGATTGTTTAGCTAGTGTTTTGCATAGGGATCTCAATCGCCGAAAAACATTGTAGTCGCTGTCTAATCCAGAGTTCCTATACGTCTTATGTGCCTCACGCTTAAGATAGATATTACTTTTAAGTGACTTATTGAACCATATTGGAAAAGTACTGTTGTTACGAATAGTGATTTTGGGAACTGCAATATCGATAATTTCAAAAAGGACGTTGTAAAAAAGATTTGTACACTCTTCAATACTATCATATAAGAATAGTGTATCCCAGTTTATATGAATCATATTATAACTGATGATTTCAAAATTTGCTTTTTTGAAGTTGTAGCAACACTCATTTGTATCTAAAGAGTCAGGGAATTGATCAATGACAACAGTTGCATAAAGCGGAGGGTGATGTACATCGACAGGTAACAGATGATCGCGACACAAAACCACCGCACTATCGGTACAATTTGTAAACACTAAGTCAAGCAGCACGTTATTACTATTTGTTGTATCATTCAGTTGAAATAAGTTGAGCAATGTGAATGTGTCGATCAGTGAAGTGGCATTCGCTGGGTAGTTGTTTGGAGTAATCCCCATTTCGTCATAATCGATATTTTTGCCGGACATTCCTCGCCACATTTGTGTTGTCTTTGACTTTTCTCCTTCCTCAAAAATACATTGATAATGTGACCTACTCTGATATGACTCACTATTATGAATTTGCTTATTTAATAATCATTTTTATATATTATCAATAAAAAAATATAATAAATTATGTTATTATAATTTTGAAATATTATTAGTCATAAAAAATCTAGATTAAGTGTTAATTTTAGTGAAAGGACTATTCTAACCCATTAGTAATAAATTAGATAAATCTAGAATTTATTTGCAAAATTTAATTTTATTACCTTCAGGTGATAATTTTCTATTATTTTTAATATCGAAAAATAATTGTGAAGGTGCGGTTTGCTTTATTATTGTTATAACATTAATTTGATAATTATAGTTTGTGCAAAAAAAAGGTAGCGGTCACATCATCAATTTTTCAATCTAATTCGGACGATCGTACGTAGGGCTACGCTTTACAAGTGCATGACTATATGCTTGGATACAGTGAAACGTATGACGGTTTGATGACATTGATGACGCGACCGCCACCTTTTTGTGCACAAACTATAGATATTTCCAATATCTTGATAAGTATACGAGCAAAAACGTTTGATAAAAAGGATTAATGAATGAATATATTACAAATTTTTTAAATGCAATATAATAATAGATTCTCGATTCTTAAACAATTACATCATGATTGGGATTTTCCAGAAACAATTTTGAATTCAATTCGAAAGAATTTTATAAGGCGAGTTTTTTTAGATACAAATAAAATAGAACAGCTTTCTTGTTATTATTTAATATTGATCGTTTGACGTAAGACAATTTTGCAGTAGGGTTGATAATGCCACGTTTTTATATTTCCAATTATTGCAATTACGTAAAATTATTTTGTAATTAAATATTTACACTTAGTTACGTCTGCAACAATTAGAAAGTTTATTTTTCTTTCTTTTCAATTTTATGGCAAAATTTCAAACTAATTTGATGACTAAGTATAATAGACGCTTTAATTGCATATTTAGTAAATTAATTTTTAATGACGCTAGGAATATTGTGCGAAAAGCAAAACGAAGGAAATGATGCACTCCCAAATTATATTGTTACAACAAACAATTATATTGTTATTATTATTGAGTTACGTAAGCGTTCAAATAAATTAGGATTTACCTAAAAATATAATGAACTTTAGATTTCTATGATGTAATAATAATCATTCATTATAATAATAAGCATATATTTGAAATAGAAAAAGCTACAAGCAAAATGCAAACAAGAATTAAAAATAAGCGTAAATTCATATTTAATTTACAGTCATGCAAAATAATCATAATTATTATGTATACATTTATTTTTTGTAGCGTAGAAAAAACGTATACGTGTGCTTAAGATTTTTTGCTATAAATTTGATTCGCTAATTATACAATGATTAACTAAATACCCGTCCATCTATATCGGCTAAATTATCTGGAATTGGAATTTTATTATGGAATGGTGTTAACGTCCACCAACAATCGCTCATGTTATAAATTTTACACCAAACGAATAGGAATATCTTTTAATATTTCGTTAATAAAAAATGTGTTATACGAATATTCTGTGCATTTAAAATTTTCCGAAGCTACTAGAATATTTATTCAATATCAAACAGCTGCGTCGCGACGCCTGTAAGACGGCGCAATCAAAACATGACAACGTACAAACATGTTTTTAGGTTATTCAAATTATAGGCTTCCCTTAATTTATTATAAATTATGATAATATTAATTGTATGATTGTTTTAAATAAACTGCTAGTCACGATTGTAAATTTAATATCGTATGCAAGTTTAATGTTTCGATTTATCTACGCTTAAGTGATTATTTAACACTCAAATATTATTTAAAATATTTACAAAATAATTCTTACCTTGTTCAAGTTGGGGTTGCGAATTTTGTCCAAACCACTGGAAGTGCTCGGGGTGACATTATCCCCATTACCCCACAACCCAAGTCGGTCTCGTTCAAAGCTGGCCATCGTATGATCGGTTTTGTTACTGCTCGTTGCTGCACTGTTGCAAATTGCACCGTTTGTTTGGCTCTCGCTGTAAGTCGAACAACGAAATAATAAATTTTATATATATCTCTATACGTTCATATATAGAAACTAATGCACATTATGTAGTTAGGTGTTGTGGTAATATACCACTAACAAACGCTTGCGCACTGTCAGATGAACAATCAGCTGACGACGCTATGCACCAGGGCGTCGATCATAGAAATGTGTTTGAAAATTTGAAATTCAATATCTGACGAATTTTGCAACATTGTGGAATAATTATGTGTGGAAAAAAACAATGAAAAATACTATTTTAATTTTTTATTGTTTGTTTGCTGTACAACCAATTATCAAGAATAATATCTCGTATTTAAGTCAAAGCAAATATAGGTATATCTGGATATTTCTCGTATCTATTTAACGATTATTAAAAATGTGTAATAATAAAAAAATAGGATTGCTAATTTGTCATTGCTTTAGTCATTTATTTACTTAAAATGCTATCAATCCAAAAAAAATCTAATATGAAAACGCCAAATCATCACATATAAATAAAAAAAATTAAATCAAATTTTATCAATTGCCAACATTAATATATAGGCATTATTTTAATTCAAATATCGGAAATAAAAAAAAAAACGTTAATTTAACAATCTGCTTATTTTGTTATCTATCTATTCAAATTTTATTTACATCCGTAAAATTCCTATATTCTATAAATATATGCTAACGTAGCAATTGACTTAACTACTTTAAGCAATTATAATTTTAAAACTTTATTTATTTATTAATGAAAATAAAATATGCGATACGCAATAGGTATTAACTAATAGAACTATTGAGTATTTTGAAATTCATTTGTTATATTCAGATTACCTTTTTCATATCGATTATACCATAATAATACGTAAAAAATGAATTCGTTATTTAAAAGTTTGGTTCTTTTCAAATCTCTAAAATACTTATATTTGCCAAAACACCATAATATTTATATTAAAATAATATAAATGCAATTTTAAAATAGGATATAAAAATTCCATACAAATTTCATTTTTTGACTCGGAAGGGGTTGAAAGTTCTAATTTAAAGTGTCATGACGTCACACTTTGAGAACGCCTTAGCCCACTAGTATTTGACATTGCATAAAAAATCATCTACTACTATTGGAGGATTGTTATTTAAAATGCGCTTACCTGACTGTTTTATTATGACGTAGTTTTCTCACTAAATTGCTTCTAATTTGTAGTCTATTAATTAAGAGTTGTTATTTTTTTTTTCCAAAATGCCTTAATCAAATTGTAGTTTAAGTCTAATTATTAGCATTATTATTTTTTAATTAAATTAAATTTTAGAATTTTTTGTTAGAGCAATTTTCTTTTTAATACCAACAGCCAGAGCAATTTAATCAGGATTAAAAATTTCTATAAAATAAAAAATAAATAAAAATAACATTTTGTTCAAGTTACATTTTTATGAAAATGTGAATGAAAAATTTCTTGTTGTGGTTGTAGAATGGAGGAAAAACGAAAAGATTTTTTACGTATAATTAAAATTTTGCCTATGTTAGACCCTTTCCACACACTGTATAATATTTCTTAAAAACTACTTAGTAATTTTCAATTTAAATGATGTAATTGAAATAGTTGTAACCTTGATTTCACGTTAACAAAAAAATGATTAATTACAATATTACAACAGCTGAGTTCATTTCTATTATTTCAAAGAATTTCTGATGTATTGTCAGTATAAATCTGTACAGAAATTATTTGGCATTGACAAATTGGAATACGACAATAACCGCAAATGAAGGAAATTAATTAATTATATTATTGCACAAATCTATTCTATTGTTTCAGTTTCATCCGAAAAAAACAACAAATTTTCAAAAAGTATTAAGTACAAAGAATTCAAAGGAAGAGAGGTAAAACATCCTTTCCTGTTAGGACCGGATCCTCTTTACCAATAGGTATCCGGTAAAAAATAAGGTAACTAATAAGTTTCGAAAAATAGAAGCACAATTCCTGATAAGAAACTAAATATTTTACTGCACCAAATATTTTTCTTCAATAAATTTTAAAATCAAAAATTTTGTTAAAAGTGCATGTTTGTTTTTTCCCAATAAATTAGTTTGTTGTTGTAAATTGCACTATAGCTGTAGTGCACTACAGATACAGATAACTTATGCAATCATGCAGTTATTGAAAATTAATATGATATTAATAAAATATGATTATCGACTTACTTTTTTGATTTTCCTACAAAATTGGAAAAATAATCAAACACCATACTACTCATTTTGTTAAGTTTATTATGACGCTGCCCACTGAATACACGGCAGTTAAAATAAACTTTCAAATTAGAGATCATTCTATTTATACCAAAATTTATAATGCTCTTTGGGTACAGCGCACTCTTTCTGCTGACCGATAATACAAATGATAAACAAATTATTGATATCAAAATTATTTGTTATTTCAGTGTGTATGGAAAATCATGCATTCGTCTATGCCAAAAAAATTAAAAAGTCAACAATATGCATGCAATTTACGTAAAATAATTGATAATATTTGAAAGTCTCTCTAACAATCAAATCAACTTAATTAATTTTTCTAATTAATAAGTATATCAAATCTATTTCGGGGTACCAGTATAAAAATATTTTACGCCGAAACTGGAAATGAAAGTCATCCAATGGGTGTTAATAATTTGTGTTGCAGTTTCAATTAAATGCATATTTACGATTTTTACATTTCAACCTTGAATTTTCAAATAGAGGTCATATTTTCCTTCATCATTACGATCACGTTTCATTGTAAATAAATAATATCAGTCACTTACATATTTCGTATATTTTATTGTTGCATTTAATAGGCCAAGAATACGATATAAGATAAGCACTTTACTAGATCAAATCGCAAAAAAATAGCATAAAATGATTCTACCTTTACCGTCGAGTTTACCGTTTAGTGACCATTCTCTATAATTGTTGTAAAAGGTTTCGTTATTTATTGTTACTATTTGAATTGAATGGTTTTTGTATATGTTCCATTTCAGAGTGATTGATTTTTTGAGATATCACATTATTTAAAAAAATAATAAAATAATACTACTTACCGTTTCGTCCTGTTCCTATGAACCACAGTTTCCCCAAAATCCTCACAGCATAACTTTGCAACACTGGCTGTAATTCCCATTATAGCTTCTCCGGGTTTGAAGTAGTTATTGAACACGGTTACTGACTAATTAGTTTCGTTAAAATTACTTCATAAATTTTAAAAGAGAACCGAATTGCAACGCCTTTCAAGGTTCTCTGTACCTATCTATATAGCACAAACACAAAATCAACCATCGATCTTTAACTTACTTTTTTTGTAATGTAATTTCTCAGGTGTAAATTGTAGAACTATTAGAGCAGCTCTGAATATCATATAGCAATTAAATAAAAAAAGAAAAGTTTATGTTTCAACAGAATATTCATTTAATATTGAGTTTATAATCTAATCATATAGTTCCCGCTTGAGGAACAATTTTGTTATGTAAAAAGTAACTTGACTATTTCCAATATGTTTATTACAGCTATTGATTTTTTTGTACAATTGCTTGAGCTAGATTTTCTTCAGGATATATTAATTAGATCCAGCTTATTTATATTCTGACGTACAAATTAACGTTTTAATAATTGATACAGTTCATGATAGTTTCCATTTCTATGTTTTTATAGTACATAGTACTTAATTATTTTTCTATTTGTGTTTCCTATTTCTTTTTTTTTCAAATTGATGTAACAACTAGAATTCCTACATTTTAGATATTGATTTGTATATAAAAAATATAGAAAATGTTATAGAGCACTCTTATTAAATATGTATTATCTACTAGCTCGTCTTATATTAGTATCATATTACGAATAGTATCTATACAGGTATATTTATTATTTAACCCAAAAAATATAACGATATGGTTAGAATCGTTTAAAATAAAAAACTTAAAAAGTAGGCCAGATGATTGTCAGTGGAGCCTTAAAAAAATGTCATAAACGAAGTAATGCAAATAAAGCTTATGGTGGTGGAAAACCAAAATCTACAACAGCCAGAGAAGATCGAGCGAGAGATCGAGTGGTAACAACTGCAAAAAGAAATTATTCCATGACTGCTTCCAAATGAATAATGTTACTAGTGTGATTGATACTCCAGAGTCTCCAGAATTCAAGGAAGGCTTTCGAAACATGGATTAAGAGCAAGAAGCCCGCAAAGACTAGGGTGTAAATCACGTCAATTGGAGATTGAACGATTGAGCCAATGCTGTTCTTGCTAAATCAAAATTCTCTACTCCACTCAGATGGACAAATTTTAAGAGGGTTCACACCCAATTAAAATTCATCCATCTGAGGTTGAGAAAATTCATCTTCTCAATGTATGGTTTGGCCAGTGCGCTGTCCGGATTGCAATCCTATTTAGCATGTAGAATAAGAGTCCTCCATGCCAGGGAAGAACAGTTGAAACACTCTCTCTGCCGCAAGAATTCATAAGCCATCCTGACTTTCAGTATCCTAAGAAAGGTAGGTCGTTGCGGATGTATTTCAAATATTACTTGTAAAATTCAAATGTTACTTTATGATATTCTAGTGAATAAGCGTGTATACGCTTACCCTCTAGAACTGCAGCCACCTGGTGGTAATTATTTATATTAACAACTTAAATTTCACACAATATTTGTTTTACAAGTGTATTTTTAATTATAAATTCTTCTTTCCATTGTATGATTGTAACAATTTTACCAAATGATCAAAAATATGTATTTTGTTTTACGATGATACATGTAAAATCAATTGCTAAATTATTATTGTTTATATCAATTTGTAAACATTACTCTTTTCAGCAGTTGTAGAAAAACACACTGTTTACAATTATATGTAAAGCAAACACTCAAAAGTACAAAAGTTACAAATTCACTACTGACAACTGTCGGTGGTCGCCATCTGTTGGTTACCTATAAAACTTTACTAATATGTGCCATCTATAGGATGTAACTTGTAGCTCATGTTTCTTTTTCTAGTCATTTACAAATGCACGTGACACTAGTTTTGAGCCTAGCATGTAGATGTCACAACTGGCCGACACATTTCAAGTATTTCGAACTAAAGCTGCGTGAGAGAACATCGCAGAGCACAAAATGCAGATAGAAACGTAAAAAGCAGATCAATTAGTGGCGCAGTCGCATCATCCATTTACCTATATTGTCGTGCTATTTGATTGTGGGAGTTTCAGCTAAAGATCAGCTGTCGCAGCTTACCGCTGCAGGATCTAAAAATGTTCGCTCTTGTTCCCCGGTCTCTAATGTGAGTTGTATTATTAGTATTTTTCTCATATGTGTTAAATTGCTTTCAATGTATTATTGATTTTTCAAATTTTCACGATTCAAATCCAAAATGTGTGTGCAGTGGGTAAGTGGCGGTATTATTTATTTTGGTGGATCAATAATACGTACGATATTCCACAAAGCGTGCTAATCTAGCAAAATAAACATTCACGTGTGAGAATTGCAAAATTCAAAATACGTTTTTGTTTGCCTTAGATGTCTACGGTAAAAATGTACCAAGATAAATATTTCACTTTGTTGTAATTCGTTGGTGACTTAACTGAACGTCAGCTGACTTAAATAGTTAATATTTATCAGACGGATTATTTTAAATAACTGTACATTGAAGTTTATTTTATAACAATGCAACATCTTGGTTTTGTACTTAAGGAAAGGTAGAAAAGGTTCTTACTTCCAACGGAAATTTCCGTTGGGAATTTATGATAATGGCAATGTAAAGGGTTGCCGGTATAATTTGTATGGTCAAAATTTGAATGGAACCCGTTATTTTCATTTGGTGTTTTCGTACTCGCCTAATTGATTTCAACTTGTTCGTTCAGTTTAAAATGTACAATATACACATATTATAATTAGAGCCTATAACAAATAACACAACCTTGGTGGCTTTCATGGTACTCACTCGACTTTTATAGATTGACACGCAAAAGTGTGCTTATTATTCAATATTGAAAACTTCCCGTTTATATTTCGTTTTTATTATTATAAATTGTGCTAAAATGATGTTAATTTTTGTTTTTAAAATAGAATGACAGTTTCCAAACACTGCCAACATTCAGTTTGTGTTTAGACAGCAGCTTTTGTTGTTTTATAGCTGTTTAAAAATAACCTGATGTAAAGTATCCTGAAAACTAATATTTTTTTATTTGATAGGCAAAGTTCATGTGTTGAATAATCATAACACCTAGAACCGCATGTCCTTTAATAGATTTGAAATCTGGTGAAGAGCCAAGTATGACCGCAACTATTTCTAAGTTAGTATGATATAATCTGAATGAGCTACGAGCGAATAAAATCATCAACTCGAGCGTTAGCCGACACTCGACAATACAAGGTGTTTTACTTTTAGCTTGATTTGATTTGATAAGATCGGTTTAATTTTCAGAAAAACTTAAAATCGCTTAAAATCAACGATAATTTTAATTCATTTTCAATGCCATTGCAATTATCTAAATTACACGGGTTTTAATTGAACAAATAATAATAACAATGCTAAGTTATCTTATAAATAAAATATTTTTGTATAAATTGAGCTATAAATCATCTACTTACACGAAATTAATCGTTTTTGTATTAGTAACGTGACTGAAGTAATGTAATAATATGAAGTAAAGTTTATTTGAAAACTAGCCACTCTAGATAATGAGTTAGAAAAATAAATAGAACAAAAGATTTCGATTTTCATGTCAAGGAGGACACAAAATACTACGCCAAAAACATTTTATGTTCTACCCCTTAACCCCCAGCTCTCTTTACTATTAATTTTAAATGGCAGCTCCCGATGCACTTCCGCGTTCACTTCCTTGTGACACATCAATGTAAAGCACATACAAATTCTGATACTATACTTTAATAGTAAAAGAATTAAAATTAATCTGTTTGTTATTCAAGGCCTAGTTGAGCAAAAGTTCTTTTACTGTAATGATTTTTATCGAATTCGAAATAATTTTAAAAGGTCCGCCAGTTTTTTATAAATAAAAAAAACTTTAAGTCAAGTTGAAATTTGTATGAAAATTCAATTACCGTAGGCGAAAGGAACCTTATTGTTTTCAACAATATACTCGGAATAAAAGCGAAACTTTTGTAAGAGGGTGGGAAGTCAAAAAAAAAAAGTTCTAGAGTCTTTAATATTGCTTGTAGAGTCAAGAGTCAAAACTCTTTCACCATAATGTTCTACTCTATTGTAAAATACGTAGGTACTGCAAAAACAAAAAAATAAAACAACAAAAAATTATGTTTTCAAATAAAGTTTGAAAATTAACTTTTGAAAATTAACTTTTCAAATTTTCTACCATGCAAAGAGGCGATGCACTGAAGATCGAAGGATTACGAGAAGGATTACTTATTTTTTATTTTAATTACTGCACCATACATCGAAAATAAAATACGAGCACATCTACTTACAGCTATATGACAAAAAATATGGATACAAAAAATGTGGATACCTTTTAATTCTTTAATAATATTAATATTTTTTTTTCTGAGACAAAATACATTTAGAAATATTTCTAAATGTCTCGCTAAATGTGCTAACTTGTTGACATAAACCTTTTCCTGGAGATAAGCTCAAAGAAAGTAGTCTGCGGCTGTAAAATCGGGTGAATGTGAAGGCCAGCAAATTGCTTATTAAGCATTCGCTAAAAATATGCCATACTTTGCCCATGTATTGTCAACATCAGGTCTCAAAAAGTTTTTGATCAATTTCTGATTCTGATACCGTTTTCCATTAACTGAGACCACTACACCTTCGTTTTCAAAAAATACGTTTTAATGACATTAATGACTTTTTGAGGTAATCCCACATAATGAATTATGCGACCTTGTACAAACTATTAAAATTGTTTAGGAAATTCATCCAAATTGATCCATTGGATATTTTGAAGATCTGTTTAAGGGGTTTTTGGCATTTCTATATAAAATATCTTCAATATTCGCTTCAATATCAATCTAAAAATTTCCATTCTTTACTTAGTCGTTTTGAGTTTCCTGAGAAGTTTCCATATGTTCAAATCAACACATGTTGAACCAATTATAATATTAGCACATGTTTTTCTAGGAATCTTCTTCCAAGAAATTTTAGAGAATCTTCTATTTATAATATTATATTTCGATTCCAGAGGCGGACTTTCTTCGAGGTCTGGTCTAATTGGACAAAAAGCTGTTCTAACTGAATCCCTCAAAGCACTCAAAAATGAAGACACGATTAAACGTGACTATCATGAAGTGGTTGGTGACGTTCTCACACCATCACAAGTTATGGGAATTGATCATCTGAGGGATCCCAGACTTAACAAGGTAGGAATGTATGTAATTTTTTTTTCTATTTTTTGATTCCAAGTTTTTAATTTTGAATAAACTCTCTGATTTGTTTTAAAATGTTCACTATATGCGTATCTATATGTTTACATGTGCTTGTTTACTTTTTTCTAACTAATTACAACTTTAGTTTCTGAGAACCTTAATGGTGCTTCATATGAAATTACATGATATCACATGATTTTTTTTTAGTTTTATATGGTATTTACAATTCTATTACTTTTCTATATTTATTATTTGTATTAATGTACTTTTATATTTTATGGTTTAATTTGGAATTATGTACATGGTTTTCTTTCGAAGTTTACTAACATGTATTGTCTATTTTTTACGAGATTTTTTAACAATACCTAAATATTTATTAAACTGTTTAAATATGTATAGGAAATAAATTTGCATAGTAATTTTTTTTCACTGAATTTATTTATGAATTATGCCAGGGGCGGTGAATTAAATATCAACGAGTTTTTCTTCCGGTTTCAGAAATAGATTTTTTGTTTACTAATTAAAATTTTGGTTTGATACATATTTTATTCGAAATTCAACTGATCCAATAATATTTCACACCTGACATTGAAAAATGTAAAACATACAATGGAAAATTAATGAAGCTTAATTCTTCATTAAAACTTCTTTTAACAGATGAAAATAAATTCGCTAGTATGTTAATTAATAGATAACGTAAATTTACGTTTACCACCACTTTCTTACAAGGTCTATTTTTTTTTTCATCTAGGGCTTAGGTTTTACGTTGGAAGAACGACAGGCTTTAGGTATCCATGGTTTGCAACCTGCTAGGTACAAAAGCCAAGAGGAGCAATTGGAATTGTGTAGAATATCAATTGAACGTTACCAAGAAGATCTAAACAAATATTTGTACCTGACTGAGTTGCACGATCGTAATGAAAAACTCTTCTTCCGCTTGTTATCGGAAAACATTGAACATCTAATGCCTATTGTTTATACTCCAACAGTCGGATTGGCATGTCAAAAGTTTGGTCTTATCTACAGACGGCCAAGAGGTTTGTTCATCACTATCAATGATATTGGTCATTGCTACGATGTCTTGAAAAACTGGTAAGTAACGAAGATTGTTAAGACTACTCAAATTTGAGGAATGTTTTGTTGCAGGCCTGAACCAAACGTGAAAGCAATCGTAGTGACAGATGGTGAACGTATTTTAGGATTGGGTGATTTGGGTGCTTGCGGAATGGGCATTCCAGTAGGGAAATTAGCTTTGTACACTGCCTTGGCCGGAATTAAACCACACGAATGTCTCCCAATTGTCCTTGATGTGGGCACCAACAATCAGCAGCTCTTGGAAGATCCACTTTATGTTGGTTTGCGTCAGAAACGTGTCACAGGAAAATTATATGATGACTTCGTGGATGAATTCATGGAAGGTGTCGTGAAACGTTATGGTCAAAATACTTTGATCCAATTTGAAGATTTTGGCAATCACAATGCGTTCCGTTTCCTGGATAAATACCGAGGACAATTTTGTACATTCAATGACGATATTCAAGGAACTGCTAGTGTGGCGGTTTCTGGTTTATTGGCTTCCAAGCGAGTAACTGGAAAGAATGTATCTGAACATAAGTTCTTATTCCTTGGCGCTGGAGAGGCTGCTATTGGTATTGCCGATTTGTGTGTGAAGGCAATGGAAGCTGAAGGTTTAAGCACTGACGACGCCAGAAGTAAGATTTGGATGGTTGATATTGATGGCTTGTTAGCTAAGGATAGACCTGAGGGTAATTTGGAAGGACACAAGAAATTCTATGCTAAGGATCACGCGCCTGTTAAGGACTTTGCGGCTGTTGTCAATGAAGTTAAGCCATCAGTTATGATCGGTAAGTTTTAGAATTGGTTTATTTATTATGAATCATTTATCTTACAAATTATTTATCTATTTAAATATATTACGTAGATATTTCGAGTTTGCGCAGCAGTTTTGTGCGGCATTTAAACATGCGCACAGGTGCTTTTTACTATCAAGCGAATGAAATGAGGCTACAAAAAAGTTAAAAAAATTTAGGAATTGCGCAGTAGCTTTTCCTGACATTTAGGCATGCGCATGGAGGTTTTTCGGTTTCAGAGGCACCCAACAAGTCTCAGTTCTTGCATTTACTTTTTTGAAACTTAATTAGCAGGTCGCTGGCTAGCAAGTTAAATCTAACTTAGAACGGGATAATGATCTAACTTTAAATAAATCGATCATTTGTCAATAATGTGCTCCAAATTAAAATTAGTTTTTGATTAAAGTATTTATTGTTTAGGCGCTTCTGCGGCTGGTGGTGCATTTACCCCAGCAATATTGAAGGCAATGGGAACGTTCAATGAGAAACCAATCATCTTTGCTCTGAGTAACCCAACGAGTAAAGCTGAATGTACCGCTGAACAAGCCTACACCAACACTGATGTAATGAATTAATTAACTTGTGATTAACCGAAATTTGGATAACAATATTTGTAGGGTCGTTGTATTTTCGCTAGTGGTTCTCCATTTGGACCAGTAACATTGAACGACAAAACTTACTACCCAGGTCAGGGAAATAATGCCTACATCTTCCCTGGTGTGGCATTGGGTGTGTTGTTGGCAGGCATTCATCACATTAAGGAAGAATTGTTCTTGATTGCTGCCAATTGTGTTGCTGATAATGTAACCGATGATGATCTGGCTAAGGGCGGTCTTTATCCGCCTCTGAAAGTAATTCGAGAGTGTTCCATTCAGATCGCCTGCAGGATTTTGGATCATGCTTATAAAGAACGTAAGTGCACCGAAGATAAATACGATTCGGTAAATTAATTGAGTTTTTATTTGTGGTGAAGGCATTGCATCAGTGTATCCAGAACCGAAAGACAAGCGCGCTTACGTTGAATCACTGCAATATAACTACAATTATGAACCATCTCTGCCGCAGTTGTGGCCCTGGCCTAAGGCACCTTACATCAAGACGAGACCGATGGAGCCAACTAAATTAAAAGCATAATTTATTGAATATAAAAATAATTAATATCTGATGGAAAACTAATGAAAGTTATATGCTGACAGTGATAAAGAAAATTGTATTACTATTAATACATTTTAGGTAATTATAAATTAGAAGTTAACTTATTTGCATAGTTGTATGCAGGCAGCTTTTATGTTTTATTTTGTAAAATACTATTTTGTGCCATATTGTAAAATACGCATTCACTTGTACTTAATTTAATCGATTAATACGATTATTATTGATTTTATTGATAAGTTTTGTTAATAAATTTAGAACACTGTCATGCATTGAATTTTTTTTTTAAAATTATATTTCGTATAATACATTTTATATCAACATTGAAAAAGACAAACGTAAAGCAATAAATGTATTAATTATTGTTATATTAGTTTCAACAGTATTGTGTTCTGGTCAATAAGGTATCTACTGATTCTGTTAAATGTTATTGTAAAGCTAGTTTAATAATAAATGTTGTTACTCTGTTTCTTATTTATTATTTTGTTACAAATACAAGAATAAATAAATGATTGTTGTGTTAGTTCATTTTCACCTGTTGTCGATGCATAAGCCCTTTCTTATAAGTATACTATAGTTACAAAATTTTTTGGAAATGTAGTTTCGCAGTACAGTACGCTCTCGTTCATTGGGAACTAGAACTATCACCTGTTTCCTCGATTGCCTCAGTTATTGAGTACTACAAGAATCAATGGGGCATCTGCGAATTTTATACATACAAAAAACATCAAATCCGTTGATGGAAAGTGGATTATTAAATAATAGGACCACACAAACGACTTTTTAAATATTGTCCATACAAATTATGGAGTCCCGGCTTGAAACCGCCACGAAGGCGCCATCTAGTATCAAACGGTTATCTAGAGCTAAAAGGGAGCATGTGGCTTGTTATTGTTTTGAATCGTGTTATATCACGATTTGTTGGCGCTTTAGTCGAACTTCGTTCCTTATTCTGTGGTTACATTCAAAAATTTGTGTTACTTTAAGCCACAGATAAGTGTCTAAGCTAAGAATCTAACCTATGCTTACAGTTTTCTTTATTATTTTATTTCTCCTAAGACAAATCTTGTGTCTGCCACTAGACGCTGAAAATTTGGTTGCACAGTCAATAGACCTATTATAAGTAACAGGTCGATAGGAATTGTTACTCCTAAGTCCTTAGGAGCTATTACTATTCCTATACTATTCTTATTCTTATTCCCATTCCTTTTTTTTACAACTACAACAGTAAGTAGGTATTCTTGAACTTGTTTCCAAGTATTAATGAATTTGATTTTTGAAAAGACGTAAACGCTGCAAAAAAAACTAAACATTTGAATAAGGGTTCATTTTTATTAAAGAATGAACGGTCAAAATTGGACAAATCTTGATAATTTGTGGAGCATATTTCTCAGACACTGATTAAAATATGTTATCGATATTTTGCATCTTTATTGTAAATATATTGGGAAAGCATCAAAGCGAATGGGAGAACATGAACTGAAAGCGCATCCCTACAAATCCTTTTTATCCCAGTTGAGTTGTCCTTAGAAATGTCTGGTAGAAATGTTACTCCTAAGCTACCATTTCAATTGAAAAAAAGCAAAAATAGGCAACCAGCAATACATCTCCTAATAATTCGTTTCTGGCTTAGCCACTCATCATTGTCCTAGCGAAATCACTAATGTTGCCTTTTCGATTTACCGTTAGTTAGTGTGGCTTACTTACGTAGTGAGCGAACAGAGGGCGCAATTTTTAATACAAATTTATTTAAAATTATATTACTAGTAATTAATTAATTATTCTATATAAAAATTAATAAAACTTCAACGTTTTATAATCTCTGAAGAGTAAAATACAAAAGTTAAATGATGAATATCTTCGAAATATTTAAAAGCAATCAAGTTGGTAAGGTTATCAACAAATCTATTGCGGTAACCGGAAACGCCATGAATATTTCGATCAGCTCTTGGCTATTAAAACAAAAAGATTTAGCAACAGTTGCAGTTGATGTATTTTTTTCCCACTTCTCCATAAAAAATCAAAAATATTTTTAAATATGTTTATTTGGTCGAACTTGTAGATTTAGTAAAAAGTTTGCGTTTTTTTTTTGTATTGGAAGTCTATCAAGGTGTTAATTCCATCTAACTCCGTTTAGTTCTCAAAATCGATATCGCGTGTCTTTTTTTGTGAAATAGTTTGATACCTCTTCATGTGGGGAGTGCGCGCTTTTCTTCTCAGTCCGATTTTGTAAGAGTTCGTTTTTTACACCCTGAGGTGTTCTAATTGGAACGGGTATTTTCAAAATGTTGCGTTGCTGAGTCTGGGATCTTTTAATCATTATCAATGCATCTGCACCCTTTTGTTCTGAATCAGCCAGATTGTTTTTGAGGTTTTTGTTTATTTTAATCGTTATTGATAATGTTTACAATAAAATTGAATAGTTCGAAATCAGATTCAGTAAATTTTTCAAGCATGTCAAAATGATCCAGATTTTGGAACAGTTTAAATGTGGATGGTACACCAAGTTCTTGAAGACGATCAAACATTTGTTTGGATAGCTTTTTGAATGCTGGACTATCGTGTTCAACGGTAATAACATAAAACATAGTTGTGTTATTCGATTTAATGTTTTGATGATAAATGCTGACTTTTTTGGCTGTGGTTTCGTCTAATTTTAATGAAATATTATACAATGTGTCAACGAGTGGCACTAAATTGTAAACACCGGCTAAGAGAAAAATACCCTTAATTAGTTTTTGATCTCCTGTTGATAGACTGGTAATGTATTCATTGAAAAGCCATAAAACCAAATCAGCACCAGCAGAGTGACCAGCAAAATAAATAGATCTGCAAATAAGTTTTTATTGAAGAATAATTTGCATAATGTTCAATTATAAATTCTTTTTACCTTGATTGTGATTCTTTTGCATATTTCAGACATTGCGCGAATGCAACTTGAATATTTTTTATGATCTCTTCTAATGAAACTTTTGGGCACAGTTCGTATCCAATACAAATTGATTTGATGCCGCTTTTATACAAATTATCCACAATACAGCTTTGGTACTATGCGTTATAATTGGCTCCTGCCAATATCCGCCATGAACAAACACAAACACAGGTGCATCTGCAATAAATGCCTATAAATCACATTCAATTTGAATTATGGTGGATTATTACTTACCATCTTTCAAGTCGGTGCCAAAAATATCATATTTTTCTCGTGGACCACTACCGTAAGAAATGTCTAAAGTGCACGGTATATTGTCTCTACTTATTTGGCTTTCTAAAAATCAATCAATGAAATTTAACTTACTAGATGAAATATTTAATAATATTACTGCTTTGCAGATATTCGATATGCTTCTGCACTATGACACTTCCAGACATTCTTCTCGACCATCTACTTGGTGAGTAAAAAATATCCAACTCAGTTAAATCGTTCATTCTAAATTAAACTGATATATTTGAATAGTTTAATTCTTACTGACTATATGGTGGTAGACTAATCAGAAAACCTTATAAGTAAGATTATCTATATCAAGTGATGGTGAAAGAATTGTGGGAGGGATAATTGGTGCACACATTATTATACTAATCGAAAGAGTGTTGATAAGCTTTATATAAATAGACTTTTATACCTGCAGAGTATTTTAAATTTAATTTTAGTTTTAACGGAAAAAAAGAAAATATTTAACCAAATGGAAATTTACAATGAGTAGTCTGTGGTATTGTTTCACGCAAGGTTAAAAAAATGTATTTAAGGATTTGATTAAGAAAAGAAATGAAGTGTTTATGCTAATTTGCATTATGTGGAATGACGTTAATGACGGTTCGCAGACCGTCATTTTTAAATTAATTATTCTTTATCTATAAATAAATAGATAAAAATACAAATAAGGCTAGAAGTCTCTTCACCGGTTCAGCAGTAAAAAGCAAGATACTTCCATCCTTATCCTATCCTTATCCTACAACTTTACTTAAAGAAAATTGACCTTTTACTCTTGTATGGATGAAAGGTTGAATAAATATACAAAGAAATAATATGCAATGATGGCAGCGATCGATTTATGATCACTGATCAGAATTTGGAAAGATTTTGGGGAAATTTTTCAGTTTATTTGAAAATGTCCCGTAATATGAAAAATTTCAACTAGAAACCAAATTTGAAATAAATCTGAGCAATGTTAGCTTGGAAACACTTTGGAGGCTCGTTTTTCTTTCTTTTTGTCTTTATTCCAAAATGAATATTTGGAGGCGAGATTCTATATGACTTTTACCTATTCTAGATTTAGTTGATTGGAAATTTGTTGAGCAAATAAAACATATGCAGTAAGCAAATTTCATTTACGGTGATGAATAATAAATTTATTGTGATTGTCTATACTCTATAGCAGGCTCGACAAATTCGGGAATAATGTAATTATTTAATGCACTACGAAATCTAAATTTCTGAATTGTTCAAATGAGTTAATTGAATTCAAATACAAATAATCATATTCATACAAGTGTATTTATCGGTTGATTGAAAATAAATGCACAATGAATTTTTGAATCTAACTATCTATTAAACCCATTAATTCAATTCAATTAAAGTTTATTTATCTATTAAATTATGAACATTTACCGTGGGTGTTGCTAATTTACTATTTTTTTTTTTACTTTATCTATGAGTATGTAGTTGCTTTGTGTATTACTTACATGAATGATCAATTTAGTTTTAGATCGATATTATGTACAATGGGGCTGCCTACTCAATTTTTTGTATTGCATTTTATGATACAATATAAAAAATCCGATACGAATACAATTTATTGCGTTTTTTTTGAGGGGCTTGAAAGGGGTTGAAATATCAAGTTTAAGGTAATATGACGTCACAATTTGAGAACGTCATGGACTACTATCGGACATAAGGTGTTTGATATTGGATAAATACTGGTTCTAATTATGAAGTAGTATATTCTCACTTAATTGCTTGAAATTTGAATTTGATTAAGAAGGGTTGCTGAAATATTTTCGTAATAATTTTTAGTCCTTTATTTGTTCTATCAATTATTTATCGAATTTCCAATTTTTAATATAGATTGTTATAAGTTTTTTTTACAAAATCAAATAAGATATTTGAGGAATAAATTTAAAATTTCCAAACTGCTTTGAAAAGTGTAGAAAATAAAATAATTGAACTATAAAATGATTCCTGAGATATAACTGCAATGCAATGACAATCTGGACTTTAGCTGCATTTATTTGATCCACTTTCTCTACTCCTATTCATATTTCCATTCGGAATAGTAAAATACAGTTTATTCCATTTGGATTCTGCTACAATACAATTTCGTTACATGCTTCCTCAATAAACGTCACAAAAATCAATAGTATTACAGACTTTGTAGTACTATTTGAAATTTACATAATACGGTAACATTATCATAATACTATACTAAAGCATACAACGACTTTTGTATAGTCATATAGAATAAGGTAGAAAATAAATTTATTGGGAGTAATTAAATTAAAAAGGGGTAAATACCTATTTTGTATTCGTTTATTCACACAGAAATACTTTATAATATTATCTGATGGTATCACAGAATAAAGTTCAATTAACATTCAATTTAAACCACATTCAAATGAATGAAATACAATACAATATATTCTTCTATGTAAAATTGAGTGTAAACTGGACTAACACAATAAATAATTAGTAAACCTATACAGATCCACAAGTGAGAAGCGTTACATTGATAGTTCAGTACGCGTGACAGAGAGCACATGCTTTATACTGTTGTCAAAAAAGAGACGGCGGTTTTTTCCTCAAAAACCGTGAAACGCTCTGTGTCTTTCAGGATCTTCTAAATTCTAAACACATACGCGCTACCTCAGTCATTTTTTACTCGAACTGAGATGTCAATGGAACGCTTCTCACCTGTCGATCTGTATATATAAATATGTGTATATATATATATAAGAGAGAGAAAGGCATAATAGATGAAAGATGGCCGAGACTTTTGATAAATTTTCTTTAAAAGATATGATAAAGATATTTTTACCAGGCAAAAACCCGTTGTCCCGAACTCGGCGTTCTCTTTAGAAAATACAGTAATATATTTTTATATAATTTTTAACATTAACAACAAGTACACTTTTTTGTTTTTTTTCCAACTGAAATATCAAAGCTCAATGTACCTATACATCCAAGTCCACGGATTCACTTTACAAGAAGAAAAAATGACTATTTTTCACGTGTGCAATTTTTTATCCATTTGAGACGCAATCAAAATGCGTGATCTTCGTCGTCTGCTATTACAATAACACAATTAGTTTTCTACGGTTTTGATAAATTACGCTCTTTTTTTCGATTTTTTTCAAAAAAATTGTAACTGTTAAAGTTATTTATATTCAATTTTTTTACTGTAGTACAATAGAATATTTTTGAATTTTCAAATTTTATAATTTGAAAACTTTGTATTGTAGCTCAGGGTAAAATAATTATATTCAAAATAATCTAACTCATTAAAAACAAAGTTAGAATAGATTTTGGCTTTTACAGAACGCATAGCCCCTTCAGTAGGTACGAGTATCAGTAGGTATTGATCTTGAAGTAAAATTCAATATTCTAAGAAGAAGTTCTGAAAAAGGTCAAGACTTTGACTTCAAGATTTGACAAACAAAAATATCGCCACTACACTTCAAGAAATATGGACCAATGTCTCCATTTAGAAGAAGTCAAACAAGAATTGTTGCCGTGGGAGATTGAACATTGATCATTACTAGATTACCATGTAGGTCCTTTTTAGTAGTATTTTCAAAACCGAGAAAAAAGTTATTGCGCGGTTTTAGACTACAAAAAAAGAACTACCATAATACCTTTAAGATAAATAGCTTTTTTCGTAAATTAAAGAATGTTTTGTTTCCTATTGTAAAGTCAATCAGTGCACATATTGTATATGAAAGATTACTATGTACTATAAGGTAAAAAATAGGAAGGTGGAAATAAATTTGTTACAATTTCATAGCAGTGCGCATTGGTATTTTTATTTCACAACCCCCAAGAATTTACGACGTATATTTTATTTTATGAACTATTGATATATTTTTGCACAACATTTTTTTATACTCTTTTATGGGTTTCAATTATAAATGATACAATAAAAGAAATTTTTGTTGCATACACATACGTTTACTGCAATTACCATAAAATTTATAAAATACATTCTCTGATTTAATATTAGTTTCAACTTTTTGTTTATACAATAAGTTTATAAATTATATATTCTCTCTTGACCATCTCCGTATTATTTTCTGTTTTATAAATAGTATACAGTGTGATCAAAATAATAAACAAACATTAGACAAGTTTCACATTTATGGTTTAGCAGATAATTGTTTTACTTTTGGTGGAGGCACCGGCGAGCTGGTGGCACTCCTGGACACCCTTGGTTGCTCTGGCACAGTCAATTTGGAATCGGCAGATTTCCATGTTGGTGAAGGCTGACTAGCGACGCAGCTGTGGTCAGGATTTGCGTTACGACTCAGTGCGTGAATTGGAATGCGATATATTCGTAATGGTCGAATTTCCGGTGAAGCTGTAACAATCACTCAAGTGCACAAATAAAATAATATTCATGAACTGATCTAATACGCAACAAATACATTATAAAATACATAAATCCGTACAAGATAGAATTTGTAGATGTTTTTTGGAAACACTTTTGATAACACATACATCTTTTCGTTTTGAGATCTTACGAACCCAAAAATTAAATATAAACCACGGTTTAGAATTTTGCTATAAGTTTTTAATTCAAATTGCCACCTAATTTAAGATGGTCCAGATTGGGAGGCTGCTGCTGCTTCGCCAAACTGTTTTTTTGTAAAGAAAATTGTGATGTAGATATTGAAAAAAATTCGTAACAATTTAGTCCAAATGAATCGAGTTCAACTTCTTATTTTATCAAAATTTACGTGAATAAGTCATATCGTACTTAAGATAACCATAATTTATGAAGAAATTTATTAGATTATGTAACAATATTTCTAAAAGTGACATAGTTCTTTGACCCATAGAAAATCTACTAATCAAATTTCAGATTCGACTCTTTTCAAGATATGATTTTATTCTCACATTTATTTATTGAGTGTAATTAGTATTAAATTTATTCATCGCGTAACCACTTGGTCCAAAATCATTAGAGTTGGTATGCCGTTGGTTGGGTGGTTGGTCTTCTCATACATCCTGAATTTTGCTCAAAATTTCAACCCAATGAGACTTTTCGTTTTCAAGATAGCGTGTTTGCAAGAAAGTCTGATTGACCATATCGGCTGGACGATCAGACAGGATTTCCAAAGTGGTTAGAATTTGTTCTTAATTGCATCCCGACAAGACTTTTTGATCTGGACTATTATTAACGAGACGAATAGAAAATTGCCTGGCAAATGTAATATACTACTTTGCTTTGCAAGTAGTATATTCGACAACAAAGTTTTGCATAAAAATAAATAAACAAAAAAAAAGTTGAATATGGTGTTGCATTATTACCGTTGGGACTGGAGGGTGGTGAATGTCTGTGTAAATCCTGCTGCCTGACATCAACAAATAGCCTGTCGTTGCGCGTTGGAAAAAACTCCGGAGCTGTGGTGGCGAAAAAAATATCGTTTTTGGATGCGACGAGTTGAAGCTTTGGCATCGTCATCGTATGAATCAGATTACCATTGACAATCAGACGAATCTCCATGGAGTTCGAAGTAAAGGCGATCACGTATGGAAAAGCACAAACTTAAATCAAATACATTGATATAGCATTTTTGCAGACAAACTATGTAAATTATACCTATGTCTGTGGGTACTGAGTTCCAATGGAAATCGAAGTTTGATGCAGATGCAGCACATGCACCAGCAGACGTTGATGGTTCTTCGTTTAGTTTTTGAAAGTGGCAAGTGTCTGTTTGGAATGTATTGTGAAAATCAATGAGAGTTTAAGTATCGAGTGGTGCCACTTACGGTTGTAGCATAACATGAGCTGAATCTCTTGGTCTTCATATAGATCAAGTGCTGAAACTAAATGAGCTTTTGTGCTTTCAACTGTGTGCAGATGTTGCGCATATCCTGAACGACCGTTTACAATGTCCCAGTGATTTTTATAGCCAACGCAAACTAGCACATCGCCTTGGGATGGAGAATGTGGACTCCAACCACTGTCCAGTATTGTCATCATTGTGGGGGTTTCGTTTAAGTTGAATTCCTGTGATGAATGTATACATGATTTTATATTAGTTTTTTTTTGCTTCCTTTTGTATAGAAACGAAAGTTTAATAAGTTTTTACAAATAGGAACAAACCCATAAAAATGTGAATCCTTCGACCGTATCTGTGTCACTTGATGGACACCAAGCGGTCCAGGCAGCGGAATGTTTCCATTGGAACATAAGAAGCTTTTTACCGATCGTCAGACACATTCGCAAGCGAGATCCACCTATTTAGAATTGACTTTTTAATTAAATTTCAATCAACTCAGACTTAATAATATATGAACTCAGCCTATCAATAATGTGTTAAAACTTTTAGTAAATTTAATACAAATTTTAGAAGCTCTCAAGCTCAAGCGGGAGATTTAATATCCTTTGCGTAATCAAATGCAAATTAGCTGAATAAATTTACAAATTACTGGTTTATAGGAATCCGTAATGGGGCTGTCTACGCAATATTTTTTATTTAATTTTATGATAGAATATAAAACATCAGATACGAATGCAATTTTTTGCTTTTTTGGGGTGGTCGAAAGGAATTTAAATTTTAGGTTTTAAATGACGTCACAATTTGAGAACGTCTATACGACCTATAGTATTTTGCATTGCATCAATAAACACCTAACGCTGTAAAAGAAGGAGGAATATGGAAGGATTATGATTTGGAACAAAATTGTTTCCAATTTCAATTCTATTAAGTGTTGCTAAAAATGTTTACATGTTTTCGTAATAATTTTCACTGCCTTAAATGCCACTATTAATCGTTTATCGAATTTCTGACTCATTGTAAGTTAACGTTTTAATAAAAACTTAATTGTAAATTTCAACATTTCATTTGAATTTAACTGTATTAATTAAATGTAGGGTTTTAGTTTGAATTTCAAAATGAAATATTTTGGTTTTGTAAAACCCGGGTAATAAATATAATTAAATACGAGAATCTTGAATATAGGAGTAGTTTCATTGTATTTTGAGTTGTGAATTCATTATTATTCATCAGTTACAGGAACAATCTAGAAAATTTCTCAACACTTTTGTAAACTTGCTGTAAGAACAAATTCATGAATATTTCAGCAACAGAAAATCGTAAATGTCTCGTCGATTTATTAGACCATTTTATGTTAGAAATAAATAAACGACATTTCTTTTTAGCTGATAAATTAGTTTGCTGATGATGTTGAATAGATTTCACTTGAAAATTAATGATTAAGTAATTAAAAAGTTGAGAGATGCTTCGTAAAATTAATTTTAAATATATATATTTTTGCAACTTAAATGTATTCGCGAGGGTATTCGATTAGAGAATCATTTGGTTGAGTTCAAGTCAAGTCTTTGCGAATAATCAAATTATCCAATTTTAACCAAGCGATATATTTATGTATTTAATATTAATTTTGGAACGATATAAACCATTTTGTTACATTTTATAAGCCCTTTAAAGCAATAGAACATTATTTACACAAAATTATGAACAAACTGACAAACATTTTTAAATAAATCCAAAATATGTACATTGGTATTCCTATCACAAATAAGTTCAGGAATTGTTACATTAGATTATACTACATCTAGTTTGAGCAAAATTCAAATGTAGTTAAAACCTAATTTTAAAGCAAAAATTAATCGCAATTTAATTTTAATTTATCGATAATTTATAGGCAATGGTTTCCATCTACAAATTTAGTTTTCGCATTCGAATGCTCGTTTGCGACAAAACAGAACTTTACAAATTTGGGATTTCAGTAACGTATTTCGAAAATAAATATTTCAAAAATTCAAAACTAATAGGTACTAGATATTCTTTTGTGTGGGCAATTTGTAGTTTTACAATTAATACTATCAAAGCTTTCTAGGGGCGTTGGTTTGCTGTTTCTCTATAAATGTTCAGTATTTTGATGTTTTAAACATTTTTCTCCGTTAGTTGTAATTTAATTTATTTTTCGCTTGGAATTGTGTGTAATTGTATTTTTTACAGCAGGATAAATAAATTAGTTCATATGGTCCAATACGTTCTCACAATTTTTAAAACTCAGAATTTTTTGTTTCAGTTACACAAGTTAAATATACCAGTTTATCTATTCCAATTATTTTCAGATTACTTTTTGTTTCCAATTGGTTCTATTTACTCTTCAGTAAGTACTTAATTAGTTACATTTATCAGAATGAACGCAAATACAACGGCGTCCCAGATTAATTTTATCTGCAAATTTTCATTTTTCAAACGAGATTGCTGTTTTGTACTACAATTTAAATACATTACGTTTAGTATAAGCGTGCGTACAATGTTAATTAGTATTTGTTTGATACAAAAATTATCGGAAATGAAATGAACGAGATAAAATCAAACGCTACTTATTAATAAACAACGATACTTTTATTATAGTAGTGTTATCGACTTATCGTTATGCCGGCAATAGCAAGCATACTTTGTTGCTCGCATCTATACACGTTCCGGTGACGTGAAAGTTATATTCGTACTTGGAGAGCTTTTAAAATATTTTTTTAGAACAAATAAAATAACATAAAATTTTGTTCGCAAAATTTTTATATATTTTAAGTATTGTTTCGTGAACTTTTCTGATAGTTAAGGTAATTTGGAAGGCCAGGGTCCTATATCCGAAGAAAGTTTTGTGTAGTCTGACCATTCGATTCTGAGCTATACGTCACGCTTGTATCGATGTAGCTCGAACATTCGTATTATATTGCTACGCTACACCAGCGCATACGCTTGAATACAGTCACACGTATGTCTTCCGACGCCGCAATAAATCCTCTCAGAATTTATGAATAAATCGACAAAGAAATCGAAGACTTGTCTTCCTGCTGTGATTCATTGGTGTCGCTCGAATATATTTTTCTAAGATTAGCCCACCCTAGATTTGAATACTGACATTATGAACGAGCATGATAATACCTCGGATAATACATTGCCAAAAAATTAACATAATGGATTCATAATCTGTAGTTATATTTTGCAGAGTATACCTACAACAGTCGAGAGTCGACTCCAAACTTACATCTGGTTGATTCTAAAGTGCTGCTAAGCCTCGTGCTAATGTTTGATAGTGAGAAGGCTAATCGAATTTAGTTGCTGATTAAGTACGAAATCTTCATAAAAATTTGTCGCAAGAATTTGAAAAATGTGTGATTAACGGAAGAACGAATAGAATTTTGAAATCCAAAGAAATTCATTATCAGTAGAGCTTTGAAGGATGCTGTGAAACTTTAAAAAAACATTATAGCGTCGGGACTAGATAGACATAATGACATAGATGCGATTTTCTCTTCGAATCGTATTAGAGCCAATGCTGAAATAAGCGAATGGGCAATAAAGTGACGTTAGTTCATCTCTCAAAAGCTCTGTTACAATGGTGCAAGAATTTTCTAGTTTCGACCATTATTAACCATTTTAGAAAATTGTCTTGCAAATATAATATTGTATTCTCTAAGTTTGTAAAGAGTATAATAATAAATTGGCGTTTATATTGTCAAAGCAAATGGTTGCTCTGGCTGCTCTGCTTGTTTTTTGATTTTTACTTGGCAATAAATGCTTATGTGTAAATATGTTGATAGTTAATACGTGCGCGCTATATTCCTATTTTCTGTACCGTGGTACGGTAACGCATTTATTGCATCAACTAATCCAATGAAACGTACGAGTATTAACCGTGCAACTTAATTTTCAGCGCCTGGTGGCAAATTCGGAAATTCGACCAGGCAGAGAAACGTAAATAACCCATAGAACACAAAAGCGAAAATCGCTAATTTGTATAGTCAATATCTAAAACGGCTAAGTTCTAAATGCGCTCACGCTCAAATGACCGCACGTATCCAAACAAAACACTATGCAATTAAAATATGAAATTTCATTATGCTCAGACAGTTTTAAATAATTTAAATTAAATATTGTAATTAATTTACCATGCTTTTAATTAATATACATTGCCTTCGCTTAGTTATGGTCTCGACTAAACCAAAGAAATCTCGATCGATAATAAGTAAATATAGGAGATATAATTCTCATAAGAAATTACGTCATGGTGGAAATCAAAGGTTACGCTAAAATCGTTTACTTGTTTTGCTTTGTGAATGTTGTGAGGGCTAAAGTTTGCTTATTCGTGTATTTTTGCGATTAAACACGGAACACGCCTTTCGGTGAACCGTATACGTTAACCTAGAAGTAGAAGTGACGTCTTGACTATTGATGACGTAACTTCCTATTAGAATTATTCCTCCTACACAACATTTCTGTACAAGAATAACTAAGGCAGTTGCAGTGCCTCTCTCCTTGCAGTGCCTCTCTCATTGTCGTTATCTATTTTGTTTAAGGGGAACAATGAACAATATTGTCCTTACATACTTGACCAACATTGGACAAATCATGTGAACGATACTCATGTTCAGATGAACGAATGACAAATATACTAAACCCTGAAACGAAAGCGGACATCTATTATGTCTTCTGAAGCCGGTTTTATAATTCGATTAAATTATCTAGATTATAAATCTAAAAGCTAAAAATCTAACAATTTCCAAAAAACGTATAACTATTAGTTTTTTTTTTCAAAGTTATTGACATTATACGTTATTTTTTTATTCCAAGCAGAAAGAGTTTAAAATTTGTTTGAAAATCAGTAATAAGTGCAATGGAGAAAAAATATTTGCTCTACGTCTATTATTATTGATGATTTTATAGATTAGCACAAAATATATTGAAAGAATAATGAGAAGAAAAATATCGCTTGATTGCTTCACTCATTTTTTGAATAAACAAACTAACTTGGTCGCATCAAGAGAAAATTACGCTTAAGTTTAATCAATAAATTTTGATTGTTATGTAAAATTCAATATACATAAATCAATGGAACTAGCGGTTGTGGGTTTCGTGTTAAACGGAAATTTCGAACCGAATTTTCAATTAAAACTTTAAACTTGCTAGAAAGTAGTAGTGTGAGTTTAACGCATAATATACGAATTTAAATATTTGTTGAATGCCGAGGAACGACAATCAACGTTCTAATATAATTGAAATTGGTAACTAATTTCAATAAATTCATAATCAATTTCAACAGCAAAGTCTGACTTGGAATAAGCGAATAAAAATTCTGGTCACATTGCAACTGTTTCAGTGTAATTCATTCCCACTCACCGGGTCTTGAAATGACATAGAGATTAGTCCCTCTTGTCCGATCCAAACGATGCTCTTTTACATCCAAGCGAGACCGAACTTCACTTAGGGCTTCGATTTGCGACAGTCTGAACACGTAGATTTTACCCTCTTTATTCGAATGGCCACCGCGTAGCAGCAAAATTCCGTGCGGCTCCACCACGTTGACTTGACGCACTTGCAAGGTTTTATCGAATACTAAACGGTGCGAGCTTCCGTCTGAAAAATGGAAAAATGACCACTCAACAAGTTTTACCTTACCTTCATGACCGAGAATTAGCCAGACTGACCTTCAACAACGTAAACACCCTCTTCAGTTCCGATGATGATCTTGTTGTCGCCCCAGGAGTCCGCACTGACAATCGTTAGCGCCGGAAAGACAGGATAGAAGCAATTAGCTTCCCATGGTGATCGCTTGAAAACAGTTCCAGCATTTCCAGCAGACGCTAAGCTGGTCGGAGCGTCGCCTCTTACAATCGCTTCAAGTTTTAAGGCTTGTCCTATGCGAACAAATTCAATTTGTCGGGAATCTTCTTTCAGGCGCGAATGACGCGGTGTTTCAGCCAGAACATCAGAAAATGCTCGTCGATTTAACATTGTCTGAAATTTGAGCGCTCCATGTTAGATATCATTTTTATAAAGAGTATCAACTAATTAGCTATTCATTTTGCGCTCCACTGTCTTATAATTCAATTACACCAAATAGCGCACTTGTATACCTACAAATTACAACTTATGTTGTAGGTACGTTGTTTTGTTCGGTCGAGGTTAATAGGAACAAGGATTATTTTCTTGGGAGATTTCTTTGTGTGTACATACTCGTATGGCTCGAATACAGTTAATATCAAAGATATTTGGTTGGAAGGATATTTGGAGAGGACTTTTAATGATTGTTTTCTTAATAGCGGTTGAGACTATTTTACATGTCATTAAATATGGGAACCATCCGCAAATATTAGTATGGAGCATAGCAGTTATGATAATTGAACATATCGATATACGTCCAGGTCAATTTGCTAACTTGTTACAGGTATTTTTCTTACCTTGACACATAGGGTTCATCAGACCATTAAAAGTCAACTTTGTCACGTGCCAAGTGCTACCAAAATATGTCACAGACTCACTGATTTTGTGTGGTCAGAGATGCAATGAGTATGTAAATAAGATTTGAAGCTTTTGTGACTGAATTAGAAATGTTTTAAACTAATTTTCTACCTTCCTTTCTATTCAGTCTCCAGTTTCTATACACCTCGTTTTATCAATACAGGATAACGGCATTATAAATAAGTAATGAAAATATTACTTTTTTCAAATAAGAATGGTAAATATGTGAAGTAATGATTTGAATTTGACTTTTCGATTTTATGTATTGAATTGTCATCATGAAACTGTAAAAAAGTTGTTAAAAGTTTAGTAGAATTATACTTCGTTTTCGTTCTTGCATTGCTGCTTCCGGAAGAATTTATTCGCAGGTATGACTTGCGATGCCAATTTGATACACACAAATTGACTCAAAGTGATGTTGGTCGAGATCCCCTTAAACATTTAACTTGTATCTCCCCTTAAAGTTAAAAAGCTAATAAATTCACTTAAAACTGAAATTGCTAGAAGTTGTAAATAGGTTTTTGATTTGGTCTATCGTCAGCAATTTCTGTTTGCAATTGGGTTTATATATATTTTACGTCAAAGTGGACAGATATTCGATATCCTTCTTACACAAGATACTATTTATTACAACCATCATATACAAGTTCCGGTGAACATTTTTAACCCAGTTTAATTGAAAATCTGCAGCGTTCAGATTTCATTTAAAAGTATTTTAATGGTTTTTTATTAAGTGTGCCTGGCCTATAAATGTTCTAAGGGATGTTGCTATCTTAAACTGAACAGCCTTCTACTGAGCATAAATGCATAAAAGCTCTTAACGTATTTCCGCTTTTGTTAAACATAAAGTTTAAACCGTCATTTCTGTTATACTATTACTTTAATTTGTGTACCTCCAATAACAATATTTAATTGACACTAATATTAATGATAACTTTATATACCTTGGAGTTTAAAAAAATATGAAATGTTAAAGAACAGTGTTGAACTGTTTATTCAACTTTAAAATAGTAAAGCTTTGTAAATATATATCCATGTTCACTGTTACTTCTGTGCGTACTAAGCACGCACGCCTATTTTACTCTAATAAATGTGTAAAATATTTCATTATTATAAAATTCTTTGTGGAAGATTTTGAAATGTACTTTTTAATTTTAACTCTTCATCCTCATGGACAACATAGATATACCCTTTAGAAAAGTGACAATACAAAAGATTCAATTAGTATTAACTTCGTGTTCTCGTCCAGAGCAGAGAGCAGCTGAGCTTTTGAGCTTTGAAGGATGGAAACACATTCGTTTATTTTAAGTAAATGCATTTTTCCACGAACTATTTGTGTACAGGTTGAAAACGTAATGGTAGAAATAAGAGGAAATGATAACACTTGTTTCATAAATTTATTTTCAGATCGTAGGTGTCGTTAAAATACAAACTGATGTGGAAACTTTAATACTTCAGTTTCCATTTATACATTTGATTGTTGGTGAACATAATGTGTTGTCAGAATATATTCTAACTTTATTTCGAACTTAAAACCACGTTCTGCAGTCGAAGGTATCATTGGAAATTGGAGTTCTAACTAAATATAATTTTAATTGGACATTCAATCAATCGATTATTAATTAAAACTAATACTTAAAATTGATCGTGAGTTGCGTTAGATGTTATTTGCACCCACTATCAAATTGATACTAAGGGTGCAATAGTTGCAAGATCCTAATCGAGTTAGGATAAGCCATCCATGAAAACTGTTTAAAAGATACATCTCTAGAATGGATAAGCATATTCAGTAATGCATGAGATTAGTAATATTGGTCAAATTTAACACTATTTTTGAACAAATACAACAAAAAGTTGACATGCAATATTGCATTATCATAAAGGAATATGTATTAGGAAAAAATCGTGTAGAAAAAAATTATATTTAATTACTACTCTCAACGTCAATGTTTTCCATTCTTTGTTCTCACAACTTTAGAAAACACCATACATACACACTTTTATTAAAAAAATTTGTAATTCACTTCACAAAGTGTAACAATAGCCGGCAAAATGTGTTAGTACTTTTGCGCAGTTTAAAATTTACTTAATTAAAAAGTCACTAATTAATTATGAACGCACAACAATTTTAATTAGCCAGATTCATTTTTAACTTAATTCTCATTTCATCATTTTGTAGTTGTTAATTTTAGCAATTTTTGTTTAAATAGACCAAGCGCATTATTATATTGAAATAGAAAATCAAGCCAAGCAAAAAACATTAAAACGAATAAGATGAGGTATAAGATTGACGTTCTACGAGGCAATTATAGAGCCAAGGCTTTCAGAAAAGCAAAAAAATAGCAATCGATAATTATAAGGTTAAAAATTAAATTTAAATACCATTTTTAATTTAGCTTGCAAAACTTTTCGGAGGAATAAATTACTTGCAAGTATTTCTTTAGTGAAGTATTATAAAAAAAGTGTGTTTAATAGGTTCTACTTTTATTGTGCTTTTAAAGTTTGAACTAAGTATCAAGATCGTAGAATCATGAATAATCCGAAATGGATTTTAATTGGGGTGCAATTTGCTGTAAACAGTTACCAACAAAGTTAAATTTGTTTCCTTAAGGATTAAAGAATATTTGATAGATGACTATTTTGCAGGTACATTCGTTTCGCAATGTTCACACAGTTAATCATAGAAGAATTAGACGCAAAGTCATAAATAGTAAAGTGAAGTGTAATAATAAGAGTTGGATAAAAACTTACAATTCGAGCGTCGGTCATGTGTTCCGAGTAGAGGTCCTTGATGAGCATATCCAGTGTTCTTTGTCTCTTTCTGGAAAACGTAGGCGTTTCGAATGTAGCTTTTTCCCCGTTGATGAGTTTCACTAAAAGGAACTCCCTTAAGAGATGCGGGTCAGAAAATAATGGTGGACATGGTAAGCTTGGTCCAAACAAAGGTACAGCTTCATCCGAATACAACGATAGCCTGTATTGATTGTTATTGTCAGTACTTACAACCGCAAAGACATCTGGGTATGATTGATTAAGGATCATTTTTTTTTATTGAGTTGAAGAGATTTGTTTTTAATTCAAATGATTTTGGTTTTACAATCAAATTAATTTCAAGATTATATAAGATTGTAAACTTTTAAGTATCAATTAATTTTCAGTTGTTAGCGATTAAATTTACTGGGAATTTTAATTAAATAGTATACGCCTTGTGTTCTATAGTTTAGTTTTTAATAGGATGCCATTTAAACAATTCAGGATTCGTTTAATTTCAAGTGCGACGTCCTGAAGAAGACTTACACGTTTGTTTCATCCTGATGGTACGTAGCCTTTTGCATAAATTATTAGTTGGCAATTTTCTGTGTGACGCCATTTCAGCTATTAAAAAAACTTACATTTCACTGAGAAATACATGAATCTTATCTAAATTTGTTTAAATTAAAAAAATAGTTAAAGTTTACTTTGTCTATAAAAAAAACACAAAAGATTGGAATAAAAAAATGTTAATAAAAAAATAGAGCTTTTTTATTACCTTTCTTAGGATAATTTAAAGCAACGATCACACAAGTTTTAGTGCAAATGTATTTGTTTTTAAAAAACATTCGAAACAAAACTTTTATTAGTTTGAAATCTAGATGACGATAACTGGTTCAGCAAATTAGCTCATTCGAAATAATTAGAATCGTAAATATTATGAGCATAACTACTGCTAGTTAATGGAATCATGTGGAATCATAAACATTATAATGCCTGATTTAGTTATGGAGAAAATGTCGTCGACTACTAAGCGCTTTATTCAAGTAGCAATTTTCTTGGAGTTTATAATAAAGCCTAAAACACCGAATGAATCGAAGTTGAAAAAAATGTTTGAATGCAAGAAGCTAATGTGTGCGGTTTAGCGTTAATTTATGGCAGTTTTGAAAAATTACTCACATATGCATTCGTTTTTGATATGGACTATAGAGACGAAGATAATAGCAAAAAGGATACGAGTAAATTGCGACTTGATACAGGTGGGGTTGAATTGCGAGTGTGTCAGTTCCGTTTGGAGAGTATCGTCTGCCTCGATGAACACGATGTTCACAATATCGTTTCCGATATGCCTCTTCCTTTCTACCTGCTGACGATTGTCTCTTGAATATGGTAAAAGCGTAGAGACATGAAACATAATTTCATGGCCTTCGTAAATTGTGTATATGGAGTATTTACCAGTCATGTCGCCTGGAAAATGTAACTTATTATGTTGTGCATACAGGGTCATTTTGCCCAAAAAAAACAATACTTTTAATAATAAAAAAATCATTTTTAATAACAAATAAAATAGACGTTTTTAACGCAGATATACACAGTGCTTGGGAGTGATATGGTAAATTCTAATAGGTATGTAAACATCTCTTGAAATAGCTATTTAGCGAGTCTAGAGCTGAAAGAAGTCATTTGTCGCGCACGCATGAAGTTCGGCTGCGCCTCGACTAGGATTTATGAGTGCGCAACAAGGACTCTTTCTGCTCGAGATGCACACACTATTTTTTCCACGCTCAAAAATAAATTACAAAACATATGAAGGCTTCCTATATTTGATTTTTTTCTAATTTAGACATGGAAACAATTTGTTCCCTATCCGAAAATTTTGATTTCCGCGTGCGCGTGGAAAGTACTTTTTGGTAAGGATATCTTTCTATTTTAAACTGACTAATCGAAAAGCACATCTTCTGTGTCAGTTGTTCAAAAAAAAAATAGTTATCTTTTGTACCACCCCGTATCAAAATGTAGTAGCTATATTAAAGTTGTTTGGAAGATAAAGGGAAGCAGTTTTTAGTTGAACGTATAATCTCACATGGATTAAATTTACATGGAAAACTGTACTGTGGACTGAAAGCTTTACAGTTCAAGAAAATGTAAAAGATCTTGCAGCAAACATTTCGTTCATTGTTGATATGTACATAGCAAAGTTACTAAATACATTACAATAAAAGTGTGAGTGACTTTTTTTTTAATGACAGTGTAATTCGTTAGTGTACGATTTTAACATTAAACTACTATAAATATAGAAGTGTGACATGAAAATACGTGTTGGAATTATAAATGAAAAATGAATTGTTAGTGCAGTTGTAGTTTACTAACACGGATTAACAGCAATTATATGTTTTTGTTTTTAAAGGGGAAACATACATTTCTAGAAATAATTTATTAGAACCAAACTCGGAACCAAATAAACTTTTCATTATTTCATCGTTAAAATTAGTGGCAAAAAATTAAATTACAAATAAAATTAACTGTTTTGATAACAAGAATATATAATTAAAGTTAATCTGTCTGATTTGGAACTCACTAATTTATTTGCTTCAAATCTAATTGCAAACTTATAATGGTACAATCAATTATATAATTCAATTCACAAAAGATGTCTAATTTATCTTGATTAGAATCCTCGCTAGAGTCTGCTTTGTGTGGTGTGTATCAAATAAATGAAGTAATTTGGTTGTTTACATTTAAATGAAATATTAAAAAGCTTTTACATAAACAATGTTTTCTTGTCAGTGTGAACACTGAGAAGGACCGCCTTATAAAACAAAATTTTAAAGTAAATGGAGTAATAGAATTATTTTTAATAGCTTCTACAAAAACGACGACTAAAAAAATCCATTACGCAAAAGCGTGTAGTAAACCGTGCTTTTACTATAAAATAAAATTTCACAACCACTTTGTTTTTAAAATAAAATTAAGAACGCAATTAAATCTAGACACATTAAAAAATATAAGAAATAAATAAATTATAACAAGGATGTAAGTTTATCTCGTTCATTGTTGCAATTAATTTATGAAGTCAAAATTTTGTAAGCAAACCCTCTCAAATATCATCAAAGAAACTAAGGGTGTTGGCTCGTTAAATGATAATATAACGAAATATTCAATGTTTACCTTTAATATCTAATCCACCTCTATATTTATCCCAGCCACGCAATCTAATTTTGTCACCTAAAAGTGTCAGAAATTGATCAAACTTTGGACTTCCATATTCTAAAATTAAACACAATGAAATGGTTAAAGCCTTTTTCATACTATGCTACCATTGCTTAAAATGTCATCATCACTAATTTGGCCCTGTTTCATGTATATCACTCCAAATTTAAAATTCACCGAACCCTCTTGTTCCTCAAGCAGTAATAAGTCTTTTTGTAAGTCGGGTGAAAATATTTCTTTTGGTCCTTTATCAACTTTAGTCATATTCGGAAAATTAAACAATATCTGCTTCACAGTCAAAACCTTATTCTGTGCTATTGGTAGCGATATTTTCTGAGCTCCCTGCGAAAAACTCGATAATCTAGGTGATTATAAATGATGGCAAAAATCTTACAGTTTTTCTAAACAAAATGGCTCGGTATAAGGGCACACATGTATTGTTATCATCATTCAAAACAATGCTTAGAAAGAACGCATTCTTATCATCATCTAAACCCACATAATTCTGATGCACTGCAATTACAATCCAATAGTTAATGGTTCGCATATATAGGTATATCAAAAATTACGTTTGCCAAGAAAATATTTAAAATACCATCTTGTTTGGTATTCAGGATTTTCAAGGACTGGCGTGCTCGGTGATCCAAACATCTGAAAAGGGTAACGAGTTCGGTCAATACGATTTTACTGTCATCAAAGCTGTGAGAAATTCGGAAAAATTCGGACGGTCAACATATTTTCATATTAAAATCACTTACTTCGTCCTTTTCGCCAGGCGAATCACCATTTTCGATCCTGAATCGTCTGCAGTGCTCCTGTCCCTCCTCCGGCTGCTGTAACTAAAATTACATCGAAGCTAATGCAAGTGTTACCTGCGTCATTGAGCGTGAGACACAATGGAAAAATGGATTATAAGAAATGAAATTGGAGCTTG